>CM067492.1:5251504-5386320 GCA_034552555.1 Semaprochilodus insignis | reverse complement strand
CTAATATATATATATATATATATATATATATATATATATATATATATATTATGTATATATTAAAATAATTTGTTTTGGCACCCATACTGACCATAACCTTTCTTCTGTCTTGGTATGAGCGCTGGGTGGGGATTGCTCGTTAGTGCACTTATGCAGTATTTAACTCTGTATTCTTCCCTCTGGTATTAGCACTGGCCCTTGTTTGGGCAGTGTCGGAGGTCATAGCAAGTGTTAGACTCTAACCTTCCTAGGAAACATTATCCAACAGACCACTAAGCACGGTTGTAAGTCACTCTGGATAAGAGGGCCTGTTAAATGCAATAAATGTGAATGTAAATGAATCAGAAATCAGAAAACGTGCTTCTTCCTTAATGTGGCGTATTTATGAGTGAAAAAATAGAGAGTCCCTGGAAACCCTACTCTGGCGGGAAGTAGTTGTGGGTGGGACGTGATTTGATTTCTTAGGATTAGATTGGATTGGAAGGCAGGCGTTCTGGAAAGATCGCAGACTTGCAGAATCTGTCTGTTTAGCATAAAGGCTAAAGAAAAAAAGGTTATCTCAAAATATGTACTAGAGTATTTTTCTCACAGCCAGTTAGTTTCCAGCGTGGCAGAAAACAGCTCAAACATGGTCAGATCTCACTCCTCTAACAGGAACACAGGTTTCAGTGTGACCAAATTGAAACAACACAAAAGTGATTATATTACAACCGGTCCAAACAGAGAGAAAATAAAGGAAGTCATCTGCAGACATACATGTATGTGCCACCCAGAGCAGAGGTGAATGTGATGATGGGTTATTTTGCTCTAAGATTGGTCAAGTTGGTGGAGGGGGAGGGAGAAATGCCAGGATATTATTGGTTAGTGCAATATTTTCCTGCTGATGGCTCACAGTGAGGTAACCAAATGCCAGACAGCCATTTAGAGGCATTGCCTGAAATCACTACACTTCGCTCAAAGATTACAGATGATAAGCCACAGTGAGTTGTGCCTAATGTGACCAAAGACATGAACTAACAAGGTCCATTTTGCTTTCAGGTTGACTTTAAGGTGCAGCCAATACTGACACAGTTGTTCACACAGCTTGAATAAGCAGCTTGAATAGAAGAGCACTGCCAGTAGAACAGGATGCTCTGGATCAACCATGCATGAGCCTAAGGTCACCATGCCCAGTGCCAGGGGGTATAGATTCACCCTAGCACTGGACTGTGGAGCAGTGGAACTGTGTTCTTAGGAGTGATGGAGCACCATCTTTGAGATGAGTTGTCATTGTGCCATTTGAGAACCATTGCTAGTCATTCAACATCAGCACCTTGCCTTATTAATGCTCTTTTGATTCTAAATACAATCAAATCATCACAGCAAACCTGCCTCTGTCTTTACCCTTTTAGTGCTATTAGGCTGCCCAGAGAGAACATGATGTGACAGACTCAGTAAACGAAGAGTGTGGCTGAAACTCAGTAGTCAGGAGGTGTCCACATACTATTGGCCATATAGTGTAGAATGCAAATGTGTCCTCCCTTGTCTATGTGTAGAGGGAAAAGTTGGACTCCACATCTATTCAAGCTTCTCAGAGACAAATCCAAAAACCAAAAACTGAAAAAACCAGGCCTCTCTGCCTTGAGTGACTTAATTGCTGGTGTGTATTTGATTTGCCAGAAGCTGCCAGCTTTGTGCCTCTCCTGTATTCCCTCCTTCAAACCTCACGCCGCAGCGCTTCCTGTTCTGTTATTTCCCTCTCAACACCTTCATGACTATGCAAAAAGCTGCCGAGAACAAGAAAACCATGTGCGTGAAGCACCATCCATCAAGCGACCTGTCCTCTGAGACACACACGCAGGAAAAAGCAGATGAAAAAGAAAGAAAATGCTGGACGAGAGGAGTCTCATCTGTGGCTGCCGTAATCTTTGCTTTAGGGAGGTGTGCGAGATTTAGCAGGTACAACTGGTGTGTTTGCTTGCGTATGTAAAGAGCTGGGTAGCAGCTTTCATGCACTTTTTCAACTGGAAAAGCTAAATTTACTTGCGGCCCGTGTGTGTAAATTAACATGCAAATCAGTACATCCATTGTTTTTGTGATTTAGGAGAGCAGCACATTTGCATACACTCACCAAGCACTTTATTAGGAACAGCTCTTTGTATCTACATGTATTGTCTATTTTATCAGCTTCATTCACCATGTAGAAGCACCTTGCAGTTCCCTCTGTTCCTCTGCACACTTTGTTAACCCGCTTTCACCTTTTTAGGACTACCAAAGAAGAGGTATTTTTTGGGTGGTGGATCATTCTCAGCACTGCAGTGAGACTGACGTGGTGGTGGTGTATTTGTGTGTGTTGTGACGGTTCATGTGGATCAGACAAAGCAGTGCTGCTGGAGTTTTTACTCAGTGTCCACTCTATTAGACACTCCTACCTTGCTGGTCCACCTTGTAGATGTGAAGTCAGAGACAGTAGCTCATTTGCTGCTGCACAGTTTGTTTTGGTCATCCTCTAATCCTTCATCAGTGCTTACAGGACACTGCCCATTCAATGCTGTTGGCTGGATATGTTATATATATTCTCAGTCCAGCAGTAAACACTGAGGTGTAACAATGCCACCTTGTCAGTGTCACTGCAGTGCTGAGAATGATCCACCACTCTAATACACAACTCTAATACACACTAATAATACCTGCTCTGTGTAGAGCCTCCCCCTTGTACCAAAACTGTGGATTTCAGTAGCAGGTGGTGAAAATGGTGAAGATAGTCAAAAGGTTTACAGTTCCTGTCTGCTGAAGTCTTGTGTCAGCTGATTCGGAGTGCTTTTGCATTCGATTGTATACACTGAAGGTGTCTGTAACCTGTAAGGAACCTATAAACGAATTGTGTTTGAGATGTCAAGATACCAAGTTAGCATTAGCTGTTTGTGCATTTAGTCTATAAATAATTTGTATTGTAATTAGCCTGGTGCTGTGTTTTTTGCAACCAAAACTCGCAACAGAATATGAAAAAGAACAGGTTATTGTTCCATATGGTCTACATTATTCATCCTTGCAATTGTTATTTGTGTGTAAGTCCAGATTCATCATCTGAGCACCACAGCCTACAGAGAAGCCCGTTTACTTTCATAGTTCTGATTTGCATTGGGAAACAAATACGGGGTAAGTAGTTCTGTGTTGGGAAAATTGGGTTTGAGCTTTTTAAGATCTAGGGTCTTAATAAGAGAATAACATCACCCTACCAACTTCAGTTCACTATCCTGATATGCTGGATGTACTAAAAAGTTGGGGGAACTACAGGGAGCAAGTTGGGGGAACTACAAGCAGCAGGATTTCCTTTTTCTACACTAGCCGTTCTTTTGCACCTTCTTTGCAACATTATTTAATTTAAGTAACAACAAGAACACCAACCTCTCTGTGAGTGCTACCCCCTCCCGCTACATTCAGGATGCAATTAATGGAACTGAGAGGTCACTCCCAATGGCCTGATGCATGGTGCCTATAAGTGAATGTGGAATATAAAACTTTTTTAGCAGACAACTTATATTTACCAAGATTTGCAGGGACAGTTAAAGGAAAGCAGAAATGAGTAGAAATGCAGAAAAGCGTGTTTCTGAAGCTTAACAACTGACAGGCCACTCTGGTCATCCACTCTTTAGGGAACAGTTTTATATACGAAGGACTCTCTGAATAAGTGTCTCCGCTGAATGCTGCAGGTAATTAGTGAGTCATCTATATGGAACAGCAGGTCATGTGTTGATGACCTACAGACTTTTCACACAAAGCCTCTTGTATTCAATACCAGTATTCAGTTTTTATGTGAGACTGTCTCACTTTATATGAGACCATGTTAATTTGATTAGTTTCATATATATATATACCAATCAGCCATAACATTAAAACCACCTCCTCACCACCTCCTCACTGTCCACTTTATCAGCTCTGCTTACCATATAGGAGCACTTCTACAATTGTAGTTCTACAATTACAGATTGTAATCCATCTGATTGACTGTATACGTTGTTATCCCCCCTTTTACCCGGTTCTTTAATCATTCACAGCACTGCAGTGACACTGACGTGGTGGTGGTGTGTTGGTGTGTGTTGTGCTGATGTGAGTGGATCAGACACAGCAGTGCTGTTGGAGTGCTTAAACATGGTGTGTGCTTACTGTCCACTCCATTAGACACTCCTACCTTGCTGGTCCACCTTGCAGATGTAAAGTCAGAGACGATAGCTCATCTGCTGCTGCACAGTTTGTGTTGGTCGTCCTCTAGTCCTTCATCAGTGGTCACTGGATGCTGCCCACAGGACGCTGTTGGCTGAATAGTTTTGGTTTGTGGAGTATTCTCAGTCCAGCAGTGACTCCAGCTGCACAGCTGTCTCTTATCCACTCACACCAGCACAACACACACTAACACAACATCACCTTGTCAGTGTCACTGCAGCGCTGTGAATGATCCACCACCCACATAATACCAGCTCTCTGGTGGCCCTGTGGGGGGTCCTGACCACTGAAAAATAGGTGATGGGGGGGCTAACAAAGTATGCAGAGAAACAGATGGACTACAGTCTGTAATTGCACAACTACAGGGTGCACCTATGTGGTAAGCGGAGCTAATAAAATGGATAAAGAGTGTAGATACATTGAGGTGGTTTTAATGTTATGCCTGATCCTGAATGTATATATTCACAGAAATCAAAATCAAAATGGAATGAATGATGCTAGGCACCTACCTACTTTTGTTAACATATGAATCAAATGAAACTGTATATAATAAAACAGATAGTTTTAACCTTTGAAGATGGTTTAATTCTATCATAATGAATAGACGGGGTGGTATAATTGGTTTTATCAGAATAACGTTTAGGGATGCTATCATGTGTCCAGGATATAATATCCTGCAGACATTTGTATGTTTCCAAAACAGATGGAACATTAGCTTTCATGCAAATGTAAATTTGAGTGTTGTCAACATCTAAATGATATCATAAGCCATGCTGGTGAATAATGTAACCGAGGGGGATATAAACACTAAATGAAAGTTGCCCTCATACTAACCCCTGAGGAACACCATAGGTCCATAGCAAAGTTGAGTGACGCACTGAATGGAATACAATTTAAAAAGAAAACATAAGAATGTTTAAACAGCCAGAGTTAGCATTAAGATTACTAAAGACTGTTGCTTCCATGTGCTGATGCTTCCTAAAACGAGATGGAAAAGGGACTAAGAGCTTATAAGATGAAAGATGCTCTTGTTATTGCATACAGAATACAAGCTCTACCATTCAGTATTGTTTGTACTTTCTCTTACCTTATTGAACAGAATGGTCCCTTTGTCAAAGGACTAATTCTGCAAATATTTCTACAGGATTCCTGTAAGAATTCACAGATGAGCCAAAAAAATAATACCACTTACAGATGAATCGAATGACACTGATTATCTTATGCACAACAGTGCATATGAATGTCTGAGATATTGGTGACTCTAAGCGATCGGTTGGTTCTTGTATTCTATGTGTTGGATGAGGAGAAACAGGCAGCTGCTGAGTGACAAGGGCCAAATCGTTATGGCCAGACAACAGGGTCAAACGGCAGGGCTTGTGGTGTGCCCCAGGTCCAAGTTTAACTGGTCTTTTAAATTCCCCAGATCTCAATCTGATCGAGCATCTGTGAAAAGTGCTGGAACTTACTGGGCTTAAAGAATCCACTGCTAACATTGTGGTACCTGCTGCTACAGATAGCCCATAGCCCATACAACTCCAGTATTAGGCAAGAGATCATAATCATAATTTCTGGGTATATAGGAATATATAGTGTTCCTCTACTATGTTATATGGTACTGTAATTACTTTATAATATATATATATATTTTTCTGTTATGTTTTTAAATATCGTTTTGAGCTGAGAGTTAAAGCATTTTGATACAGTAATCTATCACATGCTGGCTCTTGGTTGTTAGCAATCATATCTCATACCATTAGGGTTCTAAAAAATAAAAGGCAATTGCACTATTTGATTTGTCACGGAGCATGTACGCTGCTTACTTCTCTAGTTAGTTTCTTTTCTGATCTGGATCATGTACACCTTGTACAGTGGTCATGGGAAAACAAATCATCCTTTATTTGTAGCCGCATTCGATTTCTCCCCTCAACCTTTCCAGGAGAAGCTAGAGAGCAAAAGCCCATGAAAGGTGATTAGTCCAGACAGAGAAAGAAAGAGCTAGAGCAGAACTCCAGACTAATACCGGCTGTTTTCCAGCATGCTTTTGCCCCTGACAAGTAACCTCCAGTTGCGTCTACAGTATAGACGTGAAAGGAAAGTCCAGCAACTATCAAAGAAGGATTTAAAGATTTAGGAGCTCTAGGAAGGAGATGTCAGTGCAGGGTCCTAAAGCCCCCCACTTCACAGTCAATGCACCATACTTTTATGGCCAAGGTCATAGTGTATGCTGTCCTACATCACAAATACAGAACAGAAAGAAGTATCTGTTTCAAATCACCTGATTTGTTGCCATTGTTGGATACTGAAATGATAATAAAATTGATCGTCATATGTTCACATTAAAACAGACAGAGACCTTTCCATTGCTCCTGTAATGTACTGTGCTTCACGATTACAAAGTTACCGTGAGAGAAAAGAAGCACCACTCTATACTAATCATGCAATTACCAGAGGCTTATACAGGATGAAGCATACTGGATGGGCATGTGGGCAGTGGAGAGTTGGGTGTATGACCACTAGGGGTGCCAATTTGCTGCCAGTTTTTGATGCCTCTTATAGGCAGTAAAATAAGGCATCAGTGCTTGGCTAAACGGTTTCCAATAAGCTACCCTTGTTAACCCTCAGAGAGTCAGGCATAGAATTAATTTAATGAAATATTTTTTCCCCCTTTTAAACTGTTTTTGGAAACCTCTAATCATAAGATAAATCCATACAAAGATAGCATGGTGTCACACTTCTGGGTTCCCCCTCTGCCTCCGATCCCCGGAACTCCATCTCCCAGAATCTGTCACCCGATGACATCACTGTCACGTGTCCCTCACCCACCAATCCCGTCTTGTTTCCTCGATCGAGATCGTCTGTGTTCTGATTTTACATACCTGTTACTCATTAACTCTGTTTGCTTATATACCCCTTGGTCTGTCTCTCAGTCTTTGCGAAGTATTGCCAACTCCCGTTGCATACTGAGCGGTCTATCCTTGTGATACTTATTCTGACTTTCTGGTGTCCGACTCTGTTTGATCTCCAGTGCGTTCCTTCTCTTTTGCTCTCTTGTTTTGGTTGCCTCCTTCTGATTGTTTATTTGGATTTTGACTTCTGCCTGCCTCTTCATATGTGACTTTGCCTGTCCCCTGTACTATGTTCGCTTGCATTCTGTTTTTGAGCTTGACTGTCTACTTGTTAAATAACTTGGTAATACTTGGTACTTGGTAACCTAACATGGGAAAGAAAATAACTCTGCTCATTTATAATGGAAGTTAATGTAACAAGATCATATTCCACTGTTTTGGACCATTTCTGTTGATCCATTTAGCTGGATATTTTGGCATAGGGCAATGGTTGTTTTCCATTCGTGCTAAGTTAAAACATCCTCAAATTGCTTTTTTAGGTGCACAGTTTCTATTATGCTCTCACATAACTTGTCCCACCTCTATTTGACAATAGCATTTTCCTTTTTGGGTGGTGTTAATATTGTGCTATGTTTTTGTCAGCCGTTACTACAGGCATCACTATAGTCTGCACAACCCCTATCAACCAGTGCACATAATAACATGTATTCCTGTCCTTTGAGAGTGTTGAGAGGCCCTGAATGTATAATTATCAAGCCTACAAGACCCCATAGCCTTGATTTGCTGCATTCTCAACAAGTAACTGACCTGCCTGTGACCTTTTCTGCTGTTTATTTGATCTTCACCCAATCTTTATTCTGGCTCTTTGCAAGAAGGATAAATGCTGGACTCGCAAAGATCAACTGTAGATGTAAATTGACCTTTATTATCAAATGACAGAAGGCCTCATAGCCTTTATTGTACTTTGTTCTATACCTACATTAAAAAAAATGTATTGTAAGAGCATAAATGTTAAACTGAACAATGGGAGAACATCAGCACTGTGTAAAAGTCAGTGACCGCTTATTTCAGTTAAAATGGGGGCAACAGTGTTTTCCATTCATATTAAGTGAAAACATCCTTAAATCCTATATACAGTAATTTTCTGCTTTTTTTTAGTGCACTATGAAAAATAAAACAATACATAAATGTGCCATTAGTGCATACTGCATTTAGCATATATTCACATTTTAAACTGTAACATGAATGTATATGCTAGAAATATGCTGTAATTGCACAAGACCCAATTTCCTGACACAAAATACCTAATCATAAAGAGTTCCTAAGCTGGATCATGGTGTTTTGGGATGGCAATAATTCAAAATGTTCATAGTTGGGGTTTCTGGAAGATTGCAGTCAGGTTAGAATGGAGATAAAGGGATTACTGGGTGAAGAATGCTAAAAAGTTGACCATGGTTGCAGTTTTGCAACAAAATTGACTCCAATTTGTGCACTGCCATCTTTAATTTTCTTCTTGTGATTATTATTAGTCATTCTGAGAATAAGGCACAAATATCAAAACAGATATTTATTATGGAGCAACACCAAAATGCAGAACATAAATGTTATTAGGAGGCAGCCATGTCATTTGACTTTAGCATGCGGTCAAATACCTTTTAGTTGCTATGTGTTACTGTGATACAGTTTAGAGTGTGAACTGCTGAACTGATGAAGTGTTGGTGACATTTGGTAAGACGCAGGCATAAACAGAGTACCATAAACAACTGTAAGATGTGTTCAAAATGAGTTCAACAGGAGCTCAAAACAGGCTTTGGGCCTCTGGAAATTAGGACTTTTCTCTTCCGTTAAACAATTTGTCAGAAGACCGTCTGAATGAACTGGCTGAATGTGAGATGATTCATTGTATAACCTATAGCCTGCAAACACAAGGCGAAATCAATCCATCTAATGCCAAACAAATACAATACCTACACCTCCTGTATTTTGTACCAACCCAAACCTTCTTCCTATTGGTACCCTTTTCCCATTCTTCACTGATTTGCCCCAGTTACTCATTTCTGCTTAGTTCATAAGGGTTGCACCCTTGTCAAGTGCAGTTGTTGACTTTTCTGCTTGGCTATAATGCTTTAAGCTTGATGTCAACTACTTGCTGATCATGTGAATATGACACTAACAACATGGATGCCTCTCAGAAGACAACAAGTGTGGAGACTGGTGATTTCAGGGTCCATATCTCTGGTCTCCTGATGGCTAGGAATGCAACTCAGGGCTCGTTGAAAAGGGCATATCATGTTATACTGACCTGCAGAGTTTGACTTGATTGTCATGAATTTGCATGTTGCAAAGCATTTACTTCTCCTGTGGCTTAATCAGGATGTCATCAGCGATTAGTCAATGTCGACTTCCATCTCATGCCATCACATAACTTTAAAACATCTGAAGTCATGCCACCCCTATTAGTCAACAGCATTTTCCTCTTTGGGTGATGTTAATAGGGTGATATGTTTTTGTCAGCCATTACTACAGGTATCACTATAGTCTGCACCGTCCCTCGACCAATACACATGTAAAACATGTTTCCCTTTTCTTTTGGGATAGTGTTGAGAGGCCCTGAATGTATAATTATCAAGCCTACAAGACCCCATAGCCTTGATTTGCTGCATTCTCAACGGGTAACTGACCTGCCTGTGGCCTTTTCTGCTGTTTGTTTGATCTTCACCCAATCTTTATTCTGGCTCTTTGTAAGTAGGATAAATGCTGGACTCGCAAAGATCAACCGTAGATGTAAATTGACCATCATTATCATGTGACAGAAGGCTTCATAGATGTTATTGTATTTTGTCCTATACTTACATAAAAAAAAATATGTATTGTGAGAGCAAAAATGTAAAACTGAACAATGGGAGAACATTTGCAGCACTGTGAAATAAGCCAGTGATGGCTTATTTCAGTTCTAGTCAAAACAGCTATTAAGTATTTTTTTTTCCAGGAGGTATTTCTGAGAAGTTTAGATATAAGTAGTGAGAAGGTCAAAGGGAAATAACTGAAAAAAATAGACCAGGTGTTTTCAAAACTGGAGTGCAACAAAAGATTTAGGGACAATGGGAATGGTCAAAGACCTGGTAGACTACCAAAACCATTCCAAATCAGACAAACAGTACTTCAAGTTTTTTTCTTTGAGAGATAAAATGTTTCACTCTTGCTTCAGATCTGAAAAAAATCCACAGATGTTCCTGTTCATCCTTCCAAACCTCCCAGTGCATCACTGATTGTAGTTTGGGATTATTAGGATTGTGAGAAAACGAAGCTTCTAAGACTGGAGGTGTGGGAATTCTTTGAAAAACTGGAAGTAAGTGTCCTGTAAAGAATGGGATCTATAATAAAGACGAAATGTGGATGCACTAAGCACTGAACACATAGAAGTACGTGTGGCTGTTGAGGTGAAAAAAAATCTATACTGTTGATGGATTCAGGGAAAAGACTCATTCAGTATTGGCGGAACTAGGCATCATATCCTGAACTTGGTACAACAGATCAAAGACAAAACTTTGTTTGGTCAGAAAGGGTAAGACTCTCCAGGAATTTCTAGGAAATCCAAGAGATTTGTGACAAGCCCCTTTATATTTAACAATGGGCCAGTTCCTTATCAGAAAGCAAAACTGAGACAGCTCAGATCAACCCGTAAAGTATCCGGGCCTAGTGTAGTGTAGATAAAAGCACAGAATAGCTCTTTTCTATTTTCTGCTGCCCCCTGGAAATCGTGCTGCGTGATTAGTTCAGAATGGGGGCAGATTTACTGCAGGGGAAACAGCGGTAGGCCCCCAGCCTTATCTTGAAAGTCTAAGTCTTTACCAAAGCTGATGTGCACATTTGCCCTGCAAACAACATGATAAATTAGCACGGATTCAGATGCGTGATCAGGTGGACAGTCAGTTCTGTCTGGTTGCTGATTTTGTGGTTAAATACAGCCTTGCCTGCTCTGGCATCGGTTTGTGCTTTGATGTGGGGAAGTGTTGCTCTGCTGATACGGCGGAAAGTTGCCAGCAAACCGTGTTTGGCAGCGTCTTACGGTACGAATGCGAAGAAAGAGGCAAGTCTTTATTCTTGCTGTAAACAACTCTCTCCCGCAGACTACACACAGACTGCACTCTCGCTGGAGTCCTGCTGGGTTTAGAATGAATTTAATCTAACATTAGACGCTCATTTATCACTGCAGGATTTCATTTACAGAATTTGTTGATTTGAAAATGAAGTGGAGGAGGTCTGCTGTCTCCTGGGCCTACTTTATGTAAAGGTAGCACAGCTTAGATAAATGATTGTTAATGGCTTTTCTGTGATGGAGATTAAGGTATGGCATCTTTTTCACATTAAAAAAGAATAGTAACAAATTTGGTTGATTAGTATTCCACAGCAGTATGAAATATGGTGACACATATAGGCACTTTAACAACAACCACACCAAAAAAAGCTTTCAGTTTCATACCTCACGATATATGGGTGCAACCATTGACACAGCATGGAAACGGAATCAGATCATGCATGGTACAGACCAATGAGTGAAGCTTATAGTACGTGCTATAGACCATGATATAGACCAGTGGTGGACGAAGTACACAAACCATGTACTTGAGTTCATGGTAAAATATTAGACCTCCACTGGAGTAAAAGTACTAGAGTATTTACCTTCAAACGTATTTAAGTAGGGTGGCATGGTGGCACAGTGCGCAGCATTGTCACCTCACAGCAGTCTGGGTTTCATTTGCAGGCGGGGTGTCCAGGGTCATTTCTGTGTGAGCTTCCTCTGGTACTCCCACAGTCCAAAGACATGCAGTCAGGTGAATTGGAGATATTAAATTGAACCTAGGTGTGAGTGTATGTGTATGTCTGTGTGCCCTGTGATGGATTAGCGGCCTGTCCAGGGTGTTTCCCACCTTACGCCCAATAGATAGGTTCCAGCACCTCCTGTGGCCCAGAACGATTAAGTGGTTTAGAAGATGGGTGAGTGAGTGTGCTTAAATATGTAAAGTAAAAGTAACATGATTTATTATGGCTGTAATGTCCTATGATTTCCTATCATTTCTGGAACATCTTAATCAGCTCATTTTAGGTGAAGAGACTAGTGTCCCTCAGTCCACCAGTCTTTAATAGAAGGTCATTAATTAGTCTGACACTGATGTCTATTAAAATGATCATAAGCACAAACACTGAAGGAGAACTGTTTCATAGAACCAAGCTCTGTTCAGCAGGTCAAAACAAGCTCAAAACAAAGTGCCCGCTGTACCCTGATTGGTGGGTTCATTTCATGCTTCTTTCGTTTTGACATGTTAAGTTTTAATGCACACATAAGCCAAAAGGAAGGACAGATTAGTCCATAATGTAGAGGTGTAAAAAGTAAGATGTCTGAGTTTGAAATGCAGTAACCAATTTACATTTACTTCCTCACTGTCCACCACTGGTATAGACCAATGAGACAAGCTATATATCACCACTGTCCTAAAACAGTAACTTTACAGAAGACATCAAAAACATTCTTAACCTCCAATGTAAGTCAATCTAAACAGGTTTGATTTGAAATGATATTTAAGAAGTTCTGCTGGTTCACTAGCTGGCATATCGTAATGATATATGTTCATATGTTTGTGTTTTCCATGCCCCAAACACACCTGATCCAACTAATCAGCATATTCACAGTACCTTCCTGAGTAGAAGTGGATGTGTTAAAGCAAGAAAACACTCAAATGTGGTGCACAGACCAATAAAGCATGCTGCCAGAATATAAACTGCTGTATTATTACAAAAAGTTATTTAAAAATAATAATAAAATAAGCTTTGCATATAGAGAGCAGGCCAAAAACAGGAACACCGAAGTGTAAGGATTCATAAAATCCTTTTTTTCAGCCAACTATCGACATTTTTGACCTTGTGGATTTAATTTTCATTTATATAAATACACATACAGTCTCTCCTACTTTGAGCAGTGCCAAACACACAGTACTGGGAGAAGAAGCTGAACAAAGGTTATAAATCCTTTGTGGAAGAATTTCAGCACAGCTATTAAAGTGCGATAACGTCAGTTAACGTCTACAAACAGTGGCGGCACGGTAGACGTTTTCCACAGCCCCCGGCTCCAGTGAGTGAACATCTCTCCTCCGAGCACTTGCTCTCTCTAATGCCGACAGCTTTTGAGGTAAAAACATGAAAACTCTTCCACTGTAACTTTAAAGCACAAACTGCCTTCAGTGTAACATGATATGGCAGCAGTGAAATGCTCACACACAAAGGTACTTCCCTTCTGTGTGACAAATTCCTTTAATTTTTCACCTTTTTTGTGCAGTTCTCAGTTTTTAGCATAATGTGAGCTCAGTAGCCATCCTGTACATTGTGTGAAAATTTCTTGATGAACGGACCAATAGAAATGCTCCAAAACAGCTTTAAATACAACCACTTTACATGAACTCATATTGAAAGTAAAGAATGTTACCGAAAGTTCCATATTTGAGATACTCGTTTTTGTTTGGACAGTGACAATATGTTGAGATTCAGACGATGGTTTGCTGGTCAAACAGCATGACCATTCATTGGAATTCAGCATGTTTGTCATCAGCTGAGAAGCCATTGCAGCTGAGACAAGGTTGTTTCTAGCTCAATCACTTGGCCAAAACCTATTGTTATTTTACACAGGCATTGTTGCTGTTGTTGTTATTTAAGTAGAAATGGATTAAGTATTCTGAGCAGACAAGTCCGAGTGGACGAGTACTCTGAGCAGAAACAAAAGAAAATGATAAAAGAGCCTAAAACATATTTTTAGAAATTCTTTCAGGGCCTTGTGAAGCAACGTAGCCTCTAAGAAATATCCAAACCACTACAGAAACACTCAGAAGCATTCACCTCTAGTTTTGGATAATTGCAATATAGACACGAGGGGTCCTGGTGGGACGTATCACCACCACTGTAAATAAATCTGAGGTTAAAATAAAGGACGTTGTTTACCTCTCAATCAATGAAATTATGCTACGCCAGCACCTAGCTAAAGGTGTGCATTTCCTTCCCCTCAGTGGTCTTTAGCCCTAACTGGAAAGCATAAAAAACATAATCCATTATTTGGGTACATTTGACATTATAGCCTTAAACATAAGAAGATTTGACCCTTGTTGCAAAAGCTGGTTGCTTCAGTTGGTTCAGTTTGTTCTGTTTGTGTTTACAGCTAGGTGAAACAAGATTCTTCCACCTCTGACCAGATGGGATATATCCAAAACTGACATTTATGTTTACAGACAGTACCAGTCAAAAGTTTAGACACGGCTACTCATAGAAGGTTCCCTTATTTTTAGCGCAATGCTTTATTTTTAGAATAAAAGTGAAGAGATCAAACTATAAAATAACACTCATGGAATTATGCAGTCCACCTTAAAAACTTCCAAAATGGAACAGGTCTGTCCAACAGGTCAAAACAAGCTCAAAACAAAGTGACCCCTGTACCCTGATTGGTGGACTCGCTTCATGCTTCTTTCGTTTGGACATGATACATTATTATGCAAATAAGCCAAAAAGAAGGATAGATTTGGCCATAATGTAGGGGAGTAAAAAGTAAGATACCTGATTTTGAAATGCAGTGGAGTTAAAATAAAAAGTCTGGAAGAGGGTGGAAGACGGTGATATGACAAGGAGCAGTTTTGGATAATTCTATTGGTCTGTCCATCATGAATATTCACAAAATTAGAGGTGTAACTAGAGCTTTCAAACTGTGCACAAAAAAAGATAAACATTTTTGCACAACACGACACAATATACACTCATCATCAAAAAAATAGTTGCACCCAGAAGGAATCAACTGACAGGAATGAAACTTGGTGGGTAGGTTTGACTTCATGAGACATTGCAAATGATTCAAGTGTTACGCTTAGTTGCGCATAAAACATAAGCAGGCCTTATCACTGTAGCTGACTGACCCAACAGCCATGAATGCGGGTATTCAGCGAGCAACAATGCCCTCCGTCGCCAAAGACTGCAATGGTGTCATGCCAGACTGTCATAGAGTGACTCAGAATGGCAGCGGGTCATCTTCATTAATGAGTCCCGTTTTGGTCTTGGAGATGACCAACAAATCTGTGTGTGGAGGCACCGTGGTCAGCACCAAGATGTATGATTTGTTGTCACACGTCACACGTCCAGAAGGCCTGGTGTCTCTCCACCTCAACCCCTCTGCGGCAACTGTATGGTTATTTTTAAGCTGCATGGGATGGATTATCACAGGACACCATTAGGAACCTCTACAACTCCATGCTGAGACGTCTGGCATGTAGAGACACTACTCCTGAATGTGCAGCTCAATAAATATTGGCCATATCAGTCTAAATTTATCATCATTTATTGTTCCTGGTAACCTTTATCTTCCTTCCCAATAGCATTGCAATCCAACACTTCCTTCTGGATGCAACCATTCTTTTGATGAGTGGATTAGAGGTGGTGATATGGTAAAAATACAATATTGTGATACTGAGTATATTGAGTATTTTTGGTATATCAGGATATTTTTCGTCTCGTCAGTTGGAGCTGTTAAGTGTAAGCCTGTGGAGTCTTTAGCATAACCAAACACATCCATTTAGTTGGGTGTGTCTAAACCTTTGACTGGTAATGTACATTCTGATTCTGTCTGTATGTTTTAGGTCAGACTCTGCATCAGAAAGTCAATTGTGTGTGCTTTTGGGAGGAACATAAAGGAAGTGCAATTGATAACGTATGACATTGCCAGCATATTGATGTTCTTAAGCACAGATCCCAGAACAGAAGGCAAAATAAAAAAATAAAATAAATAAATAAATAAAAATCTTAATTGAAGTGTGCCAGTTTCTACTCGGTCTGATGATGCAGTCAACTGACATTTGATGTAGAGCTCTTAAGCAATTAAATCCTGATTTTATGATTTTTTTTGCCACACCGATTACGAATACTTTAGTGAAATGATCCCTGCTGGGTGAATCTGCACAAGAGGCTTATTTTTTCCCTGTTTGCCGTGGTTTTGAAATTTAATACACATTAATTAACTTGATTACTAATTGACGAGATTGTTTAGGGGGCGTGTGTGCAAGTTTGTGTTTGTGAGGAGGGCAATTTCAGAAAAACTTCATGCTGCTTTTTAATGTTGTGCCCCTTTTTTGACATACCCATACTAAGACTGACACCTGAATGTTAAAGGAGCAATATGTAAAATTTATAGTCTAAAACATTTTGAAATTAACTAAAATTATCAACAGAGTGTGAAGAAAAAAAAGACGTCTATGTATTGTGTTGCAGAGATATCTACTGAAGTTAGGATGCTAATCCAGCTAGCCCCGGCCCGTCCTGTCCTGTAATACCACATTGTACCTGAAGAGGTGGAGTAAGTCATTGTAGTGTCAAGTGTGCCATTAGTCATGGGAGTATGGGAGGATGAAGATTTAACCCACAAGTGGAAGAGTAAACACAGCGATGGCTAAAGATCATGGCTAGCAACCGTTATAACAACCGCCAACAAGAAACCACATTGGTAACAAACAAAAGAAATGATACAGATAGAAGCAAAGCAACAGTTAACATTAGCATTGCTTTCCACTGCTGGAGATGCTCTTGGCGAGTAAAGGGAACACATTTGATGATGAACTTGATGATGAATAAAGTGAAGAGGGAGGAGGAGGGACTGTGAATTTTTCTGGTGATGCCCCCTGTTCTTTGGAGCATGAATTCCACAGGTGCTGCCATCTTACAAATCGCTCCTTTAACACACATTAGCTTGCACATTTGCTCAACAAGCCTGTTTTTGTAGATTTAAGATGCAAATTTTGAGATGTGACACATGGGAATGTGCCATCTAACACCTCCCAAAACAGATCTGGAATCCTAAACGCGAGGAGCACAGGCAAGCAAAGTAATTAAAGGAATTACAGGCTTTATTTTCATACTTCAGTTAAGCAGTAAATTGTCAGGCTAAATTGAAGTGGCAGACACAACAAAGTAGAGAAAAACATAAATTAAAAAAAGCAGAAAATACAAAAGAAAGACAAC
Source organism: Semaprochilodus insignis (assembly GCA_034552555.1). Lineage (NCBI taxonomy): Eukaryota > Metazoa > Chordata > Actinopteri > Characiformes > Prochilodontidae > Semaprochilodus > Semaprochilodus insignis. The sequence continues at coordinate 5,369,230 of CM067492.1, read as the reverse complement.
AGAAACAAAACTCTCCCCCCCAAAAAGGTGTCAAAATAGTTCTTCATGCAGTGCTATAGTAGAATCCCTTTTGCTTCCCTAAAGAACCTTTCAACGGATGGTTCTTTAGAGGGCCATTTTTGCGAAGGAGATGAGTTCGAGTAACCTTTTGAAACCTATAAAGGTTCTAGGAAGAACCCTTAAATTGGTAAAGAACTTACATCATGTGAACGTTCTGAATCCCTACCTTCCCCCCTAAAAGTGGGCACACAGGTGCGCAGGCGGGGCATCGTGCCCTTATAAACTGGCTCTCTCTCCAGTGTGAGGAGGCGGACATGTGGCCTGCATTCCTACTCTGGAGAGAGAGATTGGGACGAGTCACACATAGAGAGGGCTCAGTAAGCCGCATTTAAGTAACGTTTTGGTTTATTCTTGTTACGTTACGTGTAAATAAAGTAAACTGGGTGACTCGCACTGGGTGTGTGTGTGTCTTTGGGTCTCGTCCAGGTTTTTCTGGTCAGTGTGCTAGGCCCCTCCCACAGTTTATAATGTCCTTCGTACTCACAAACATCTCCTTTACAAAAGTGGTTCCAAGAGAAACCATTCAGTGGATGGTTCTTCATAGAATAAGCATTTGTAAAGGAGATGTGTGAGTGTGAGGAAACTGGTAACTGATAATGAACCTTTATATCATCATCTTGTGCTAGAGTCTATTACAGCGCTCATTAGGCAGAAGGCAGGAAACACCCTTAACAGGCCACCAGTCTTATGCACAGGCATACACATTCACACACACACACACACACAAACACACACACACACATAAGGGCAATTTAATACGGCCATCTCACCTGACTGCATGTCTTTGGACTGTGGGAGGAAACCTGGGGCAGCCAGAGACACAGGGAGAACATGCAGACTCCAAGGACCCTGGTCGCCCTGCCAGAGAATCAAACCCAGACCATTATTGCTGTGCACTGACAGCGTACCACTGTGCTGCCTCCTTTACATCATGTGAACCCTAAAGATGTTCTTTACACTCACACATTTCCTTTACAAGATGGTTCTCCAAAAACATTAATTGCAAAGTTCTTTTGGAGGTCAAAAGTGGATCTTCTATGGCATCAAGCAAAGAATCCTTTTTTGGAAACAGCAGCAGCAAAATCAAGCAATTTAATCTACAACAGTCACAGAAATCGACCATGATATCCCAGTGGGTCTGCATCTCATCAAAAACCTACAAAATGGGGGTTTGAGCCACTGGGCTTATGAATTGAGCACTATCTCAATCCTAGGTCTGGCTGAACCTTCCATTACCCACTGAATGAGAAGGAATCAATTACTCTGTGGATGGCATGGAGTTGTCCAGCGCTTCTAATAACCATGCCAGCAGCACAATACATGAAGCAAAGCCAGCCAGCTCAGACGCTGCGCCATGATCTGCAGGGATATGCACTATAGGCAGCCAAACGCCTGAAATAAATTGCTCTTGCATTCTCGCTGTAGTGGCTGCCCTTTACCCTTTGTAGGGATGACTACAGCATACTTATGCACATACCTGTACTGATTCTTAGTCATCCATCACCAAGATATAGAAATAAGTTCTTTTACATCATAAGAGCATCATTTCAGTTCTAGAGAAAACATGTTCTGCTTGCTTTGCTATATTAAAAAGCACATAGAGCCAATTGAAGTGCATCAGGTCTGTGTTTTACACATTCACTGCCTGTTCAGCATTCTTCAGGAGGAAGTTTGTGTTATGCATCACATCTTGTAAACTCGTACATCATCTAGAACCGTGATCTCCAACCCCAGAGCTACCTTTCTGCAGAGCCTAGTTCCAGCCATGATTTACCACACTTGCTTCAGCTAATGAACCTCTTCCCAAGTTCCTGATTGGCTGAATCAGATGTATTGTAGTTAAGCAAGGGGTGGGCCAGTTTATTGGATACAGGTTGGAATTGAACTCTGCAGGAAAGTAGTGGGTCAGGTATAGGGTCAGAGAACAAGGTATTTGTTGTAATCAATAATTTAATTGGCAACCTTTTAGCTTGAACTCCTCCCAACGCACAGTGACCCAGGACATATCCCTCTCCTCCTGAGGGCCGAGACACCACCATGATTCGAACTCATTGATTCTCTTGATTGATTCACCCATGATTCTCCTGATGACCAAGCATTAGACAGTTGTACCACTCTGCAGCCGAAGCACCACAGAAACAAACAATGAAAATATATTCCTATAAAATGTTTAAAATGCTCCAGTTAATTTATTTATTTACACATGTAGCAAATGGTGAATCACCTTCCAGTGCATGAAATCCCGCACCAGCCCACAAGCACCTCATTTACACATCATTTACATAAAGCACACCTTAATTTATGCCTATGTTTCAGTAGGGAACCAGTAAAATGACACACTCAACTCATTTTATTCAATTCGTGAGCCAATGGCTGTGGAGTGTGTAGGCGGAGTCTGAAGTCGAGTAATGTGTGCACCGCCTCCTGTACTCAAAACAAAAAAACTCTTAAACTTAAAACTACTATGACTAAGAAAGAATAAAATACAAAATAAACAAAATGTCTCATGGTAGTGTGTTTTTGTTTGTTTAGGGTGATGTTAATAGTATAAAATAAAAGCACAGGGTAAAATGTCTATAAATGAAAATGTGCATGTAATGTGAGCCCACATTTGTATCGGATTGCCGTTCACCGCATTCACATGCACTTGAGTAATCAGATAATGGGAAAACTTCAGGTCTGCATGATTCAGGCAATAGAAAAGAGATTTCCTCTTTGCAACCAACCAATACAGAGACTGAAAAATATGTAAGTGTAACATAAAACTTAAACTTCATGCTGCAGTTTTTTTTTTACATTCGTATTACTTGATAATATGAACAAAAATCACCTACAGGGTGAAAAATGTTTAATTCAGCTATCAACTTTTGAGACCAGGTGGATGTATCCTAAAAAGCAGTATGAAAAAAATGAACCAAATAATAACTGTGCAGAAGATGCACAAAAAACACTCTTACCTTTAAACAATCAACACCAATATACATCCAGATAACTTTGGGAATTTGGGGATCACTGAGCTGCGATTGGGACAGAGTCAGTTTAAATGAGATCTTATGAATACTAATAAAATGCCTTGTGTGTATTTTGCACTGATTTCTACCTCAGGGCCCCCAGTCTACTAGTGCAGGATACATGTCGACTCTACTACGACTGTTACCACTGCTGTGGACTCTCTAATGGCAGGAAGATGCAGCAACATTTTGGGAAATAATGCTTCTATGTCCTGCCTGCACATCCATTGTCACCTGAGTAGTAGCAAAGGCGAATAGTTGGCTCTTTCTACTGTGGAGCACCTGTAGGCACTGAAGTGGTATTTGTATCCCCAAGAACTCTTAGTATGGCAGGTGAAGGAGGATAAGGAGACTGGTTCCCTGAGGCCTTAATTTGCTCCAGGAGCTCTTGTCACAACTATGTATATACATTTTCCTTCCAGGCATCCATCTCTTGGCCAGGGCATCCTAGTGTACCTGGGCACAATCTTTAGTTGACTACTACTTCTCCAGGTGTCTGAGCTAGCTTTTTTCTCCTGGGATGTCACTGGGATTCCCTCTGAACAGGTCCTGCATGATGCCTAGGATGCCTGGAACCGTGAAATATCATTGAGTCCAGCTGCTACTCAGGCCACCTTGCACCACCAGTAATAACAGATCTGGTGGTAGTGGTAAGTGCCTCTGATGTCCTTATGAAAATGTTGCAAGGGAGATCAGATTTGCTTACCATCCAGTAAAGATATCCCATTGAACTTCACCTTTTAGGATGCTGAAAATGAGCTTGTTTGTACCTGCGGCTGTCACTCAGTGAACCTGAGAGCGTGAAACTCTCTATGGACAGTACTCCAGTCTGGCACTAGCAGGCAACAACAGTGCATTAGTAATCCTTCAAATACACAGTTAGGTTGGAGGCCCTCCCTTTAGTTTGTACTAAGTGTTGTAGGACTTTAAAGTTCTGATGTCCTGTAGTAAAAGGGAGCAAGGCTACTAGCATGCAGTGAAGAAGAGGAGTACAACAGTGGTGCCAATAATGTGAACGAATATGGCTTTAGTTGTCAGACCTCTTAAGTAAGTGAAGCTTTTTTGTGTTAGTGCAGTTCACAGATAGTCTGTTCTTTCATTAGGAGGTGTTATCAATTGCATTCATTCATTTTATTAATTTATCTGAATTTAGTTTGTGTCTAAGGGGAAAACAGAATTTGAGTCATTCCATAGAAGTGGCTCAAAACACTATTACTCCATTATAAACACGTTTTTATGTGCAGAAATAGGTAGAAAAAAAAAATTATTTACACACATTACTTTTGCAAGGCCCATGTTCAACCCTTCTCTTGTTTTTTTGCCCCTGAAGCCCACTGATAATAATATATCATCTATATATTTCATGATGTTTAAGTGGTTTTATACTCATCATTTATTTTTTTACAGGACCATCAAGATTCCAATTCGCCCTCTGGAGTTACTCCTCACCAAACTCATCAAGCCATGTCTGTATAGCCTTCACTTTGTGCACGGAGCCAAAGACATGCTGGAACAAGAAAGGGTCTTCCCCAGATTGTTGCCAAAAAGTTGAAAGCATGTAATTTTCTTAAAGTCCAAATCCTGAAAACAGCCCCAGACCGTTATCCCTCCTCCATCAAACTTTACTGTCAGCAGATTCTGTTGGGTGGCATTCTCTTGTCATCCAACATACCCAGATTTGTCTGTCAGATTGAGTGAGACATGATTCATCACAACAGAGAACATGTTTCCACTGCTCCAATGCCCAGTCGACGCTCATGGCATTACTCACGGTGATCTTGGGCTTGTGTGCAGATACTCATGTATGAAAACCCCTTTCATGAAGCTTCCAACATGTTTTTTCAGAGATAGTTTAGGACTCTGTAGTAAGTGATGCAGTAGAGGATAGGTCATTTCTGTACACTACATGCTTTAGCATGCTCTGTAAAGTTGCGTGATCAACCACTTTGAGGCTGAGCTGTTGCCCCTATTGCACGATAATAGCCCCGGATCAGATCTTTTTCGCAAACTGAACAAGGTAATATGTCCTATAAAAATGCCATGTCACTGACCTCTTCAGTAAGGCTAATTCTACTGCCAGTGGTAGTCTATGGAGACTGCATTGTTATGTGCTTGATTTTATACACCCGGGTGTGGCTGAAGCATCTGAAAATACACATAGTGTATTATTATACTATTAAAGCTATTTTATGTCTGTTTTTATTGTGACAGTTATTATTTTACAATTTCTTGTTTTAAAACAATACATCACACTATGTACAGCACAGTAAAGCATCATAATCTGACCTTTTTTTCACTGACAAAAGCATTCAGGGAGGGTAAAGTATGCCCAAGAATACAACATACCACATGAACATAGACAACTGACTTCAACATTTGAAACCAAACAAAAAGAAAAACTGAAGTCACTCAAAATGGCAAGACGTAAATCTTTTCAAATGTCTAGAGAACTAAAAGGGCCAACAAAAACTAGCATTAGCTAGTAGTAGCAATAGCTTTTTTGCTCAGTCAACAAGAATATTTTTTTAAATGACTCCTTATATTAATATAGTTGTAAATTTCAGTGTGTGCTCAGTGAGCTTCGCTAGTGTGCAACAAAAAGTATAAAACCTTTTAAGGGAAATGAAGACGTTTTTAAATATGTTTCTCCAGTTTAAAGCATTTCTATAGACAACCTGTTTCTATCTCAGTGGTCTGATTGGGCCAAACAGGCCTGGGCCCTCCCACTTTTGTTATTGACCCAGCAAAAAAGACTAATTTAGTTTCGGTAGTAAACCAAAAACACTAACGAAAATGCACTTATTAAATAAAATGCATAATTGAAAGTCCATTGTTGACCAATCAAAACTCCAGCTGAATCACAACTGCAAGATGTTTCTTAAATATCACTCCCTCCTGAACTACCAACAAACCCTTGAACGTGCAGCTACGGTTTTCAGCACTAAGTCTAAACACCTTGCTGGTTCAAACAATATTTGTGTGTCTAGTACTGCATTAGCTGCATTAGTATTTCATATTCTTAGCATTGAGAGGGCAGTTATGTGGGTTTACAGACTGGAAGCATATGAGCACATTAGCTGAAACACATCATAATGCATCAGATAAACCCTGTGGTTACAGTTGGTGTTGTAGTTAAGGCCACTCAAGACTGAGATATGATTAAGATTGCTTAACATTATAAAAATATAAAAAGAGAAAAAAAGGAAGTAGCTCATTGTACATTTAGCATCCATGGTATGTGTTAATAAATAATATTTAATACATATAATAAAAAAACTGCCAGCATATTCAGATTATTATTGGTTTGCAAAACAGGAGACCAGTCATGCCCATGCAAAACAGCATTCCTGACACTGCTATGAATCGAAATGTGAACAGTCCACAATATGATTAAAAATCAAGAAAGTTTTACCGCATGACACTGTACAACCACAAATACAGTTCTTTCATGATACTGTACATAGATGAGGTACGATTTCAAAGTGAAATGATATCATAACGTGTTTCCTTCTACACTGAGTGAAACATTGTCTCAGGTAGGGTCTCTGAGCAAGCTAAGCGATCTGAGTCAGTTGAGCATGGGGGTAGGAGGAGGAGGAGGTGAAACATGATAATATTGGTTAATATTATTTGCCTATTATTTGTGAGGTAAACAATAATCAAATGTTTTTGAGGTGGTCAAAAGTCACAATACATCAGTCAATCGTGCTAAGACATGAACTAACAGTGTAAAAATGGTCCTTTTTTGCTTTTGGGTTCTTTTTAAGTGACCTAACTCCACCACCCAACCACAAACCACCAAAACCATACAGTACAAAGGAAATCTAGTAATTATTCCCTTCATAATTGCATAAAGCGCAAATAAAGAGTCATTTTCTACAAATCAGCATCTGGAGTGGTTGCTTATTTCTGATTTTTACTTGATTATTGTAATCAGCTGAAGTTGTTCAAGCAGGTAGACGCTTCTGAGTGTTTCGTTATGGTACTTCACAGACAATCAGCTAATCATGTCAATGCCCTTATGTGCATGCAATTCAAGTAGCTGTAACACTCTACCTCTGCCGGTGTTAGGCACCATGTGACTTATTCAAGGTGATAATTTCAGCTCTATTAATAATTTGTATAGTTTTGCTCCGCCAGTTAACATCTGTTGCTAACTTGACTTTAAAACATCAGAGCTTTCAGAACTTAAAACGACACTCTGGCCATAACGAAGAACCATGGTGGCATCTGGCGCCTCACACAACAGCAGAACTGTGGTACTCTGTAGATGGAAATTTTCTGGTTTAAGGACCCCAGCTGTGCACCCCATACTTTTTTGGGGGTGTCTTCAAATCATCATTACAAAGGAGGAAAGGACAACTTGAATGACAGAATTGATTCATCTTATGCAGACTTGGGCTGCACCCAAACAACTCCCTAGCTAAATTCATAACTGGTCAGGTCTTCCTTTGAGGAATATACCCGAGAAGGTCTCATTATAACTGGTTTGCTGTCACGCACAAGAATTCAATCCGAATCATGGTTACAAAATGAAGCAATCATTCAACTGGGTGGCCACACGCTCGGGTTTTAGGCCGGGCAGTCAGGTGTTTCATCTCCCAGTCCTCGCGCAATACCTGGACACATATTAGCCCTCTTTCCGGGGTGAACTATTTTAAATGTTCACTCGCAAACAATATTATGTGTGCCTTTGGCTCACGTCCATGTCAAAAGACATGTCTTGCATTTCATTGATTTACCAAGGTCATGTGACATTGTGACCCGCCTACCGGCTAACCGCAGGTCAGCTAATGCTAGTAAGCTCCCATCTCACTCACAAATGTCATCCATTCCACCTGATTAGGTGAGTAAAGCATAATTTATGTGTTATGTAGGTTAGGTTACGATTTTAATTCTGTTCTAGTATCGTGCCCGACTCCCAATCCCCCCTTATGATGTCCTCCTTTTGGGGGTGGGATGTCTTCTTTTATGAGGTAATGAAACCCTATCAACACCACATGCAGTAGATAGCTTCCATGTCCACAGCACTGTCACTGTCCACTGCTCCAGGAGCATATTTTAGTTTGCTAAAACTGCGCCAAACAGGGTGAGAAGAAACTCAGTCTCCTTCGGCCTAACAGCTAAAGACACTGTCATCTGCTCTATGCTGGAAAACCCACCACTCCACCCGTTTTCAGGGTCTTCAATATTTTAAATGTATTCTACATTTCTTCTCTTATAACGTAGCCGTGATGTATGCCCTTGGTACTTCAAGTTAGACCACTGCAAAGTGCTGTTTAACCCATGCATGCACTCCACTATTACCCCTGGCCCACTGCTAAGAGAAGCTAATGGGCCTAGTAGATGGGGTGAAGCCACGCTGTGAGTGCCACAGTGCTTTGCATCGGAGTTTCTGAACAACTTTCTCAGCCTCTGTCAGGGTGAAGCTTTGAATATTCACTGCTGATCACTGTCCACCCCCTCCTTCTAGCACCTTCATATCCCACTGGCATATACTCATACTCAAGTTCTCTACCTAACCTGTAACAGTTTTTGTGACACTGCTTCAAAATCAGCTCTTGCAGGACAGGGACTTCTGGGCCACTGTCTCATCATGTGAGGGTGCCTCGGCTATGCTCCTTAATCCGCCAAACACATTGGAAGACTTGACCAGTTCTTAATTTAGCTTGGGAGTTCTTTGGGGGTTCTGCAGCAAAAGCTGCAGCTCAAGTTCTCTTCCCTCCCTATATTGCCATAATACAATGATGACACGGAACAAACATTCCAAAATTTTGGGGGACGATCATATCTGAAACCCTTCCTCTTCTGAGTTTGTACGGCCGTGAGCATCAGTGCCGAACAGCACAAAAAGTATTTGTAAGTATGATTTTATATTTTACTCAGATTAAAAATAATACATTTTACAACACCTCAGTTATGTTGTGTTTATCTTCTGGTAATCAAAGAAAATACGTGAATAAGCATGATTGCTTTCTGATTAAGTAAGAACAGGTACATAAAAAAATTCCCTTATTAAATAACACAGCACATACATGCAGTGACCATACAATAACATTCTTAGCCTCTTTACATCTGAATGCTGCAGACAGCAGACATAAGCGAGACACACACACATGCATACACACATTAGAGTATGCACATACATAAAACTGTATATACATAGTATCATACAGATATTACATTATTATATTATTTTGTATTATTATTATCGTTAAATACGATAAAATGACCAGTTTTATGAATGGATGTCCCTTTAAATTAACTCATTTGTGTTGTAAATATCATCTCCTAGCACCTTTTACTCAGTGTAGAAATTCAAGAAGTCTGAAGGCATAGGAACAACATAATTCAGTTATGATCATTATGTTGTGGCCATGACTTAGTAAGATGGGGGAACAAGATAATTCAGTTATGTTAGTTAAGTAATGAACATGTCTGTCTGTTTGTCTGCTCTATGATGGATTAACGGCCTGTCTAGGGTGTTTCCTGCCCTCCACCCAACTGAATGCTGGGATAGGCTCCAGCATCTCAGGCGACCCAGAAGGATTTAAGGGTTTAGAAGATGAGTGAGTGAGTGAGTAGTTAAGTAATGGCCATAACTTAGTAAGATGTAGTAACAAGATAATTCATTTATGATAGTTAGGTAGTGGTCATTACTTAGTAAGGCGGGGGAAACAAGATTATTCAGTTATGATCCTTATGTATTAATAAATTTGTGTTGTAAATATCATCTCCTAACATCTTTAATTCGCTGTAGAAATTGAAAATGTCCTAGTTAGCCCTTTTTTCAAGCACTGGTCCTATCACAGTTCAAAGGTGGAGTCCGGCCAATCAAAGCCAGAATTCCACCCGATGTTCTCAGAGTTCTCTCTCCTCCCCTAATCAGTCTCCTGTCATACTCCCACCATACGCTGAAGACACGGTCCACACTTGCAAATGCTAGTTGGGTTGTTAGGCTTATAGATCTGAGACTAGGTTAGCAGTCAAGATTGGTGGGATTCCCAAAGGCTGTATAGTATATTTCCACAATGTATGTGTGATGAGGTGACATCACAAAGTAATTATTGATTGTATATAGTTACCTGTACTTACCTGTGGACTGATCATGCTTGCTTTTAAGGGTTAAAAGAGAACTGAGGGATTTATCTGGGTGAATCCATCCTCTGTAGAAGAGGAGGGGAAAGCAAAACTTGTAAGAGAAGGAATGAATGTTAATAAGTGTACACAACGGTTGCTGATTATTGTTAATGGCGTTATATGGTGAACATGAACAGTAAGTAGACAATACAAATTGTAATATATGTGCCACCCACATATAAGCAGCATTACTGGGGGCACAGGGTGAGCAGTGACTGAATGTGATGAGTGTTGATGATCTATATGACTTTGCAGTCATAGATCCGTCTTCTGGTAGTGGAGATTGTTCTTTACGTTTTATGTCTCGCCTGTGCGCGGGTTTCGAAATATGTAAATAGCTGCAAACATTTGGTGTGTAAATAAAGGTGACGGGGAAAGGGAGAATTCTTGCGCAAGCTTAACCTCTTCCCGGTCTCTAGACTATTCGCCCGAAACTACCCATAAAGTGTACCCACTACGTCTGCATGTTCCCGGGTTGAGGGACGTGTTTTATCACAGTATGACTGTATGTGACTGTAAGTGACAACACTGAGAACGTGAAAACAATACAGAATTATGAGTCGTGAATCTACAGAGGACTGCATAACCCAACAAATAGCTTATTAAACTCTAGTTTTATGCAGAAAGGTCCATTGAACTAAATCTACATGAGTTGTGGGGCAAGTTACTGAAACTGTACATCTTGGCTTAAAACCCAATAGAAGTGGAGCTGGTGAAGGCAATGCGGTGGCCTTGTAGAGAATATCAAGCAATTTAGGGGCAAAGACCTGAATGACAAAACATGACTTCAGGTTATTTTTGGGTCAGGGGGTGAACATCTGTGTGAAGATAGTTTGAAATAACCTCATTACTTTCCAGAGCTGCTTAAATAAAACTTATTTCATGGAACTTGTTTTACTTTCCGGATTTCAAACATAGATCCTGTCAATTAGGCTAATGGAACCTTGAGCTATCTTTGAAGCCCTCTGATGGTACTTTTTATCTCAGGTAAACAGGGCTTACTAAAGAGGTGATGGGAATACTTCTTCCACTGTCAGTATTCATAATATGAAATGTCCCGTTTTTTTTTTTTTTTTAAATAACCCAAGGAGGCCTGATAAAATTCTACATCTTAAAAATTCTACATCTCCTTAAGTGCACCGAGTGTCATATGGCATTTATATCACTGAATGACTCTTCAGTGAACTAATGTGTATGGCATTAAAAAGGCAGTCTTTATTCCTGCGGAGAGAACCGTTGCAAATCAAGGAAAACCAAAAGGAGCAACTTTGTACGTTCGTTGCCACTTGCCACAAGTACTTTCATATAGAATCTAGTTTACTGTTCAATTTAAATGCCATTTGTAGTCTCTGGCAATCAGCAGAAGTGTCGTGTGACCTTTTCTGCACTGCAGTGGCAGTGTTCTCTTGAGACTCTTCAGTGGTGAAGAACGATAAAGACGGTACGGCTAAAAGGATGAGCAACATGGCCATGCAATACGTACTTATAAAGTAACAGCAAGGACACTGGAATGAGGGTTTCTGCTGACTCATTCTCTCAACCCATCATCCAAAATTCCAGTTGTCAGCGTCAATTTCAAACGGTAGGAAGTGCCACATGAGTGATGAGTTTTGGCTCGTGTTATCTGGAATTGCTAAGGTCAGTTCAAATGTCGAATAATTCAAATCGAAACGATGTCTCTCCGGCTAGAGCCACTGTAATTTTGATATGTGCCACAATCCTTATGTCCTGAGGGCGACTGAGTGCTCTGTTAGTTAGTATGCACTGCTGGGGAGCGTCTGGGCCAAGCTTCATTCGCAATCAATTGCATGCTGAAGGACAATAAACACAAATGTTAGCGCAGTGTGGGGGGAATTGACATAAGCTTAACATTAGCACTATCTTTACAAAGACAACTGTCCTTTTACAGTATTATTATCATATTACATTACCATTATTTCCAGACTCTGTAGCTCAAAGAGCACAATATTCATAAAAAGCTAGTGTTGGTTTCCTCTAGTCAACAAAAGTTATGTCAAGAAACTCATTAACACAATGTTGAGGTTGTAACTCAAAAAGAGGCATTCTTTACAAATGACTGATTACTTCTTTCAAACTGTAATGGGGCTGTTTTACAGTCATGGGCGAAACGTGAATGGCCCTGGTCAGATTGCCAGTGAAAATAAGGAAACATCCTCTACAGAGAACAAACCTTACTATGGCTCAGGTTCTCAGGTTTCCATTTTTGCCAAGTTTAATTTAATGAAAAACAGAAGTAATAAAGACAGAAATAATAAAATATGACAAAACTTTTATTCTTGTCCATTATGTTAAATTCACTGTGTTAAATTAAATAATCAGTAATTCATTGTTATTAACAGTTCTGGCAACCCTGGTCAAATGACATGCCTTCTTGGTTTTCTAAGGCCTTTCAACCACATGCAAACAGTGTTTTAGGTCACCTGAAAACTGAGCTTTTGCATAATTCCCTCAAGGGTGAAGATTCAAAAACTCCAGGTTTGGTGTTGTGGTGCAGACAGGGAAAACTTGACTTTTTGGCTTGTAATGTCAAATGTGCACCGTTTGCTATATGCTAACATAACTTGTTACATGTTTACACATAAATATACAGTTACTCTTACACTGCATTGAGGAACAGAGGCATCAAAATGCACTACGGAGGTCACTGCTATCTTCAGCACTCCCACAACATGGGCTGCGTCCCAAACCGCACACTACAGCACTAAATAATGTGTAAAGTAGTGCAGCACCTTTAAAAGTGCATTAATTAGTGTGGCAGCGCTTGACAGTGCGTTTTAGTGTTTCCGTGTGGGCGGGATTTGTTTCAAAACAAAGGAGGAAAACCCCTGTTTTTAAGAATACCCGTGTATGTCTGGACAAGGCCCAAGTCAATATAATTAAACATACTCTTAGTCTAGGCCACTAGGACCGAGTCTGAGTAAAGCCAGAGACTAGAAGACTGAGACAAGGTCTGTTACACTCGTTTAAGACTTTTTCCAGAAAAAAAAAACTTTAGGAATGAATTAATTGTACAATCAATCAGTAATTTTTTATATTATATTTATTATTATTATTTTATATTGTATTTGCTAATTTGATAATATTTAATTTTTCTAATATATTTTGTAGAATTTAACACTCAACAACATGTAGCCTTGAACGTTATTAATTATCATTATATTATAGTCTTAGTCAAGGCAGCATGGTGGCGCAGTGGTGCAGTGGGTAGCGCTGTTGCCTCACAGCAAAAAGGGAGTTCAGTTTCTGGCTGGGACATCCAGGGACCTTTCTGTGTGGAGTTTGCATGCTTATCCCATGTCTGTGTGGGTTTCCTCCAGGTGCTCCGGTTTCTTCCCACAGTCCAAAGACATGTGGTCGGGTGAAGTGGATATGCTAAATTGCCCCCTAGGTGTGAGTGTGCGAGTGAATGTGTGTATCTGTATGTCTGTCCTGTGATGGACTGGCAACCTGTCCAGGGTGTTTCCTGCCTTCCATCTATTGAATGTTGAGACAGGCTCCAGCACCTCCTGAGACCCAGGAGGATTTAGAAGATGTGTGAGAGTGAGTCTTTTAGTCAAACTTCACTCTGGCTCTGGGTTTCATGTGCATGGGGACAGTAAACGAGGGGTTTGAAGTTTTGAAAAGCACCAGTTAACACTGACACTCTGAGGCTAAACACTATGAATATACATCTAAACCTGTCGAACTGAGTCAGAATGTGTTTTCAGCTTTTCTCTCTTCAGACTGACATCCACCACTTACCAATCAGTCTTCTTGTTAGGCGAGTTGCTCTGATGCAGAGTGGTAAGGATTTGTATTGTGCGAGGCTGGTGTGCACAGTCTGGCCTAATTCTTCTATCAGAATGAGAACAGCAATCCAGAGCTTTATCCCCTTAAAAAATGAAGACAGTTGCCAAATTGAGCAATTGTTAAGATGAAAAACTGTTGCATTGTAGAAGAATATAATATGCTTTTGTATGGTTTCTGTAATGAAATAAATAAACAGAATGCAATAAATAAATTAAATCAAATTAGTAAATGTAGGCTACAGTGACTATGACTGTTGTAGGGGGAAGTGAATAATATTACACACCCACATAAAACAATATAAAAATGAATGATGTTCTGTCAACAGATATGAATAGCAAATATCAGCACTCAATGACATTACTGTTTTGTGAATGCTGGTTACATTGTCTGATAAGGAGTTCCACCTTAAATTGTGCCTGAGTGTCTCAGTGGCCTGAGGCACCAGAATGTAACAGCTTCACCATTTAAGGTGGAATGGGTAAATTTGAATAAGAAACTGGTAAATAAGAAACTGACTTCAATTTGTGTCATTTTGGCTATCAAAATATTCTACCTACAGGGTTATGTCGAGCTCTACATTTAAAGAACATATTTATATTGTGCATGGTAGGGTGTATAAAAGTACAACAGGACATTTTGATAAGGCAGTGTTAGCACTATTCGTCAAAAGACCAGCTAGTGCTGACTCTTACACAGCCAAGTGATGAGCTAAACTATATAACTGATTTTTGCTACTAAATATTAAAAACTGAAACAAACTTACACTGTCGTATGCACACAACAGGTGATAAAGTCATGGCGTACAGAGGGCTTTACCAAGATCAAAAATCAGAGGATTTCAGGGGCATACATGGATTGCTAACTGTGCTAGTTAGCTCATGATTTTGTACGTCAACTGAACAAGATAGTTCTGTTATGAAGTTGTGCCCAAAACTATGTAACGCATGGGAACAAAATAATTCAGTCATGATAGTTATGTTGTGACCATTACTTAGTAAGATGGGGGGACAAGATAATTATGCTAGTTAAGTAATGAATGTGTCTGTCTGTCTGTCTGACTGACTGTCTGTCTGCCCTGCAATAGATTGGCGAGTCGTCCAAAGTGTTTCCTGCCTTCTGCCCACTGAACGCTGGGATAGGCTCCAGCATCTCATGTGACCCAGAAGGATTGAGCAGTTTAGAAGATGAGTGGGTGAGTGAGCAGTTAAGTAATGGCCATGACTTAGTAAAGTGGGGGAACAAGGTTATTGAGTTATGATACTAATGTTGTGGTCATAAGTAAGTAAGACATGGGAACAAGACAATTCAGTTCTGATAGTTCAGTCATGGCCATGACTTAGTAAGGCAGGTTAGCCAAATATTTCAGTTATGATAGTTATGTTGTGGCCATGATTTAGTAAAGCATAGAGACTGGATAATAAAGTCAGTCCCACACCCAGTTACCTAAGTCGTGGCCATGCATTTAGATACCAGTCCCATGCTTACATAAGTGGTGGCCGCAAATTATTTGTATTAAGTAGGGATGTCAGCTATGGGACTTCATAGCTTCATGGGAAATCAACAAAGCAACAAAAACTATTTGACCAGGAGCGACCAAACATTTGCATAGGACTCCGCTCTAACGTTGTATCAGACCAGCTCCAGGCCTATTTGAAAATGCCGGCTGTAAAAAAATGCATGTGGACTCATCAACATTTGGTGAAAGTATTTTTCTGGAAAAAGCTAGCCAGCACCAAGCCTCCCACAAGAGGGCTGGGGTTGTGTTGGCTTTGCACATTGTCTGAGTTTTCAGCTTTGGCTAGCAGATGTCAGAGACTGCTGTGCGTGTTTGCGCTTTTTGGTCCAAACTGAGACAAATTACCGCTTGGCATGGAGTCGTGCATCTGTTATTTGGAACAGGTGTTAGCAGACCTGAAGATGCTTTTTTACTCAATATCAATGGAAAAGCACAGCCTGTGCAGGTTTTATGCTGGGGACTAATTTGAATTAATGACTAGAGGGGGTAAAAAAAATAAATGTTTAAATAAATAAATCATTGTATTGTTCATAATTCTTTTGGAAAAATGGTGTGGGGAGAGTCCTTGACACTGACTTGACAACACTGAAGTACTTTATGCCGCTAATGCACCCTGTAAACATACTCAGCAGCCTTGTAGGAGGTCAATACAATTATTATAGAAATAAATGAATGCATAAATAATAGGAGCAAAAGAAAGGAGGCTGTCTTTTGGGGGGGTGTTACTTTTTGTTATGTTTACCCTTGCTCAGCACTAGTGTCTCATTTCCACATGTTTATACTAAAAGTGCCTGGCCCTGCACTTTATGTTTACTTGAGCGATGTTTGCTTAAGCAACCAGGTAGTAGTGCTGGTCAATTTTTCAGAAGTAAAGATACCAGCCTGGCCTCCAAAACCCTCTCTGAAAATCAGCTTTGACTCCAGCAGTGAGTCTCTGTGGAGCCCCGCAGAGCTGCAGGAGCCGTGAGGCTCCGCCAAAGAGAGACAGAGAGAGAGAGAGAGAGAGAGAGAGAGAGAGAGAGAGAGAGAGAGAGAGAGTGAGAGATGAGCAGCGTGCTGATTATATACGCCAGGGCTCAGCTCGCTTACCCCAGGCATGCCAGGCACCCGGTTCAGGCCAGGCAAATGAGCTTTTCATTTCCCATTCAGAAATCAGCGCTTGTCATGCTACCCAGCCACCCCTAGTGATTGCGCTGCATTCTGAACCAGGTGGCCTGACCGTCGCCCAACCCCTCCCTCTTTTGCACAGAGTATAAACATGCTCTCTCCAGCAAGTAAAGACCTCTGCAGAGGAGCTAGCTTTACACAAAGTCCTTATTCAAGTGCAAATACTATTTTAAACAAAGACACTCTGGTATTTACAGTTTTATCAATAGAGGATGATCTCTACAATGTCTTCTGAGTATAAAAGGAAGGTAGCTCGCTAACAGGGAATGACTGGAGAAAACACACTGAAGTATACTTAATTTAAGTATTCTCAGTAGACATAGTTATCCTATGGCCATGACTTAGTAAGGTATGGGACCAAGAAAATTCAGTTATGATAGTTAATGACAGTTATGATTTCTGATACTTCGTACACTTCCTTGCACTCATGATTAATGTACTGAAAGTGTGCTATTATCAATATACTAACTATGTACTTAGTGTGCTAAATACAGTATAATCATTACTGCTATTTAAAATATAACTAAATAGACCTAAATGTGCTTAACTGTACTATTTTGAGAAATCATTAAGGTTCATTTAGATATACTTAAGCACATATGAAATTCCTAGTACATTAAAATATACTTACATAGTATACTTTATACACAATTGAGTCATATTTTTATGACCTACTTGTGGATGAACAAAAACTTGGCAGTGTTATGGTCTGGGGAATGTTTTCATGGTCATACTGATCAAACTGATTATACTGATTTGGGTATGAATCCATTCTTGCAGATCACATACACCCATACATGCTGATTGTCTTCCCTGGGATGGATGGAATCTGCCAGCAAGACAATGTGACTTGTCACACGGCTAGAAATGTCTGACACTGGTTGGCATGACCAAGACTTCCAGGTACTACCCTGGCCCCCTAATTCCCCAAATAACTGAGCATCTGTGGGATAATTGTCGTGTTTGCTCTATGGATCTTTTGCCTTGCACCCTCCAGCAGCTATGGGATGCACTGCAGTCAGCGTAACTCCAGATACCTGTGACAATCTACCAGGACCTTACTGAGTCACTCCCAGGCCATCTAACTGCTGTCTGTGCTGCAAATTGTGCTGTATAGTGCTTGAAATGTACTTCCTGATATTAAAGTACATTTTAGTACATTAAAATAGATACTTCATTTCTACCTAGAGAGAAATGCCAGCTTTGACAGTATATCAAAGACATCTATGTAAGGTGGCCACTTTCATAACCCCAAAACGGAGGACATCCCACCCCCTAAAAGGAGGATATCATAAAGGGAGAGTCGGGCACGACACTAGAACAGAATTAAAATCATAACCTAACCTATATAACACAAAAATGATTGCTTTACTCAGCTAATCGGCTTTACTCAACATTCGTGAGTCAGACAGGAGCTTACTAGTTGACTAGCATTTAGAGGGCTGACCAGTTGGCGACCTGACCTTGTTAAACCAATGAAATGCAAGGCATTTCTTTTGACACGGACGGGGGCCAATGACACACATAATATTGTTCACGAGTGAACATTTTAAATAGTTCATCCCGAAAAGAGGACTAATTGACGTCCGTCCAGGTATTGCGCCGGACGGAGGACTGGGAGTTGTTAAAGAGGGCGGTCTGGCCTAAAACCGGACATGTGGCCACCCTTCATCTGTGTAGAGATATCTACTAAAGTTAGCATACTAGCCAGCTAGCCCCAACCCGTCCTGTCTTGTAAAGTTAGTTTGTACCACAAGAAGTGATAGTGAATCCAACAGCATTTTGTAATCTCTTGTCAATAATGTTGCAAGTCCTGCTCCTGGTTAGATCATTTAAGAACAGGTAAGCAATGAAAGGATCAACACGACAATGGCTGAAGCTCTGGCAAGCAACAAGAACCCACATTTGGCAGCAAGCAAAATAAGTCATAAACCGATATAAGCAACCAGCATTGGTGTTGCTTTCCACTGCTGGAGACACTCTTAGCAAGTAAAAGGATGAGGTTTGATGCTCCAAACAAGCTGGAGCACAACAGACTCCACCTGTTAAATGAGTTCATCTCAGTCTTTAAACCACTGATCAGATGATCTCCTACTTTGTTGGAAAGAAAATCTACAGCCATACTGGCACTTTGTGAATAAGACTGGACACCCCTGTTCTAGAGAGCCTGTAAAACTCCAACAAATGAAATGTCTGTTTCTGGCTTTACTTGTCCTTGTTTAAAGTAGAGCATGCAAAAAAGTGAACAGACTTTGTTAGCTTGATGCTAATATTACATAGGAATTCAAATGGAAAGGTTAATGGAAATTAGCATTAGGTTGTGGTAGAAAGTTCATGAAAAAATGCCAGCATATAGGAAAGTAGGTTCATTTGACAGCCATCTTGGCGATGCCTCCAGGCAGTTTTTTCCCGCCATATAGCCTCCTGTCTTTGAATGGCGAGAGAACCAAAAAAAAAACTGGAACCCGAGAGCCAATATACTGCCTAAAAACATATTTGAAATCAGTGGTCAAATCTGACAGATAAAAAACACACAAAAACATGTTTTTATCAGGTTGTTCTGGCTACTGCACTTGCGCAAGGGGTCATTATTCCTGCGAGCAGTTTAACAAGCAAGTTGATTTTGACTGGATTGGAGGTGGGATCTTCAGTCAGTTGTTGAGCATTGCAAGCTTTTTCATATTTCAAACAATAACCTGTTTTTCTCCTTTATAACATCTCTGATGCTACTGTGTGATATAACAACACATTCTGGATTAGCCATAGCTATATGCAGTATAGGGTTTAACTAATGTCTCTAAAAAGTAGTTATAAAATCGTTGTCTTTTATATTATGACTATGTTTTACAGACATTAAGTATAACTATTGATTTTTTGCACCTAGATTACTGTCCCAGAAACATCCCCAAGCAGCTTAAACATCATCCTGAATGCTATTTTTACTATCCTAGAATGATAAGATGGAGTTATTTCTGGAATGCTGCTCCGTTTTGATAGAAATAAGGGTAAATTTCAGCTTAACATTTTTCCAGCCTGAAAAATGCTCAGCTAAATAAAAGAAATACACTCATCATCAAAAAAATAGCTTCACCCAGAAGGAATCCACCGACAGGAATGAAACTTGGTAAGTTGGTTGGACATAACATACTTGGTGCAACGATTGTGGATATTCAGTGAGCAGTGATGCCCTTCATGAGTCATCTTGTTAGGGCAAGCACCACTGGCAGACGGCTGCACGACACAGGACAACATGCATGCAGACCGTTACGACAGTTCCCCTTAACACCACATCAATGCCACCAAAGACTGCAATGGTGTCACGCCAGACTGTCATGGAGTGAATAAAAATGGCAGCGGGTCATCTTCAGTGACGAATCCTGCTTTTGTCTTGGTAGAGACGGCCAACAAATCTGTGTGTGGAGGCACCGTGGTCAGCGCCAAGATGAGCAGTTTGTTGTCACGCGTGACATGTTCAGACCTGGTGTTACTCCACCTCCACCCCTACCACAACATCTGCAGGAACTGTGTGAGAATATTCAAGCTGCATGGGATGGTTTATCACAGGACACCATTAGGAACCTCCTTAAAAACACACTGCTTCTCTAGCACACAATTTAAAACGATCACACACCTCTAAAATGTCAGTGAAAACAATCATTGGCTTATGAGCATGTTGAATGCTTTGGTTTTATTGGTTGACTGACTAAATATCTGCATGATTTAAGGTGTGCTCCATGTAAATGATTTGTAAATTAGGGCAAACTGGGGCTCTTCCTCTGCAAATACTATGTACAAAAGGTACTTGGTGCTGGATTCCATGCACTGAAGATGATCCATCAATTGTACTTACATCGACACTTGTTTTGTTGTTGTAAGACAGTTTCCTGAAGCACATGCAAATTAGTTCGTACATCATTCTAGGCGGTCAAATGCATGTGCATGTTTCTACACAGCTTTGATTAATATGGACCAGTGTGATTCGGAAAGAATCAAAAATGAGAAATATGTCCACCCCATGGATTATGACGGATTGCTATTGCACAATTGTTCCTTCAACAACTATTGGCTGAATTATCATTCATATTGCTCATCACACATCACACCTAATCACTTGGCCTCCTATTTGTTGTTAGACGCTGTGCTTGCATCTACATCTACAGCCGGTCAGGAGTGAAAGAGTGAAAACTGCAAATGAATGTATGCAGGGACCATTTTTCTCACTGTTCTGGTTGTCACATCTGTTACTGTTTGGATTTGTTAGGAATTTGGCACTTAAAGCAATAGTTTGGCAAAAAAATCATATTCACACAATTTTCCACTTATCCCAGGTGTATTCAACCAGCCAAGATGTGTTTGGTGTGCAAATTCAGCTTATTTAGTTAAAACTGGAGCTACAAGGTTAACCAAAAGATTACAGTCACCCAAATCTTTTATTTAAATACACCCCCAAAAACATCACTCATCCCACTTAAACTGCATACAGGTCTTTAGTATGGTACCACAGATATGTGGATATGGTTTCAACCACTGTACGGTAGTATTTTAGACCGCAAAGAAAATAACATTTATCTTCAGCTTGAAATTTAATTCAAAATTCAGTTAAAGTCTATGGTTTGTACATAGTGTAACTAATTAGCCGACAAAGCCTTAGCCTTACTAAAACGATCTTTTCAGTGTTTTTTGTCTTTACTGCAAGTTAAGTTAGAGTCAATTTGAATTTCTTAAGTATAACATAAAATATGGAACTATGCAACATAACGTGATACAGATGGATTCAGAGAATTTAGGTCATATTACAAGTTCAAATTAACATTTTCATAGCTTGGAGATACTCTGAGAAACCTAATCTACTTATTAAATTAATCTCCATTTAAGAATCTCTATTTAAAATACTGCTATATACCAATATTGAGTATAGGATGTTCATGCTTATGTGTCTTTATCTGAAATATAAAAAGTTGAAAGGACTTGTTCAAAGCAGGATTAAACATTGACATGAAAGTGAATTACAACTATTACTAATGCCTATTTTCAATTTTCATAATGATCTTTTGCAGTGAGAAGCACACTCCTGGACACACTCCCTTATCTGCATTTTGAAGCCTTTTTAAATGCCCCCTACTACTTTCGTACTACTATCTTTTCCCAGTAGAATATTTGGGAGTTTGGGCTTTTTATTGTTTAGTTAGATGTGTTTCTATTGTTTGGCCATTTTACATAAATAATCATGGAAATATCTGATAGATTACTAATTACTAATTACTAAACTAATCAATGCAGACAGCACTCTTAATCATATTATTCATTTGCAGCATATTTTTTTCAGAAACTCTACACACATATGCTTATGCATTTCTCATCCCTACTGCTGCACATTAACCTACTGCTGTTGTGGTACAGCTCATTAGTCAACCGAATCAGGACTGCCTATCGTGTCATCGGGATTATTAACTCTTTAGCCAAGTATTGGCAGATGGACAAAAACTGCTAACTATCTAATCTCCTATCTCCAATCTCTGATTTTGTTGTGTATTTATTTTGAAGTGATCGTCCTCTGTTATTGCAGATATGCCATTCCATTGTCTCTATTCAGTCAAACCATGAGATAGAGATATACCAGCCAAACTTGACCAAAAACGATTTAAAAATGCAGTGTCTTTTCAAAGGTTGTTTCTGTTGTTGCAATGAAGATAGAACGTTCAGATAGTGGTAAACCTTTTGGAGATGCTTAACAAACATTGCATTACTTGCAGGCTTTAAAATCCAAAACGTCCAGTCCGCACCGTAGGCAGTACAGAAACATGGGCTAGACTGTGGAATTCCCCTAATAATGATAGGACATGTCCAAAAGTATCCAGGTGCCCCTACTAATCAAGTTACTTGTAATGCGCAATCACATCACGCCTTAAAGGTGCAATAAGCATGCTCAGTACCAAATTCAGCTAGAGGGATATAACCCCTCCACTGGGCTGTGGAGCAGTGGAAGTGCATTGTCTGTTAGTGATGGAGATTCAGTACCTTTAAGATGAGCTGGAGTGGTGTTTGTCCTCCAGATCTCATCATCCATCATCAGTACCTATCTTCACTAATACCACTGTGGCTAAATGCAGTCAGGCCCTCACAGCAATGTTCCAACATCTCGTTCCTTTCCTAGAAGAACAGCTCATGACAAAGCTCATGACTCTCCATGTTAATACCTTTTGTTGAACCAACAAGTGACTTGAGGTGATTTCTGGACATGTGGTGTGTGAATGAATTCCATGTTTACTTTAACTACTAATAGGTATCCCCATATGGCGGCCTTTATTCATAATTTGAATGCACAGTTGGAAGTAACTTCTGTATAGCAGGTGATTATTACTAACACTTGTTATGCTTAGGTCAACAGCTTGGGTCATATGCTAAGGTTAACGTCTGAGAATACCACCCTGCCCAGAAAGAGGTGTAAGACTACTACCCTGGCAGGAGGAGAAGTAAGTCTAATGCTGTGTTTAGGAGGAGAGATAAGACTACTTCATCCCCAGGTCAACAGATGAAACTGCCCAGGCTTTCACAGTAAAACGTAGGACACCAGTGACTGAACTATAAGTTACTAATGGCTTCATGTACATTTTGTTTTTACTGCTCGAGGAAAAGTCCATCATAGAAGTGGAGAGTATCCTTGTGGAGCAAAGAGGTGCCACATCATCCTAGTTATGTATTATATATGCAGGGTTGCCCCAAGTCAGTCCTGAGGACTCTAAGTACTGCACATTTTTCCCTCAGCTAGAGTACCTGATTCAACTCAATAACTAACAAGCTTATGTGACGTGTCAGGTGTTGACAATTCACAAAAAAGTTCGAAGCATGGGGTCCCCTCTTTGGGAGCTCCTAATGTAATATGTGTGGTGTTGTTTTGTTATTGTTTAGTCCAACACTCATTTATTCTACGTTTTCTCATGTTTTAAATAGGGGCCTAATGTGACTGCACATTGCAGAACTTCAGCAGAGTCAGAATAATCAGTATGAGTTACAGTCCCAGACTGCATGGAGGAGGAAGAAGTGGCAGCCTCACAGTGAGAGAACATGGTCACAGAGGACGAGATAGATCATGTTCTCTCCGCCTTCATACCTTATTTTGTTACTGTTGTTTTTGGATCACAATCATAGACTAAACAAATACTTTTCTGTTTTGTACTTTTAAAATATAATAAAAATGCAGACAATTTGTTGAAACTGTCTAAGACTTTATTAAGAATTTTATGTTATGTTTAATATACACTCATCAGCAAAAGAATAGTTGTACCCAGAAGGAAGTGTGGGATTGCATTGTTATTGGGAAGGAAGATAAAGGTTACCAGGAACAATACCTGATGATAAATTTAGACTGATATGGACAATATTTATTGAACTACACATACAGAAGTAGGGTCTTTCAGGATTGCAGTACTTAACATGCCAGACGTCTCAGCATTGAGTTGTAGAGGTTCCTAACGGTGTCCTGCAATAATCCATCCCATGCAGCTTGAATATTCTCACACAGTTCCTGCATATTTTGTGGTAGGGGTGGGGCTGGAGTGACGCCAGGCCTTCTGGACGTGGGCTGCACAACAAACCGTTCATCTTGGCGCTGACCACAGTGCCTCCACACACAGATTTTTTGGTCATCTCCACCGAGACAAAAGCGGGACTCGTCACTGAAGATGACCCGCTGCCATTTTGGGTCACTCCATGACTGTCTGGAACGACTCCATTGCAGTCTTTGGCGATATTGATGCGCCGTTAAGGGTGGTTTTTGGAACGGTCTGCGTATATGTTGCCCTGTGACGGGCAGCCGTCTGCCAATGGTGCTGGCAATAACAGGATGACTAAAAGGATAACAAGAGCATCACTGAATGTCCGCAATCATGGCTGCTGGGTCAGTCACATATGTGGCAGAGCTTGAAACTCGAATCGTTTGCATGTCTCGCAATGTCAAATCTACCTACCAAGTTTCATTCCTGTTGGTTGATTCCTTCTGGGTGCAACTATTTATGCAACTATTCTTTTAATGATGAGTGTGCATTCTTTACTTCTACCTCCTGGAGGCCCACTACCCTGTAGTTTTTGGTTTTCTGGTGCTCTGTTCCCAGCACGCCTGATCCAACTAATCAGCTCATTAACAGTCCATTATTGAGGGTGTGTGGGTCAGTGGCCTCCAAGACCAGGGTTGAAAAACAGCTTGTACCACAAAACTCTTTCTCAAATATATTGCATGTACAGAAGCTCATACGTATTTATAACAACATCATTTGTATTACCAATGCCTCAGACAGATGATCTATTTTCGCTAACTAAACATTGATTTGTGTTTCTGTGATGACGGTTCAATTCAGTCATGCCAGTGAACTCACAGGACAGGAGTCTAAAATACAACACTGATTGAAGCTGGAAAGTTTATTTTGAAGTTGCCGTTCATTTGCTTAATAAAAGAGGCACTGGCTCTACTCCTGTGTCCAGCTGTACTGGTCAAATATTCTTATTCCTTATTTAATAACATCTCTCATTAAAACAATACACACAAACTACATGATCATTACTTACAGCTGATAGTTAACATGCGTGTATATCTGTAAACATATGGATTATGTCTAGAACATAATTTCATTCGATCATAACTACATGAGTTATACAGATAAAACCCTTAAATCCCCAAAAGCATTCAAGCTTTATGAAATGCATTATTGCTACTGCATCATCGAAGCTAGATGATTATGCCCCCAGCTAATTTCATTGGTCACTGAGGGTTTGGGACTTGGGAGCGTTTTTTCGGGGCCTGGTGATGCATTTCTGTCATGCATACATTGTGGATCCCCTACTGTAAACAGACCCTTACGAGGGTTCACACTGAAAGTGGACGGACCCACTTTTCTTTCAGTCACTCGGTGTGCATTGTTTAAGGTGGAACGAAATATAAACACAAGAACCTGGCCAATAACCCGACTGAATATTCATTAATAAACAGATAAAACTTACTTTTGCTGGAACTGGGGCTGTCTCGGCTCTACGTCCAGGTCCGGGTCCGTCCACTTTCAGTGTCCCTCGGAAACACTTCCGTTGTGTTTTGAGGCTTTCTGCATGTGTTTTGGAAGTTGCATGTGTTTTTACTGTTTGCTGCGCGTTTGAGACTTTGCAGCGCGTTCGGTTAATGGTTTGCAAGCGGTCTCATTTTGATGCTTGTGTTTTGAGACTTTGCAGCGCGTTTTTAACTTGCAGTGCGTTGGGCTTTCTCGGCCACCGTAGTCTCCTCATTTATAATGGCTCTGGCTACACAGTAACGCAACAAAGCTGTCCAGCATGTCAGAATGTTTTTGCACTTAGTTTGACATATTCATAGATATAAATGACATAGATGTGAACGTAGAAGTTGACCAGTAGAAGGACAGATGTAAATATGGTGAAGAGTTTCTTGACCCAACTCCCCAACAACCTATAAACTCATGCAAGGGTGTGCATAATGATTGTTCAGGATTAAAATGTGTAATGGTTCCAGTCTTTCAGCCAAGATATGGCACCATGGCCACGTTCAGACTGTAAGCAAATCGGATTTGTTTCTCAAATCTGATATTCTGAGACAACGGTCTGCACTGTTATTTGTGATTTGTGTTGCTATGGTAATGACGTATGCCTCAGTAACCGCATAGCCATGCTTTAATACGTGGATGCAGGTGAGAGACAGGTGCGTCATATTTCCCTTCAAACAAATGTTCTGTCAAGTTACGGTTCACAACTCTTTGGCGCTCTCCTCGAATCCCAGCACTTCTGTCACTCTGTATTTGATATCGTTGTTGTTTGCCACAGTGGCCATGACACAAAAGACACTTAGATTTTACATTATTAGATTTGAGTGACCAGAGCATCCAAACTGAGACACATCTGTAAAAATCTGATTGGAGTCGCATTTTACACCATCTTCAAGTACAAAAATTGGATTTCATGTGTTTCTTTTCCTGTCCAGACTGTCAAAAATCAATATGGATGTGGAATAAATCGGATTTGGGCTGGCAGTCTGAACAAGGCCTATGACACTAAAATCACCTTATAATTTTAATGTATATAGAGAAAGATTATAGAGGAACAAATCTGATTAGGGCTGTCAAATGACTAAAGAATTATAACAAATCACATTATTTTGTGCAGTTAATCACAATTAATCGCATTTGTCTTACTTGCTTAAACTTAGAAGAAAAAAGAAATAAGCTAGTGTTTATTTTAGCCTAAAATTCCTCTGCCGATTGGTAGAGATGGCACAATCAGGCTGAGTTAAGATCAATACCTTCTTCATTAAAATATAGTGATTTAAAATGTGCTCTACCAAAATGTTGAACATGAAGCTAAAGGGTTAAGGACTTTAAAAGCCATTTAAAAGCTGAATTTGAGTTGAAGGACTACAATCATGGTTTCTACCACAGACACAGTGCATGAGCAGCTGGGCTACAGCCTGCTCTACTACCAATGGTTAAAAGGCTCAGAGGTTATTAACATGTTAGCCTTTATAATAGTAGTAGGCAGAACTACAGTGAGCCGTAGTGATGTAAGTGAAGTGATGAAATTATTGTACATTGTTGTTTTTTTCTGCATGTCTCATCTCAGAAACGTAACGCCAGGGCTCTTATTAAACTCACTGTTATTGCAAGGCAAATGAAGACTTAATGAATGACCATGTAACTGAAATTAAACAGGGTGATAATGCAGTCGCTCATGCGAGTCATAACAAGTTCCCTTTTTTGTTGCGGGAAGGACACGGATGACAGCAGATTGCGCAACGCTCATGCAGCTCACACCTGTTAACAAGGGCTGCTGCTGTATGCAAAATGTTTATTCAGCACTAATCAAAAGGCCCAGAGATGTGTAACCAAGGTGACGACTTCAAGGAGGAGCACTGGGGCTTCAAAAAGGCCAAAAAAAAAAAAACCTCACTGTCTCTCGTTCTACTTAGCACAGAGCAATCTTGAGTGCTAGGTTGGCTAAATACAGTGGGGATTAGGAGGTGGTGCATAGGAAGACCAACTGCATGAAATGAGCTTCGCCTTAGGTGAAATCTCCCAGTCCTGGTTGCCAGGCTTGTTTGCTGTGTAAATTATTGAAGCAATATTTTAATTGCTTTGCAATGCTGTAAATACCATTAATAAAATAGCAGCCTCGCTGACTGGGAAGAATGTTGAAAAGTAAACATACGGCGAATTTAGGCAAACCAGGAATATGATCCTGGGATTGAGAAGTTCACTCAAAGTTCATGCTTCTCTCACCTTGGCAGGCATGGAAACATTTAATTATTATAAGCTTACTGCACAAAAAATTAGTCACGTGTTTAAGGTGGTAGTAACTTCAACCTCCAGCAGATGGCTTTGCACAAGGGCGATCAAGCTATAAATACCTGAAGGGTGTGTGACGGGATTAATAGATTGAGAAGAGGTGTGTGGAAAATGGGTCACAGAGCAGATAGTGTGAAGGAAGTAACTGAATTTGCAGGTGTACGGAGGTGTATGGTCATACGGGTCTACCAGCAGTGGATGAAATCCCACTCTACAGGAAATTCTTCTCAGGACTGTACCAGGGAATGCATGGCTATCCAAGCTGTTCAGTAGGCAGCAGGCAGCAGTCTCCACTACTGTTGCCGTGTTCAATAAAAGGACTTTCATTTAAAGCGCAATGTTTTCTGTGTCTTCTTGCTCTACACCAATGCTACAACACCATCGCTGCCCAGAAAAAAAAGTTTCTCCATTATCAAATATCAGTTTTTTACATTATATTGACAAACCTCCTTTTAAAATGATTGGCCCAATATAAATGCTCCAAAATTGCTTTGAATAAAATCGGTTTTTGGGCTCTTTTGTAAATTTGCCATTTTGGAGAAACATGGTTTTCAGATCATTACATATTGGTATTGTGGTGTCTCTACAGGATGGAGTCTATTGTGGGTCTGTTGTTTTATTTATTGTGTTGAATGTCCTTGTCAGGATCTGCTGCTGTAATGTAATGTGTGTCTCTCTCCAGTCTCTTTAGAGAAATGCATAACCAGTGTAATTATACAGCTTTAGTCTGAGTGGCTTAGACAAGACCTGCATGGAAACAAATGCTAGAATTAGGAAGGCTAGCAGGGGATTGCTAGGCATGGAGGCCAGCCAGAGAAATCAGTTGAGTGAAATAATCATCACAAACTGGCATTCTGTGCCTCTTCCATCAAAACTGCATTGAGAGAATGGTAACATTTGGGTACCTGAATTGGCCTTTTAGTTTATTTTTAATGGGCTGCATTTTTCTTGAGTTTGATTTTGTTAGTACACCTTCAAGACTGGCACACCCAGTATGTGGACGTATGTGTAAGTTCAGGTGTTTCAATCACTACTAGCAGGCGTAAAAAATCAAGCAAATGTTAGATCTGTCCCAGTCAACTTTAAATGCTTTTACTGTGAAATAGAAGTGTCTAGGGGCAAAGACAGCTCAGCCACAAGATCATGCATTGTGAGCTTCATAAAATGGATTTCCATGGATGAGCAGCGACAGCACTGGGTTTGGCGGATGCTTTGGGCCTCTTAGTTCCAGTGAAGGGTGAAGCTATTGCTACAGCATACAAAGAACCTTTTAGAGAATTACATGCTTCCACCTTGTGTCTATGTAACTAAACTCAATTAAACGATCTGATTAAACTCCAAAAAGCAGTCCAATCTAAAACACCCTTTATAACTTAACTAAACTACTGGTCCCTGAAAAGGAAGATATGCAAACATACATGCATTCAAAATGTGTTTGGACCAATGAGTGAAATATATACATCATCAAAAGAATAGTTGCACCCAGAAGAAAGTGTCAGACTGCAATGCTATTGGGAAGGAAGATAAAGGTTAACAGGAACAATAAATTATGATGAATTTAGACTGATATGGGCAATATTTACTGAGCTACACATACAGAAGTAGTATCCCTCAGTATGGCATGAGGCCGCCAAATTTGATAATGCAACATGCCAGACATCTTGGCATGGAGTTGTAGAGGTTCCTAATAGTGTCCTGCAATAATCCATCCCATGCAGCTTGAATATTCTCACACAGTTCCTGCAGATTTTGTGGTAGAGGTGGAGGTGGAGTGACACCAGGCCTTCTGGATGTGTTACACGTGACAACAAACTGTTCATCCTGGCACTGACCATGGTGCCTCCATTCACGGATTCACTGGTCGTTTCCACTAAGACAAAAGGGGACACATCACTGAAGATGACCCGCTGCCATTCTGAGTCACTTTGTGACAGTCGGCATTACACCACTGAAGTCTATTGCAACGTTGATGTGGTGTTAAGAGCAGTAGTCATAACAGTCTGTGTGCTTGTAGTCCTGCGTCATGCAAGATGATTATGAGTGCAGAGCAGCATGGGTAGAGAGACTCAAACATGTAAATAGGTGTGATTGTAAGCCTAAAGCTGTATTTGGGCTGTGGGGTTGCAGTGTAGGACTGCATGTCTAGCCATCTGCCAATGGTGCTGGAACTAACAGGATGACTCATGGAGTTCATCACTGCTCGCTGAATGTTCGCAATCGTGGCTTATGGGTCAGTCAGGTACAGTGGCCCTGCTTATATCACATACATGGCCAAGCATGATGCTTGAATCATTTGCATGTCTCAAGATGTCAGACCTACCCACCAAGTTTCATTCCTGTCGGTTGATTCTGGGTGAACAATTTTTTGGATGATGAGTGTATTTTGAGTACAAGTTCTTAATTTAATGCATCAGGGGGAAAAAAGCAAAAATGTAAACACCCACAGAAATTTCAACAAAAGCATGCAACATATTGCAGCATCCCGCTACAGGTTTGTTTAACTATAGACGCATGGTCATGCGGAGCAGTGAATACAGACCACACACCATGGGTAGAGAGACACAAACTTGTGAATAGTTGCTGTGGAGCTGTTTGGTGGTATAGTTGGGCAGGACTACATGCCTACAGTCAGGGAGAGTAGTTATGGCTATGTTAGCTTTTTAGTAGCACTGAGCTACAGTCTCCACTGCTGCCATGTTCAGTAAAAGAGCAGTATGGGGAAGTCGTCGTAACAGTTTGTGTGCACGTAGTCCTGGCATGTCTAGCTATCTGCCAGTGGTGCTGGAACTAACAGGATGACTCATGGAGTTCATCACTGCTAGCTGAAATGTCCACAATCGTGACGGTTGGGTCAGTCAGGTACAGTAATAAGGCCTGTCCTTGCTTATGTCACATGCGTAGCCAAGCGTGAAACTTGAATCACTCGGCTGATTCCTTCTGGGTGCAACTATTTGTGCCAATACGAGTATAATTAGTTATAAGTTATGAGTTATAATTCATAGTGGGTCTATTCATATCTGTTATTCAGCCTAGCTTTCTGTGTGTTAAGTCTTCTTGTTTATTGTGTTTTTCTGTCTTGATGGCAGTTCTGAACCAACATTTCACAACCTTTTTCCCCCTCAAGATCAACAGTTTCCTCATTCCACTTTTTACAAGGTTAGCCAACCAATTATAGTGAAGGGCATAGGTATTCATTTATATTTTTAGCTGTTTTACACGTTAATTTAAAAATGAACCCAGCCTCCCCCCAAGTACACAAGTAACCGTGCCGTGTTCTCCATGTTTGAGACTTTCCAGGGAGCAGGAAGCATGCTGCAGAAAAGTAAGCTAACATAAAGCGCTATCTCTGTTTGCGCAGGTCTGGATCACCAGTGCGAGGAAGAAATGCAAGACGAGCTCGCGCTCTGCTGGAGTCCTTCAGCACTCGCGGTCGCTGCCACGGCCACAGCCAGCAGAGCTCATGCTGGTTAAAGGGCCCATTTCATGGAACACTGAATCTTCCTCACTTTGTTTGAGAGAAGCATTGTTCACTATTTTAGCCAATATATCATATATGGTCACTGTTGAAACGAAACCTTGTATAGAGACCAAGCACATTCGGGCCACAATCACACGACGGAGGAAACAGCTTTCCATTGATTTGCATTGCACACTTCTCTTTATTGGTTTTAATCTAAAACTGCAAATATGCCAAAAGGCTGTTGCACAACAAAACAAAGCCAAAAATAATGACATAGTAAGCTGTCAACTTACAGGGGCTTTATGGGATCCTACCCAGCTAGCAGGAAGGTTCCCAGAGCTTTGGCTAACGTCAATTACAAGTTCTAATAAAGTTTAAAAGAAAATGTTTTAGTATAATGCTCAAAGAACATTTTAAAGATGTTTATCATTTCAGGTAATGTTCCTGTATGGTTAGATGTTAACTGCTGTGTATATCTTAAAAGAGATGACGTTTTAACTGCAACGTTTAGAGGATGTTTTGAGGAGGTTGTCAGGGACACAGGTTCTGTTACATGATAACAAAAGAAGAACATTCTCTGCGCAACATTTGGAAAATGTTTTATGGGTGTTAATAAGACCTGAGTTGACAGAATTTAGAGAGAGTTCTACTAACCTTTAGAAAGAACATTCTGGGAACCGAAGAAAACACTAATGGAACATTACATTGAATATTGTCAGAATGCTTTTAGAACAGATCATTTCTAGCTAGGTAATAGTTTCAATGTCTATGTGTGCACCAGACATCTTGGGCCAAAAAAAATTAATTCTCTGTTTTGTTATATAAAATAAAAAGGTATCCAACTCTAAATCCAACTTTGGCAGACTGTCCAAGGTGTTTCCTGCCTTCAGCCCAATGAGCAGCAGGATAGAAGGCTTAGAAGTTGGGATAAATAGAATGACTAAATGTCTTATCATCATTAAATTGGTCACATTTCTGTGAAGGATAACATTGTAATCAGGGCTTGACATTAATATTTAGCTACCAGCCACTGTGGCTAGCTAGCTTAGCCTACCTGGTGATTCGGTCAAGTCAAAATAAGTGATCTATGAGATGGTCCTAACTTTATGTTACTACCTTCTGGATTAATCAGAACATTGAAAGAACACTGAAAGACGTTCAAGCACCAAGCTTCTTTGCTTTATCTCATCCGGTGTGGACAGAGGAGGACGGTTCCTCCCTTGACTGCACTGTACCACCTCTTCTCAATCTGTCTCACACACCCTGCAGGTATTTATAGCCCCATCATCCTCATGCAGCGCCATCTGCAGGAGCCTGAAGTTACTACCACCTTACACACGCAAGGGGACTGATTTTTTTTGTCTGTTGAGCTTACTACAGGAGTAAGCTTATAAGACAGTAGTAGCCAAAGTTTCTGGATGCAACCGATGACTTATCTGCCTCATCTGCTGCTACTCTTTTTATCCTTTTCCTATGCTGGTAGCTGTGAAACAGGTGACCTCTAGAAATATGAAGATATATACGTTATGGAAGAATGTTGTCTTTTATTCAAACCTATATGTGGCCCTCTTGCTGTCCATTACCCATGAAACAGAGACCTTAACTTGTACTTACAACAATCCTGACCACAAACTGACCTTACATTGTACATAGTTCCACCACCGAGTTCCTACACAGGTTTGACCTGACCCCAAGAAAACTTCATTTCCACTCCAACCTGTGATTTTTGTTCTGGCAGTGAAATTGGCTCTTTTATGCGCATGGACTTGCCTCGTTTTGTCAGTGTCTTCCTCCTTATCTGACTTGCTTAATGATGAAATGCCATGTTGTTCAAGGCTGCTATTCTTAAAGGATGACTCATCTTTGACTCTGTGTAGCCAGCAAGAATGTAATCTGTTTGTTGGTTTATCTGCAGCAAAGCAGCCACCACACTCCCTCACTCATACTCAGTGGTCGCTGTCTTTTCCTTGATTTCATATACATCAAAAAGGTCAATAATTAGACTACCAGGTGCAATGCAATGAACCATCAGCGCATGGGTCTTAGTAGCTGAGAGAATAATTCACCTGTTAACTGTCAATTCAATGGTCAGGACCACTACAGGACCACCACAAAGTGGGTATTATTTGGTAGCTGGATCATTCTCAGCACTGCAGTGACACTGGCATGGTAGTCACATGTTAATGTGTCAGTATCACTGCTGGACTGAGAATAGTTTTATAATATTTCATACTATTATTAAATATTACATTAAATGTTTTAGTCCTGCTCTACAAATCATATATTAGCTAGCATTAAACAGCTGACTTACCTATGTTAGCCCAGTCGTCAAGTCTGAGACCCAATCTGGACACGGCAGGGGAACAAATCTGAGATCAGCGTTTTTGAATTTGTTGATGGTACAACCAATCACACAGCAACTGTTCAGCATAGCGCCATTAATTAATTACGTCAAAGTACAAACCCTTTTCAACTTTCACTGTTTTGTTATTGTTGTTTATGTGATATGGCCTGTGATGATGAAAGCCTACTTTCATGATGCCATTTTGCTGGATCCCAATACTGATTCCAACACGGCTCAGCCAATCAGATTTTAGGACCATCATTAAAAACCATGATTGAAAAATCAGAAACCAGAACATAAGTAACTGATTACTAAAAAGACCTGGATGGAACATATACAGGTTCATGTTAATTTTACAACTATAACAGAGCTGGGCAAATTAGGTGCTTTAAAAATGCACTAATAATAGATTAAAGATTAAAACATTATTACCTTTTGTTTGTTAACTGAGCTAAATGTGAGCTAGTCTTCAGGGGTAAGCAGTTGGCTCCTCTGAAAACAAGCCTGCAGGCTTTATATTAATGAATAAGACAGCCGGAAAGAGTGAGAAAGGATTGAAGGATTGATATTCAGCCAAAAGAGAGACAACAGAATGAAAGGAGAGAGGAAAGAATCAAAAATATAGAGAGACTAAGAGCAAGTAAGTGCCATGTGGTAGTCCCTTGTCCATCCCAGCGTAACTGGTCATCAGCCAAACTAACATATGTTGTGTTTTAGATATGCTGGTCAACCACCTTGGCCATTATGGGTGACCAGCCAGAATCAGAGGTGGCATAAATCAGTTTTGACACCAAACGACCAGGACTTTGTTCAGGAATCACTGTTGTATGTGACACCCACTCACATTCAGCCTGCTTCTTTCAGGGAAAAGGGCTGTGGGACCACCAGTCTCTTCTCTGACAGTTTATATACAGTCAAGTCATGTTATTATGACCACCAGCTAATATCCAGATTAACCATCGTGTGCAGCATGGACAACAGCTACACAGGCTGGGAGTGACTCAGTGAGGTCCCGGTAGGTTGTCACAGGTATCTGGAGCCATGCTGACTGCAGTGCATCCCACAGCTGCTGGAGGGTGTGTGGGGGAGGATCCATAGAGTGAGCAAGACAATTAAGGTGGTCCCACAGATGCTCAGTTGGGTTAAGTCTGGGAAATTAGGTGACCAGGGTAGTACTTGGAAGTCTTGGTAATGCTCTTCCAACCAATGTCGGGCATTTCTAGTCATGTGACATGTCACATTGTCTTGCTGGAAGATCCCATCCATCCCAAGGAAGACAATCAGCATGTTTGGGTGTACGTGATATGGAAAACTGATTCATACCCAAATCAGTTGAGAGTTTCTTCCACATGGATGAGTGGCCCCAGAGAATGCCAAGAAAACATTCTGACTTCTGTTATGAGCTATGTACCATTGAAAGTAGGAAGGGGTCATAATAATGTGACTCAACTGTGTACATGGGTTCAAAGATCAAGCTTGGTTTGTGTCTTAAGAGTTGCTAAACTTTTTTAGTTTGGATATCTACCATTCAACACTCCCCCAATATGCCCCCCTCTACCGTCGTCCCCCACCTCCCTGCTACCCTCATTTACAGCGTTTGCTTTTGTGGTGCTGTCATTTAAACCCAAATTAAAACCATTACGTTTGTTGTTTACGTAAAACCATCTGAGGATTAATGTCAGCACCACAAAAAGCTGAGCCCTGCTTAAGCCTGAGCACTAAGTACCTTTCAGGGCTTAAGCAGAAGAGCAGTATTCATAGCCTGCATCAGGTGCTAGTTTATTAAAACTGTATGATTAGCATTTATTAGACTCGGTTGGTGAGTTATGATTACCAAAAACATCAGATTACGTGACAGGAGTTGGCTAAAACATATGCAGCATGTTGGATTTATTTATTCGGCATGAGACAGGCAAAGCTGATCAGGACCAGTGATCCTGTTGCTGTTCATTATCTCAAACCTATAACAAATGTTGATGTAAAGA
The DNA here is from genome assembly GCA_034552555.1 of Semaprochilodus insignis. NCBI lineage: Eukaryota > Metazoa > Chordata > Actinopteri > Characiformes > Prochilodontidae > Semaprochilodus > Semaprochilodus insignis. The sequence continues at coordinate 5,333,404 of CM067492.1, read as the reverse complement.
CAGGTGATATGAAGTCTGATGACGGAAGTGAGAGATGTTCGGATGGCCTTGAGGTATCAAAATACGAAGGGTTGCGTTAGGCCGAGGAATGCGTGAGGAAGCTGGGAGATGAGTTTTAAAATAAATTAACAACAAAACTTAGAAAGGCCTGACGTTTTTCTCAAAAGGTGACAGCTTCCATCTCGTGTTGACACTGAAGGGCCCTTTTTTTAAAAACATGTCCTTGTTGACACCATCATCAATATTTCCCCACTGAGGGGAGTAATGGAGTTTATGCCTCCTTCAGTGCAGGTTACTGATGGCCTGTCCAAAATGACACCCCAAGACCTGTGATCCTCCCCACAGTCAGAAGAGTTCCCCTGAGTTTTGGAATTTTCTGTTTACTTCAGTCATTCAGGTGTAAGTCTCTGAGAGAGATTTAAGTGAATTGAGGCATTGTAGAGACACTTGTGGTCTTAGGTGTTGCCATGTCTGCAATGCAAATATAGCCATTACACTGACATGGGATGGTCATGGGACATGGGACTAGTATCGTGTAGGACCACCTTTAGCCCAGCAAAGTGCTGTAACTCGATGTGGCATTGATTCCATAAGTGGATGAAAGAGGTCTGGATTGATGTTGAGCTATGCCGTCTGGATAGCCACCCACAGCTCTTGGTATTTGTAGGTGCAGGATCTCAGGTGCGAATGGACCTCTCCACCATATCCCATAAATGATTGATTAGGCTCATGTCAGGTGACGTACAGGCCACACCATTGTATTGACCGTCCAGAATGCTCCTTAAACCAGTTCTGGACAACTTGGGTCCAACGGGGATCCCATCATTGTTGGGGTACATGAAGTCCTTGAATGGCTGCAAGTGGTCACCAAGCAGCGAAACATAGCAAGCACTGGTCAATGACGTGTTAAGGTGGTCCTACCCATGCCATGAGAACACACCTTACACTAGTATGGAACCATCACCAGCCTGTACAGTGATTTGTTGACAACTGGGGTCTATTGCTTCATGGGGTCCGTGCCACACACAAACCCTACAATAAGCCCAAAACAATTGGTACCATAATTCATCAGGCCATGCCACATTTTGCCAGTTTTCTAGGGTACAGTTAGCAGCCTCACAAGCCCTGTGTCTGGTGTTGTGCTGTTAACAGAGGGACTTTACTACAGGTGGGTTTTCTGCTCCCATATGCCATGGAAGCTAAAGAACACTACACTGACCTGTGGGATATATGTGTGGGGCCTCCTGCATTGAATGTGGATGTGATTTCTGCCAGAGTTGCTTGTCTATTTGCATTCTAGCCAGACGCCGCTGGTCACGGTCATTAAGCACGCGTGGGCGGCAACTGCGCTGTCCACTTGTGGGTGGTAATGCCTTCTATGACAGATTCCAGGTATACATGTGACAATGTGGATTAAGGAATGTTAAATGCCCACACAACATCCGAAATGCCTGGTTCAAACTCGCCTTGCCACGAACACGCTAGCCAGTGTTCAACCTCATTCACAAGATAGCACATCACAATTTATACAGGTGTGGCTGTTCCCAAGCCACCCCACGAGGTAAAACCACTTCATAATCAATTTACATACTGCTATCCCGTGACTTTGGGCATGTGAGTGTATATTCACTTGTCAAAATGACCAACCTGTGACATTTTTAAAATTATTGTTCTGTTAAAAAATGTCAAAACTATCTTAAAACAATGTCTCAGGCAACAGACAGTGTATCTGCACTGAATACATGTATTAACTTTCAGGTAGCTTTTAGAGGTATTACACACTTTTGACATCTGGTGCCTGTCAGCACCACTGTGAACAACCCTGTGAATTACACATCTATGCACTTGCAGTTACTTTCTTAAAGATTCTTATCATGCTTATTATTATGTTATTATATTTAGGAATTCGCCTTTAATTATGCCAACAATAGCAGTTGGCAATTCCTAGAGTCCTCAAGAATGCATGCAGTGTCTAATAACAATGTATATATAGGCTGTGCAAATGAAGCACCTGAAGCTCCTTTCAATGTACTGTTTTTTTATACATTAGAAAACCTTTTTAATGTTTTTGATCCTCCACATAATGTAAAGGTTCTATAACAAGTCAAGAACCATTAAGAAAACTTTCTTTTTAAAAGTGTATAATGTCTAAATATGCAGCTCAATGAAATGGTGAACTAATGAAAAATACAGTCGTACTCAACTGAATATCTTCTGTAGGTCAGGCAGCTGTACACAACCCCACCAGGCAGGACCATGTGCACATAGGAGGACTCATGAAGTTCCGATGGCTGACAGCTGGGCTTATCACCCAGAATGTGTTTGCACTTGAGGTAAGAAGGCCACGTTATTGGACTACGGCCACGTCTTTGGTTTGCATTTTTGCTTTCTTTGAATGTTGCTTTCAGACATTTCTTTGATACTGCCTCACTCTTCTATGGCCATGTTCAGACCCTTCTTTCAATATCTTTACGAGTGGGGGCTGGTTGTGATAAGTGCATTCCAACCGTGTGTGTACAGAAATATCAGCCCAATTGTTTGAGGTCTTGGTAGTGTGAAATTCCGATGAATGTCAAGTTACATTGACGTAAATGTTACATGAATTCCAAACTTGTTGTTCAGAAGTCACACTGCCACATATTGGCTGCATATCGGATTTTAGTACTGGGTCCCAAATTGGAAAAGAAAACGTTAGGTCCACTGACACATACATAACACATGCGTGTCACATATGAAGAAAAGGGTGGCACTTTACATTAAGTGTTGAATAACTAACATGAAGTAATGCATTAGTTAAAATGAAGTGGTAATTAACAATGGTTATAATTAGAGATGCACCGAAATGAAAATATTTGGCCAAAGCCGACACTGAACAAAATGAAACATTTGGCCATACCAAACACGTTTTTTTACTGAACACAGTGTTTCATTAATTTTGCCACTTTTTCACCATTGCATGAATTAAATAAGCCAAATCCCAGATAACATGTGGATGTGGGCCACATCTGGCAAAGATATAGCCCTGCTGGCCCACTGCCGGCACTGGCAATCTGCTGTCAGCCAAAGGTGGCCCACATATTTACAACATGCATTTGGCCCACCTGTCCCAAAACAGATCTGGTCCACTTCTGGCACAGATACAGCAGAGTTGCCTACTTGAGGCTGAGGCGTGGCCCTAATCCGGAGTGTATGTGGCCCACATCTTGCTACAAAGAGCGCCTCACTTCACACTGGCTATGACTTTATCGCATTGTTTTAAAATTGGGGTTTGTGTTTCTGTGTTTGTTTATCACAGAGAGAGAAAAAGCAAGCACACGCGAGAGAGAGATAGAGTGTGTGTGTGCACTCAAAAGCTTTGTGCTGTACTACAGGGAAGGACTAGCCTGCTGACATCGTGGACTGGGACAACCAGACCAAGTCAAGACATGCCCCATTCTTCTCATCTCTCAACCATGACTAGCCACTTTTCAATGTGTACACTTACATTTTGGTTGACAGTGTTTTCTACCCGCCTTCAAACCTGAACCTATGTGGCTTCCAGAACACAAAATTCAAAATTAAATACTTCTGCATTAATCTTAGGTAAGAGCATGTTAAAGCATGGTTTCCACCAGACAGCATGGTACATCATGAAACAGTTATTCCTCAGAATTATGTGTATTATTGTCGAGTACCTGTATTTGTTTCCTATCGCACATCAGAACTGTGAAAGTAGGCAGCGTTTTCTATAGGCTGGATTTTACTTGATTCTTGAGCAACGCTAATATTTGAGTAAACACACATGGGGAACCCTCAAAAGAAGGCCAAATCATTTCTTTGATTTCTAATGGAGGGAACTCATTTTGCTAGAAAAGAACATCACACCAGGCCATTTGGAAATCCTAGAAGTCCCACTGACTGCATGTATGAATGGAAGCCTGAACAATGCATTTCAGTCAGGTGTCCCCATAGGGGTGCTAGCAGGCATTATAGTCATTAGTTACATTAGTTCTTTGTTTGTTTGTTTGTTTGGTTGGTTGGTTATTTGTTTGAATGTGTTTGACCACATTTTGACATTTATGGCCCAAACTGAAAGCCTAGTTCTTATAGTCATGGTTCACCTCTGGTTGAACACAAATGACAGTAACAAAAATGAAGCAGCTTCAGGTTCTTATTTAGTTTTAACTGGGATTTTGGTTTTATGAAGAGTCACACACAGTTTGATCATTGATTTGTAGCTACACTGTACAGCCCTGCATATTAGATACAGTTTGGAACTAAACTTTTCTGTAAAGTAGATCTCCAGGAGGAGGGCTGGGGGTTGCTGTTCTAAAACACATATTGGTTTCACTACCAATTTCCACAGAACTTAACACCTGAACACCCCCAGAAAGATGGATGAACGCATTGATGGATGACTCACTTACATTCTGAGTAGAAACGAATAACCTGTGTTATATCCTGCTGTAGTCTGCGAAGACTAGACATGACTTAAATGCGAGCAAACGCTGGACCTGGGCAGGCTAGCAAACTATCGCCAGTCACGAAGACAAAGTCGTATAAAGGATTTAAGTAAGGTAATCATCCCAGGCTGACATCCTGGCCCTACTGAATCCAATTGCACTGAAAGAATGGTAACATTTAGCTCTCTGAATCTGAACTGGTCTACCAATTTCTTCTTTTAATGTCACAGGTTAATTCACCATTCACAGTAGGCCCATTCATGCCCACTCTTCGACATGGTGTCCTCTGCCTGGCTTTCATTACCTCCCACAGTATCAGCTGAAACGACTTCAGTTTCATTGTGAATGCTGCACACGAAGCTCAATTTGAGCGTGTCTTCGTGCTAGGTTCCTCTCTATGTGAACAGCATGCGTCTGATCTCGCTTTCTTGTTTCCCTTCTGAGGGCTATTGGTGGATGTTCTCTATTAAAGTCAGGGAGCTGACCTTTTGTTCAACTGCTGGGCTGAAAGGAGCAGTTCGGCAGGTGCAGTGTCTGGGGCTGTTTACCCATGATGGTGTTTCCCGCTGTTTCAAAATGACAACCTTGCACACCTTCAAGCTATCTGACGCTTCTCAATAGGAAAGCTTATACATTGTCTTCGTCTTTGTTTTGTTTTCTGAAGTCAAGGCAGTATTGATGTAAGTAGTTTGACTTTAAACGTTGGACTTAAAACGTGACTGATGTCACAATGTTCTGCAACTAGGAAGACACAATTATGCAAAACAGTTTAATCCCTACCCTACATTTACACAGAGCAACAAGCGACCAGTCTTTTCCTAAGTGATCACGCGATTTGTAGCTGCAATTTAACGACAAGTGGCCAGCAACATGGCAACAGAGTGACCAATCGAGTGAAAGTATAATGCAGTGAGGCAACCTTGTAAACGATTGGCTTCAACTAATTCTTTGGACCAATTGTAGACATGGGTGTCCGTGTTCCTCAGCTCCTGCTCTCTGAACTTTTTGTTCCAACCAACATTTCATTCCTTTTCTCAACAGGGTGGTGGTAAACAGGGAGGTGATACTCATAACCACTGTTTCTACTTTTTTTCATTTTATATGATGCATTTTTGCACATATACACATGAAGAAAAATGAGACATGGAAGAAAGAAACTCTGTTAAGTCACTTGATTGCTACCTAGGTTAGCCAGCATGTTAACCAGCCAACTAAGCTAGCCACAAATGCAACCAGTTAGATTTCTATACAAATTAGTTCGTCAATAATAATAGGTGCTTTAAAACTAGCTCACTTTCCTCGGCCTTGTATATGCCCACACGCGACAATGTGAAGGTCTTCAAACACACCCACAAGAGACAAACTTGGGGCATAAGCGACTTGTGGCCTGCTAGTGTGAACGTAGGGTTAGAGGTCAAGAAGTGTTACTGTTATTTTGCAGTACTAATTAAATATAATTGCATATTTATATACTTCATTACTAGTTGATTATGTAAGGGATACATAAGGAATAACATTTGCATTCTGCATCGACATGTCTGCACTTCTTACTTTCCATTTGTTTTGGTGTCAACAAAAGACAAAAAAAACCCCAAAAGTTTATTTCTTCAACTGTGGAGACAACCATCCAACCAACTTTTCGTCAACTTCAAATCATAATAGAATGTATATGGTATACAGGGTTGGGAGGGTTATTTTAAAAAATGTATTTTACAGATTAGTGGTTATAGATACAAAAAGAACTATTGACCTATTGCAAAGGATTCTTATATTGTAGTGATGTAACTTGATTACTTTTGGTTACCTTTGGACTTTTCTGTCCTTTCGAATTATTAAATAAAGACAAGAAAACAAACCATCAAGACAATATCATTAAAATAAAAAAAAAAAAATGGTGCTCTGAGTTTACACACTTGAATCATGAATACTTGAGTCCGCACCCAGGACCGATCGTGGGCTCATTATCGCTGGCTTGAACTGTGGATCAACTGCCCAATTCCATATGTCACTTTTCTGTGGTAGGTTCTCAATAGTAAGAAGAAGCTTCATCCGTTTGCTGCGTTTTATTATTTTGCTGGACACAAACACTCAGGAGGCGAGGAACAACGCTTTTGGGATGCATGGCATTTCACAGTGCTGGAGCATCTGCAAACAAGAAGCCGTTCTCATAAGAGAAGATTTTTGCCATGCATCAGACAAGATCAGTATGGAAGATATCTTCTTCTGAAACTCCTTCTCCTCAGAAGAAGGCTCCTCCTCATAGTTATTAAATTAAGACGGTTCTAAAACATTCTGTTACTGACCACACATTGCCAAACCGATCATCGTTTGTGTTCTGACCACTTAAAGCTCTAGATAGGCTTATTATATACATTGTACTGGTGCACTGTGCTTCCCTGCTTCGATGCTTTGATACTCTGATGATCGCTTTTTGTGATGTCATTTATAGATGCTCCCTTTTTAGCAGTCTCAGCGCTTACAGCAGCTCACACAAACCAGCGTGTCTTGATGTTTATAAGGCATTCATTTCACAAGAAAACTAAATCAGGACTGACTGACTTCAGTACAAGTCATGATCATTTACACATATTAACACTTTGCACCCATCATTTAAAATCTACTGAGGAAAGAAATCATACAAGTGAAAGTGAACGTAACTTTGTTGCTAATGATGTGTCACGAAAAACCAAAGTAAACGCTTGATTCAGTTACGTTCAGGGAATTGCTGCAGACCCAGTCCTGCCAATAAAAATAAAATAGATATAGGTTGGCATTCTTCCAAAAAAACATTCTGGCATCAGGATACCCACTAGGCTAGTGTCCAACCAACTCACTGCATCTCAAAATGAAAAACTTGGCAAATCTACAAGATTCCTGTAATATTTATTTATTTAAGTGGATCCTGATTATGTGACACCGTTACATACACTCATCATCAAAAAAATAGTTGCACAAATAGTTGTACCCAGAAGGAATCAAACGACAGGAATGAAACTTGGTGAGCAGGCTTGATATTGTAAGACATGCGAATGATTCAAGTTCCACGCTTACGCGTGTGACGTAAGCAGGGACGGGCCTTATCGCTGTCCCTGACTGACCCAACAGCCATGACTGCAGACATTCAGTGAGCAGTGACGCCCTCCATGTACCATCCTGTTAGTGCCATCACCATTGGCAGCTGGCTACACACGGAGGACTACATGCGCGCAGACCGTTACGATAACTGCCCTTAACACCACATCAGCGTTGGCTAAGAATGCAATGGTGTTGTGCCAAACTGTCATGGAGTGATTGTAAACAGAACTCAAAAATGCTAGCCAGTATACGTCACTGCTTTGAACAGTTGTACACACATAACGTTGTAATATTGTAAATTGTAATGTCAATTCTTAACGTTACACACGTTGACATCATATCACCCGGAGAGTAGGCATTTTAATTCAGTACAGACTAAGCTTATTATTACTACTTACCCCACCAAAATACCCCACCTGTGTTTTTAACGAGGCTGAAGGCAACTCTCATTCCGCCAGCTTATTGTTTGATTTTTTTCCCGTTCCACCTTAAATGGTGCCGTGGTTATTATAACGCCGGAAAATGGCATTATTTAAGGCAGGATAGGAAACTTCAGACAAGAAGCTGGCAAACAGGAACCTGGCTTCAGCTTTGAAGTTTTAAATCAGGTAGCATTGTTGAATGAGGTCATTTATGTCCTACCCTGAGATTTCTGCACAGAGCTACCTATAAATTTGAGCTACGGTACGACGTTTCGACAAGGTAGCACAATTCGGCACAACACCAGGAGGCTGCACTGAAGATACAGGTGCAGCTGCTGCTTAGCTAAAGCAAACACAAAGCACTGCTTCAGATTTATAGAATGTTGCATTTGTGTTTCATGAGGTCACTGGTGGTGTTTACACACAACTGCCACTTACAGTCCATTACTGGAGTGCATTCAAAGTAGCTAAGAGGCATCCAAACACTTTTGTCACAACGAGCCAAACACTGCTCCCACTGATCTATATGTGCACCATTCATCTGAAAAGGCCTGTTGTGTAGAATGAACTAACGTTAGATAGATGACAATAGCAGCACCGATTGTCCAAGAGCTTATCGATATTTCAGTACTTGCTTGTCGGAAAGTTAGCAAAGCAGGCGCTGTCTGAGGAGGGACATCAAGCCACAACTGAGTCCTGGAGCTCGCAATGTGCCGCTGGGCACTGACCTAGCTGATGCTAATGCGCTCTACTTTTTTAGAATGTTATAGTGGTAACGGGGGGTCATGCTAAATATGCCTCCAGTGCATCATCGAACCATGATATCAGGCCCACCCAAAAAATCCTGAACACAAAAAACTTCAGCAGTACTTTTCCACCGTGTATAATGTGTTTAGAAAATAACTGTTTTTTAATGTGGGACCAGAGTTGGTACTAATTTGAGTAGAACGGTCCGTAAACAGACCATGCTGCTACATAGTGTTGATGAACACATAGCAGTGATGGCCCTAGGGCTGTTGCAGGTTTGTGGTATGTTTAGACACAAAGGAGCCCTTGCTACGCTCACGGTTTGATGAGCACAGGTGCAGGTTTTTGAATTCAAACCCACCTTCACACGCATCAGATGTGAATTGAAATTAGAGCCCCTTCCTAATTGGTATTCCGCATGCACCTTCACATGTCATGGTGTGTGTTGACAGTGCATAAGCCCGAGGCTGAGTTCATTAAAGAGAATTGCGCTTTCACAATCTGTGGAATAGCCTTTGTCTCTCCACTGTAATCTAAGGGTAAATGATCGTTCTGTATGGGGCGGCCTGTTCGTTTCTTCTAAGGCTCTCTGTTTATGCCCTGATAATGTCATATTTGTCTGCAATTTAGCATGGAAATACTGAACTGTGGTGCTACCTTAGCAGGGGAGTAAAAATGATGGATTTTTTTGGAGGGGATGGGGGTGTGTTTTATTGACAGATTGCTTTTATGCGGTTCCAATTTAGAAAAACCTAAACCAAATGAGCAACTATTAACTCTCTCTTGTGCATTAAACCAATATTTAGCATCTTTAGCGTTCCGTAATGAAAGACTATTGGAGGTAATATTTATCATCATTGCTTCCGACTGAAATGCGCAGTCATACACCTCGGCGCCGACCAATTATTCAATATTAACATTACGGAGTGCGTCTTCTTGGCTTCATTATCTAATATGATTGTCCTTTCTCAGGCAGCATGCACTGGAGCCGTAATGCGTAATTTAGACAATTAATTTACAGGCTTCGTTTGTGCATGTAAGGAATAGCAATGATCAGAGTCATTACCCACAGCTAATTCCCCTCCGAATGGTACGACAACAGGTTTGATGGCATCAAAGCAGAAGTGGCCCTGGCTGGATTCGCACCTGTGGGCCGGCCTCCAGTCTAATGCCATCTGACAAACTCAGGAGGGATGATTGATGTCTGTGGTTTGTCCAGTGGTGTGTGCACACTGTTAAATGTTGCCAGGACTGATTCTTCACACTAAAACACTGCATGCATCATGTTTTGTGAAATCAACCAATCCTAAGATATTTAACACAGCACGTTACATTTAAAAAGGCATATATTGAGCTGGCATTTTTATTAATACTGGTTTTTGGGTTTATTTTATATTATCTTTGACTTTATTTGCAGTAAATTGGCTACTGAGCTGCATTACGGTTACAGTTGCTATGTGAAACTGCAGGAGATTACTGTATTTAATTACAACTTATTGTAATTGTGCAGCAGAATGCTGTTACACCTGGTGCAGGTGACTGTAGAGTCACACTCTGTAAGTATTATAACTGGTGGCCAGTAATTTGCTGTAATTGATAGGGTTGCCCCAATAGTGATGCCATATCGGTATTGATGCCAGAAAAGACACTTAATTGCATGGTGATGGATATACTGATACCCATGCCTGATACCACAAAACAATTTCTGACATTCATAAACCGCATAGTAGTGTTGGTTGACAAGAAGTGGTAACAATTCTCATGACAAAGTCTGTAATGCCAGTATTTCATGGGAAGGCAATAATAGTTGGTGACCGACCAGTTGGTATTCCTCCTAAGGTATTAATTTATCCAATATGCCACACATAATTCAAACAATACACTGTACAAACAGTACAAAACACCGTACAGATCAATAGCTCTTTACCTCAAAGGCTGAGTCAGGCCTCTTCCAGCAATCACTCATCTCCTGCTATGTGGTTACAGTTACAGTAGTTGTGAATCCAGCAACTGAACATAAGAGGGATATATGGAAGTAACCGCTAGTCTCTTGGGGTAACTACAGCCTTAGCCCATGTTTAGCCTTTTGTACTCCATAGAACTCCTGCGGTTCACCTCCTTTAGTCAGGCAAAAAAGATCCATTACTAATACTCCAGAAGTGTCTGACATTCGTATATGTATGCACCAGAGTTAGCACCTGTGACACACATATCCACTTACCATATAGGGGCACTTTGTAGTTCTACAATTACAGACTGCAGCCCATCTGTTTCTTTGCATATTTTATTAGCCCCCTTATACCCTGTTCTTCAGTGGTCAGGACCCCCACAGGACGACCACACTTAGGGTGTGTTGCGCTGGTATGAAATGATCAAACACAGCAGTGTTGAAGTGAAGTGTTTAAACACTGTGTCCACTCACTGTCTACTCTATTAGACACTCCTACTTTGCTGGTCCTCTTTGTAGATGTAAAGTCAGAGACGATAACTCACCTGTAGCTGCACAGTTTGTGTTGTTCATCCTCTAGTCCTTCATCAGTAGTCACAGGACGCTGCCCACAGGACGATGCTCACAGGACACTGTTGGCTGGATAGTTTTGATTGCCGGACTATTCCCAGTCCAGCAGTGACACTAAGGTGTTTAAAACTCCAGCAGCACTGCCGTGTCTGATCCACTTGTACCAGTGCAACATACACCACACATACCACGTATCCACCACTAAATAATACCTGCTTTGTGGTGGACCACTGAAAAACAGGCCAATCAGGCTTACAAGTTATGCAGAGAATCAGATGGACTACAGTCCGTAAATGTAGAACTACAAAGTGCACTCACTGTATATGGTAAGTGGAGCTGATAAAATGGACAGTGAGTGTAGATCCAAGGTAGGTGTACCTAATGAAGAGCTCGGGGCTAATGTAATATACACTGACTGGTCACTTCATTAAGTGCACCTACCTTGAATGTATACTCATCTCCTGTTTAATCAGGTCCATTTACCATACAGGTGGACTTTTTAGCTCTTCTATTATAGAATGTAGTTCTCTGCATACTTTGTTTGCCCTCTTTCACAATGTTCAATGTCTTTCTTTAAAGCTGAGTATGTTTCAGTTGTGACAAAGCTCAAATTTAGAGCTCAGGAGCATGTATCGGTGCATCCCTAGTAATTTTACAGTGTGCGTGTGCATCTCAGCGGAATACGGCACTTGTCCGAAGGCAGAATTCTTCGTACACGTCATATAATCAGCCTTGCGTTTTTTCAAGAGTGGCCTAACATAATACTCTTACCCAATCGTAAGCAGAAGCACAGCCTCTTAGTCTGCTGAACTGAGTTCGCCTTTATCTGTAGTAGGCACTTGTGTAATGCAGAACAGTGCTTTCTTTATTCCGCCCTGCTCTGGAGCTACACATACGCACATGGCCAAAGAATTTAAAGCTCATGCCACTCTCCCTAATATGATGTCTTTCAACAGTATTTAAAGGCAACATTTGCAGGTCTTAAAAGTCAGCTGGCACTAATTCCTCTCAGGCACAAGGATTCGAACTTTCCTTCAAAAGCAGCTTATAATAACGTTTTTTACATGTGCTCAAAGCTTCCTATTACATGTATAGAGGTTTCTTGTATAGACAGGAGAGCATGCAGCAATCTTGATTTGGTTTATTGGTTGAGCTCTTTGTGACAAGTTTCAATGACAGCTCAACTTTGGTTCATCATTAAGATCATTTTGGCCATTTTCCAGCACAAAAATAATAACAACCGGATATCAGTGATCTTATATGGGAAGTGATTATTTGATATTATATAATTTGTAGTGACAAGGAGGTTCAATAGGAAAATTGTAAATGACACTGCTTTCCGGCATGATCATTGCATCAATTCAAATTACATAACAGAGTAAGATGTGCCTACGCTGCTAATTCTTCACACAAAGCATGGTCTTCAAAAATAAGGGTCAGAAAGGGATGGTATAGTAGAACCATCTATATGGAACCATCTACTATGGATCTTTAAAGCAGTGGTTCTCAACTGAGCCTCAGGGTTCCACACATTTTGCAAGAACCAATAACAGTTAAGGGGGTACCACTTGAAATATTAGTAACATTTTATAAAAACAGCCCATAGTAAACAGCAACTTAATAATTATCAAATAATTATCTATCTATCTATCTATCTATCTATCTATCTATCTATCCATATATATATGGATGGAAAAATATTTATTGAGCTACACATACAGAAGTAATGTCTCTCAGTAAGGCTTCAGGCCGCCATGTTTGCTAATGCAACATGCCAGATGTCTCAGGGTGGAGTTGTAGAGGTACCTAATGGTTTCCTGCTGAAGGTCATAACGGTCATAATGGTCTGCCTGCATGTAGTCCTGCATCGTGCAGCTGTCTACCAATGGTGTTGACACTAACAGGATGACAGGACTTCATACAGGATATCATTCGCATGTCTCATGATGTCAAACTAATAGATCAAGTTTCATTCCTGTTAGTTGGTTCCTATTTTTGAAACTTGTTATTTGCAGATGAGTGTATATAAAAAGGAATCAAAATGCTTTAATTATCTGTACGTCAGTAAATGGCTAATAATTCAAATGGTAGCACTTATTTATGTACAAGGTAGAAAATATAGAATTATTAACTATCATTAACAAAGTATTAGATCATTATTACTGTAAGTGAGAGGGAAAGTTAGCATGGCGTGTATGCTTTTCAATTGTACTAGACACTAGATGTTGCACTAGATGTTAAAAGAGCACTGGCTAAAGGACTCTTAAAGAGGTCTGTTTAAGAAGAGATGTGCCCTTGTTACGTGATGCAACAGATAATGGAGAAAGCAAAAATGTGGACCATCTGGAGGACTCAGAGGTTCATTTTATGAAGGACTGCCTAAGAGAACCAAAAGTAGTGGTTCTCCAACTTGTCCTCAGGGTCCCCAAGAGAATCGACAGTTTTGCTCTAAGCCAGCTCCCAACACATAGGGATAGAACATAAAATGAGGACTATCTGGGACTGAGAACTGGTTTGAGAACCAATGGTTTGAAAAATCCTACCATGACAGGATTTATAGCAGCCGGCTTGCAATACATTTTGCTGCAGTCAAGGACTTGAAGCTCAACAAGATGTCCCCAGACGTGTATTCTCGTTTCACATTTGGCCCTGTGAGACTAGAGAACCACAGCCCTGACAAACCTTTCAGTTTTTTGTTTGCAAATGGGATGAGCAGGTATAAAGAACATTTCTGAACTTCACAGAATCTCTACATAATTCTGCCAGTTAAAGGTTTTCTTTGCTGAAACCTTGTGTCCAAGCCAAGAACCAATTAGAAACCTTTATTTTGAAAGTGTAACAGTCCTCTGTTGTAGACTCCAATTCCTCTAAAGCTTCCACTTTAGAGGAACTTCTCCATGCGTATCACACTGATCCTGGCCAGTTTGGAGATCCAGCGGTTAGCATGTGTGCTGCCATGGCTGGAGGTCTGAATGAAGCCCAGCTTGCGGAACATGGACATGGCTGCAGCCTGAGTAGAAGTGGTCTCTAAGATCAATCGAGAGAGGCCTTGCTCCTTGCAGAATTCAATGGCTTTCTCTGTCAGTTGGGTACCCAGGCCCTTCCTCCTTAGCGGGAAGGAGACCACCAGTTTGAACATTTCCCCTGAGCTTCCTTCAAGGGATGCCACATCCACGGCCCCGCCATTCCAGCCGTCGCTCATGTCACTCATTGGACCACACTTCATGCCCACTACAGCCATCAGCCCTGCAATCTTGAACTGTCCGTTGACCTCGGCCTCAGCCACAAAAAAGCTATTGACCGGGTTGTCCAGAAAGTTGGCCTGGATGTCAGCCATCTCCATGTCCAGCTTCCTTCTGAGGTAGCCATCATAGATCTCATGGCAGCAGTAGTAAACCAAAGCGGCCCATGCGCCACCGAATAAGAAGGCCAGGAAGTAGGAACTTCCACCCAGCACATAGCCAGCCATGAAGAAGCTGAGGGTGATTCCCACATGATCTGGGTGGCTCATCGCTTTGAAGAAGGCTGGGTAGACGTGCTCCAGGATGCCGAACCGGAACAAGGAGATGACGGATTCCCTATCTGATGCCCTGTACGGTCTGATTGAGCACTGAACTGGAAGAGAAAGGCAAGGAGAGAGGAGGTTTTTCAAACTCGACATCATCTAATCTGGCTGTTTTTGTAATTCAGAAAATCCTGCAGGCTTGCACAATGGGCACACATAGAGAAGAAAAGAAAAGAATGCTCCATTCATTGAAAACTTTCATCACACCACAGCACAATAGGCTGAAATAAAATAAAGGAAAAGAAAACCTGAAACAGTAGGGAATGTCTGGAGACAGTAAACAAATACAAGAAGCCAACAAGGTTTTGAATAATGCCATTATAGTGCTGTTGCATATTTCATAATATATTACAGGACTAAAAGCACTGATGTTACCTAGCAGAAGCACTTATAATGGCAAACTTCAAGACTCGGCTGAATATTAATGTAAAAAGCCTAAGGCAACTGGACGAAACGATATGTAATGATGCAGAATAAGAAAAGAAGAATTCCATTTGAATTGAAGCAACATTAGTCAAAACGTACTGCTAACAAGGTGTCAAAACACATGCTTCACCAGACTTTACACATCAAATGAGACAACAAAACACCTGACTCAAATAGCTTGCCTCACACATATGCCACCAGAGTCATACAGTTGACTTACAGTTATTTTTCTGTGCCATTTCTTCGGGCTCTTCTTTGCTCTCTGCTAGGCCGCTCTGCCTCAACACCTCACCGTGTGAACTTCACTCACAGTGTAGGGCAAATGCTCAATCACAGAGGGGCTCAGGAAAAGCCTCTGAGCATTTAACCACACAAGCACTCACACACACACACACACACACACACACGCACACTCAGACTCTATATGCACACACACCCACACATGCACATAGACTCTATGTGCACACACACACATTCTTACATGTGCACATACACAATCTTGTCAAGGTGTTGGACCATGGGTAGTGGCTGACTGAACAATTGCCCTTTAAAAACCTTGGAAATAAACTGATTTTGGGTTCTAGTTTTAATGTATTTATAGATTCAGGGTTCATATTTTGGTGCTAAGATGCTAAAATGCTGAGTTCTAATAATTAATGTAAATTGGAAAGTGGGTAGCTATGTAATCACCAGTTACTATGGGTATGTTAAGTGATACCACAAAACACACAAGTTCATTACCAATGCTTGGCTTACCACTTGTATTTCATCTTTGGATTCTGTTATGTCCCCATGTTGTGTATTATACCCACACTCCAGTATACAATCTACTACATGTACAGATACACACATACTTGCTCTCATATGGTATCATACATCCTCTCTCTCCCACTTACTCACTTGCTCACTCTGTCTCTTTCACCTTAAGGGTCATTGGTATTTCATCAAATCAGCTCTAATCTGAAGCTGGCTGTGTAATGAGGCCTGCTTATGCCTGGCTGGACCGGGCATGAGCCAGCATATCTCAGTGACTTGGGGGCAGAGGGGTATGGTGGTTGGTGGGGGCGTGGGCGGCTGTTCTGTTTGTGACCTGAGTTTTAATTACAGATTTTCAGATCAGGTTGTATAAGCTCTTTAAGTAATTGCTCTAATTGGCTCAGACACCTATCAAGACACAGATGTTTAGTGAACCTACTTTAACCTGTAATGAACATGTCTAAAGCATTTTATTACAATATTACTGAAAATACCGGCCCATTCCAAATATTCAGAATTCATGCCATGGTATAAAATGTCTCTGGGAAATGTCATGTTATGCTCACTGTTACAAATAATGTTGGTTGTATTGTCGTGTCATGAGTGTCTGGGATTGTCATCTTGGAACTTGAAAAGATTTTATTTTCTCAAAGTTTTATATTTATACCCGGCTTTTCCAGTAAACTATAGCCTTAATATATTGCAATTTGTTGCCATCATAAAATATACCCTACACAGAGATAAAGCCAATGTCAAGCCCATTGTCGCAGACCTAAAACCAAACTCATAAAGTCGGCTATGGGAGAAAAGCAATATTATCCCACCAGCCCAAAAACATCACTCAGTCTTTGAGGCGCAGCTCTAACACTTCTATAAAAACCACTGAAATCTGTCCAAATAAAGTTCTCCAACACATATCAAGGGAACTGCTTTTTTATAAAGTACTCACCATTTGTTTTTAGAAATATTTACCCTGTAATTCCTCTTACGTTTAGATGTACATCTACCTTAGTGGTGAGCCATAACTATAGGCCTTTAGTTTTGCCATAAACATTAAACTTGCTCAAAAAATGAGGCCAAAAACTCCCTCTATATTCTATTCTGCTAGCACCTCTTGGGTTCCAGTAGTATGTTATAGTAAGCTAACAGCAATACTTTTGGACAGTTTATGGCCATTCTACCTTAAATGCGGACATCTGAAGCTTGTTAAAGACATATTGTGACCTATTTTGGTTCTCAGAAGAACCTTCTGATCTATAAATCAGTTTGAATCACGAACTCAGAAAGGGCATACAGAAACAAATGAAAAAAACGGGGCTCTCTGTTTACCTTCTGCTGGCGCCTGGTTTACCTTTTTTCCGGCCTCAGTATGAGTCCCTATAAAATAAGACTAAATAAAGACCACTGAACAGAATGACTGGACAAAACAGAATCACAATGTATCTTTGCCTTCAGATCAGATGATGACAGCCAGATTAGATGATGTTGGGCTTGTTCTGTTTTATAATGACCCATTAAAAAGCTCTGGCATAGAGCTGCCACTGTTTTCCATTTCTAAAATCTAATTGAAATGCATTGATTAGTTTATCACTTGCACAGACTTTAGTCCATCTCTTTCTCTCCATACTTTGCTAGCCTCCATCATCATTTTTTTCAATGGTCAGGACCACCACAGAGCAGGTATTATGTGGGTGGTGGATCCTTCTCAGCACTGCAGTGACACTGACGTGGTGGTGTGTAAGAATATAATTAAAAGAATATACTTAAAAAGAAAAGAAATGTCCGACTGTATCAGGTTTGCTTTTACAAGGACTTTTATGTTGAAGGGCCTGGATATGGGTGGATTTTGTATTTAGCCTCTATCGAAGAGAGGCCAGCAGTGAGTGCACCTGCTGATTTGTTGTGTTCTTTGGCGAGTTTGGAAATAAAGCAGAGCATGGACCAGACCTGTGATAACCCACGTTACAGTATTTCTCTTCTGTTAGTCTACACAGGCTTCAGATAGGACATTTTAAAAATGGGGTTTAATTATTTGCAGTTATGAGAAAGATTCTTCAGCTTCTACAGCATATTGTGCACCTCTGTCCGATGCTCTCTGCCAGGACTAGTCATGCTGTGTGCATTCATGTGTTTTTGGGGGAGTGGCTTTAGAAGCAGGGCTGAAAGAAGGGTGTGACTTATTTTTTCTTTTTATTTAAATAATTTACACTTCCTGATTGAAATAATAAAGGAGACCAGAATAGAATTTTCTTGCAATAGCTAGCTGAATCTGCCTTTGTGGATTCATTCATGACAGAGTGGTGTTCTGAGGAGAGTCTCCTGTAGACTGGGAGTTTTGCCGCTGCTGGTAGACCCATATGGCTATACACTTCCATGCACCTGCAAATTCAGCTACTTCCTTCACACTATGGCCTTTGGCATGCCCAAATGCAGTCCCTCCTTTTTGCCAGTCATTAACATCTGCCCTCTTTCCACACATCGAACGAGACATTCACTACACTGCACCACCTCTTCTCAATCTATGAATCCCATCACTCACACCCCGCAGGTAATTTGTAGCCCCATCATCCTCATCCAATGCCATCTGCAGTAGCCCGAAGTTACTACCACCTTACGCGTGCAAAGTGGCTACATTTTTTGGCTGGTGAGCTTCTTCAAATGGGATAACGATAGTGGAGAACTTCGCATTGTTCAAGCAGGAACGTCATTCTATCACAATAAGACTGTCACTCGTCCATCCAGCCCCTCACTTTTGTTGCTGATATTCCTGCCTGTACTCTGACTCCGAGTTTTGGTTTTCCCTTCGTTGTTCCTATTGCCGTTTTCCTGACCTCTTGCCTGCCTCTCCCTTTCCGTACCTGGTTTGCCCCTTTTTTTAATAAACCTTTCAAAAGCCTCTACTGCTCACGTCCCGTTTTCACCGGACCCTGACAAAGACAATAATTCTACTGTTCAGATATAAGGCTGCTCAATTTACTTCAGCATTCTAATCATACACACATCATAAACATTATACTGTTTTCACTATACTAATTTCCAAAACCTTCATCCAATATTTTGGCTAATGAATGCTACTTTGAATTAAAGCAGACCTGTGATCTTCTAAGTAGCTCACAAGTTATGAACTACTTTTTTGAAAACAAGAAATACATTAATGTTTGATTGCACTTATTCCAATCCCATATGCTGTTTTTTTCCCAGGGAGAACATGCATGTTTACCTAGATAAATAGTTAATTACTAAAATTAACCTGATTAAAACATAAGCGCCAACACAAATTTTCAACTGAACATAAACTGATAAATAATTAGTTAGAAAATTAACTCTATAAAAGTAAAAACTTAGCTGGGGAAGTGTTTGTAAGAG
Organism: Semaprochilodus insignis; assembly: GCA_034552555.1. Lineage (NCBI taxonomy): Eukaryota > Metazoa > Chordata > Actinopteri > Characiformes > Prochilodontidae > Semaprochilodus > Semaprochilodus insignis. Next base: position 5,314,087 of record CM067492.1, on the reverse strand, counting down.
TAATATCACAGATTAGGAGATTAACAGATGGCTTAATATATAAACATTACATATGGTTAATAAAAAGAGAGTAAAGAAATGGTGAAAAACATGAAAGAGAACAGGAGAGTACAAGGTTGACACGTATTTGGCAGTGTGGTTTATTTATTATGTTGTGTACAGTCATATACCAAAGTTTGGACACCGCTGGTCAAATTACATGATTTACTTTTAAGCGAAAAATAAGTGAAATGAGAATAATATCCTCTACAGAAAACATACTTCTCCAGATTTTAAAGAGCAATTACTGTTCATTTGCTGAATTGAAAATATTGTGAAGTGGAAAAACTATAATTATAAAAACTATAAAAATGAGGCCTGTGCAAAAGTTATGGCACATTTTATGTTTTATTTTCCCCAATATGTTAATCTTATCAAATAAAATGTACACCAAAATGTGCAGATATATGCTATAATTAGGTTTGTTTCTTGTAAACGTTAACTTATTTTCTTATTCTCATGAACACTGGAGCAGGAATATTCAAACTTGTGCACAATAGCATAACACATATACTATATTGCCAAAAGTATTCACTCACCCATCCAAATCATTGAATTCAGGTGTTCCGATCACTTCCATTGTTGCAAAATTCCCATAAACACACTCCTGAACCTTGGGGAAAGCCTTCCCAGAATAATTGGAGCTGTTATAGATGCAAAGGGTGGGCCAACATCATATTAAACCCTATGGATTAAGAATGGGATGTCACTCAGGTTCATATGCGTATGAAGGCAGACGAGCGAATACTTTTGGCAATAGAGTGTATCTGCAAAATGGACCTCACTAAAATGTCCATCCTGGTTATAGTTCTGCTTAGTACATTTACAGACTGTAGATCTTTAAACAACTGATCATTAGAACAGTGGACACCAACTCCCCTCCTGGAGAGCCATTTTCTTCAAAGTTCATCTAACCTGCTCCCCACCCTATATGCATCTCATCACGCCAGTCAAGGATTTCTAAAGAACTTAATTAGCTGGAGCAGGTGTGGCAGATTGTGGTTAGAACTAGACCCTCCAGACAGGTAGATCTCCAGGATACCTTCCATTTACATCGTTTAATTTATGTCCTGTGTATAAATAGGGAATGTGACGGACATACCAAAGTACTTTGCTTGCCTTTTGGGAATTCAGGATAATGAATCTGTAGGAAATGTCAAATATACCATATTGCTTGATAAGATGGCTCAGTGATCTGAATGTATTACAGACTGCGTAGATTGTTTTTAGCCTAAGAACATTATTGGTCCAGCCTTGCAGAACTTAATGAAACTTTGATTATCCGTGTGTGAGAAATTTCTTAATTTCCTTTGGTAAATTATTAATTAGCACTCCAGCAGTAGGAAAGCGATCACACGTGTGAGCTGTAGCTTCCGTTTGGCAGGTTGGCTCCCTCTACTTTTTTTTCCCCATCATGTATTATCAAAGCCGAGTATTCGGATACTGAAAGATTTAGCTTCGGTTTTCCTTCACGTTGATCTCTAGCCTACTTCAAGGCTGACATCCCCAGGAAAACACAGTCTGTTTTAGGCCAAACCTCCATGGAATAAACACTAACAACTGCTGTTAAGCCATAATGACATGTCCCAGACTTTTTGAATATAGGTTACATTTCCCTCTCTGCCTTTTCCTTTCCAGTCCGATGACATATTTATAAGGACATGTCCGGTTTAAAACAGAGCACTATTGCTATGTACCTCAGTTTCTCTCAGGAGGATCGACGCCAAAGCACTGCATTTATCTACAGTCGAGATGAGAGACTGCCTTCGGGTTAGAAGTCCCTTGCATCTTCCTGTTGTTGTTTTGCAGAGATCCAGCTTTGGTGGCAGTTATATATGTGAGTATTTTGAACTTGCATCATCTTTTATCCTTGGTCTTAATGGTCTTATCCCAGACACTTGACCTTTACCCACTGCTATTACAACTGCGGTTCATCGGCAGCATACAGCTCCCCAAGGCTCGCTAGCCACTATCACCAGATAATATGACAACCTCAAAGGTCTGAGACACACAAGGAAATTAGAATCTTCCTGCAGAGCCGATGTAAATATACCCCTGACCAGTCAACTCTGCAATTAAGTATGTGCATCAATGCTTTAATGTACAGTATTCAGGCTTATATAGGTGGATTTAAGGAACACCTTGCACACTGGCTCTCCAGTCTCAATAACCAAATTATATTAGCACTCCTGGACACTCCACTTCACTTAAATACAAATATATGCACATGTTTATTATGTTAATTCAGTCATTATCTGCTGATAACTGTGCCCCTTGCACATTCATGCAGATTTATTTATTACTATTGCACTTTTCTACAGGTCTACAGTTATATTTGTATTTCTTGTATATATTTCTTGCCTCCTTGCGAAGTGAGATATATTTATATATTTATCCATAGTGACCTGTACTATGTATAGTTTATAGTTTATAGTTAACAGTTAATAATACTGCTGAGCCGGTACCTACCCATGTAGGTTTTTCATACTGCACAACCCTGTTTTTATTTTTTAATTTGTTCTGTTTTTGTGAAACCGCTACTGGCTGCTAAATTTCCTTCAGGATCAATAAAGTATCTATCTATCTATCTATCTATCTATCTATCTATCTATCTATCTATCTATCTATATATCTATCTATCTATCTATCTATCTATCTATTTCAAGTTGGTCAAGCATAGATATATCTCATCCAGCCGATCAAGGACTCCTACAGAACTTGTACAATAGTTGGAGCTGGTGTGGCAGATTGCGGTTAGAACCTGACTCTCAAGACAGGTAGATCTCCAGGATACCTTCCATTTACATAATTTAATATATGTGCTGTGTACTTGTAGATATAACAAAAGTATTATAAAATATTTTTATTCTAAGGTTTACATAGCAGGCTTTGTTGCAGTCATTATATTTTAGTCCTTCAGTGAAGAAAATACCAATGTTTATTTATCCTCAAAAAGCAAATCAGTAGAAGTGCATATATATTTAAGGTCATTTAATCTAATTAACAATTAGCAAATTCAAGAAATTACAGAAGTCAACATTTATCTATAAAATATGTTTAAGAGCAGTTAAAACAGAGGCATATGTGGCAAGCTATCAACCACCAAGCTAAGAAGCTAGCAGATTGTGTGTATCAATTCAAGGTTATTTAATCTAATTTGCAAGACAGTAAATTGCTCATCTACATTCAAACGTTAAAAGATGAAAACCACAACGTAATGCTTGGCTTATTTAACCAATTTGATAGATATGTAAACCTAGCAGGATATTAGCTGGATGCTAGCAATGGAAACCTGATATTACTAAACACACATTGGGCTTCATTCACCAACCATTCCTAAGAAGACATTTCTTCTTAAAAGCCACTTATGCAGTTTTCATAAAGATGACATTGACCAGTGTTTTCTTTTTCGGGATTTATTCTTTGGTGAGTACAGAATGTACGCACACTCAAGAGCACAAAGGGGCGAACAATTCTGTGGTGTAAGAACATGTCATGAATCTGATGATGACTTTTTCCCTTGGACCGTTCTCAAGAACAAATTTTATTTGAGCAAAGATTATATAAAAATAAGACATGTAATGTTCTACTTCATCAGTTTCATTATTTTTTAATATAAATATATGTTTTTTATATAAATATATGATCATTCTGAAACGGATGCCCCGACAAAGTTGTAACAATTTCAGACTAAGAACATTGTGAAATGTTCAAAAAACTGCTTGAACAGTTGATGTAATCACACTTGGATATAAAAGGAGCCTCCAGGAACAGCCTAGCCCTTTTTGAGTGTGGATCATTTGAATAGTGAGAGTGTGGTCTCACCACTTTGGCAAACGTGCATCAGCAGAAAGCCCAACTATTTAAAAATAACATTCTTCAGGGAGGGACTGCAAGGATGTTAGGTATTTCACACTCTACAGTGCATAATATCTGCAAAAGAGCCAGGGGTTCTCGAGAAATGTCTGTGTGTAAAGAAAAAGACTGAAAACCACCCGTGACCTTCGACCCCCTCAGATAGCAGCACATTAAAAACATCATCCGTAATTACATCTGCAAATGCAACATTGTTAGCATTGCTGTGCTATGCAAAATGGAAGCCATATGTCAACAAGACTCAGTGTATGTGTGCTTGTGTGAAAGATTTAAGACTGCATTAGACTGCATTATTTAAGACTACATTATGGGGTGTTCAGAAAAACGTCTTGAAACACAATGAGCACCGTGTCTTGTGCTTAAAAGTCAAGTCAAGTCAAGTGGTCTTTGTTTTCACCTCTCGACATGACATTGTAACTAAATGTCGTTCTTTGATGCAGCACACTATACAGCACACTACACAGGGTTAATCAGAGTGTATACATGACAGTATAAAACAAACGCAAAATATACATTGAATACACCAGACAACAAACACACAGAACAATAAACCATACACATGACAGTAATGCTAAACAGAACAGCAAAATATTAAATAGAAGAATGGGCATTATATATATATATATATATATATATATATATATATACAATGTATATACTCATACAAATACAAAGCAGTACAGAGATGGTACACGGGTGTATGGTCAATCTATGGTGAGCGTTGGAAAGGATCTAGGTGAGTCAAGAAGGATGTTGGGGAGCATCAGTGCATTCAGCAGAGGGCGGTGGTGTCGGAACAGATGCTCCGGTACCTTCTGGATCTGGAACACAATCCTGTTGGCCTTGCGGATGCAGTGTTTGTGGTAGGAGGTGTTAATGGTGTGTAATGGCACCCTGACGATCTTCTCCACTGTCCTCACCAGTACGGTTCTGCTGTGCTTTCTTGGCTTGGTAGGTGGTGCTGGGGATCTACGTAAAGCAGTCTGCGATGAGCTCACTAAGGAACTGTTGACTCTCCACACACTGATGTGCAGTGGAGAGTGATTATGGCAGTTCCTTGTGAGCCAACAATCATCGCTTTCATCTTGAGGATGTGATGTGAGCTCTGCTTTGCAGCACTATTATGAGTAATCATTGAGAACAGCAAACCACTGAGTACACAGCTCTGTGGAGTGCTGGTGCTTAGTGTGGCATTACTGGATGTGTCCAGTACAGCACAGGATCTATGATCCAGAGGGCGGTGTTCAGGCCCAGCAAGCTTCTACTGCTTAAAAAGAAGTAGGTCAACTATGGTTGGTAAAGACAGCATTTTGAAAGAACATGGAACATGATAAATAAACACTTCAAAATTGACATATATGATAGCAAATAGGAAAAGCAGATAACAGCCAAAAGTAGCTTTTCCACCATGTTAGTTGAGTGACTAGAGAAGGAATCCTCATGTTAACTGGTCAGCTGTGAATGATGTATTGTGGTTTTCTTTGCACTCAACATATAAACTTAACTTGAGTTCACCTTAAATGTCTAGTTTAAAAATGCAAAATGTGTTCTGCTGGCTAGAAGAGGCTATTTCTGTGCATTGCCCCTTAAGGAACAATGAAAAGAAGCGCACATTGTGGGCATGCAGCAAATACATAATATACTGAATATTTGAAATATTAAGGCATTCCGTCTTATTCTTGGCTGATGGGAAATCTTTAATTGTAGGCCTAATACTCTTACAAAAACAACATATATGTACCTGAAGGCTTGATAAAGGCTTCCATTTAATCCAATTTGACCTCAGGTCTTTCATCACTGGGATTTTTTTTCCTCTTTGCCACATGACAAGAAGGGTGCTTGATAAATAATGTCATTTCTCCTGACGCGTGAGCTGCTCTGGCCTCAGTGACAGTGTCCTGTGCAATAAGCCAGTGGTCCTGGGACAAGATTCAATTTGGCTCTGCAGGAGGAGGGCCTCTAGCCCCTGTTTAAATCAATAGGCTGCCTCATGAATCGTAGAGTGAGGGAAGGTCAAGGAAGCCAGGGGCTTTGTGGAAGTACACACATGCTTTTGGGACGCCATGCTGACGACCTCTTTTAACATCTAGACCCTTTAATCAGATCGCTGTGTATATATATGTGTGTGCGCAGCAGGCGTCAGACTTTCTGTGTGCATGTATATTGGTTATATTCCATGGTTGTCGCTGCAGGGGGTTGAGTTTAGCAGTGTAACTGTGAATGTTAAGCACTGTACATATACATTGACATGCTAAAAGTCATGGGAGAGCAGCATGTAAATTGATTATGAAGTGGTGTTACCTCGGGGGGGCGGCTTGGGGACGCCCACACCTGTGTAAGTTGTGAGGTGTTATCTTGTGAATGAGGCTGAACACTAGCCACCGTGCTCATGGCAAGACAACTTGAATCATTGGAGTTTGAACAGCGACTGGGCACATGTTGGGTGAGCATGCAGGCCACAACATCTATTGAAACAGATGAGCCCCTTAGTTCAAGAGAAGGGTAATGTTAAGACGACAGCATTTAAAGACATTTTACACAGTTATACACTTATTTTCAGCAACAGTTTGGGGAAAGCCTTTCCTGGTTCAGGCAGATGTTGCCACTGGTGCACAAAGCAGGACCCATAAAGGCAAGGTTTGAATGTTAGGTGTGGTAAACCCAGTGGCATCCTGCACAGAGCTCCTGACCTTCGGCCCACTGACCATATTTGAAGCAAAGTGGAAAGTTGATTGGAAGCCAGGCCTTTTCATACAACATCAGTGCCTGACCTCACAAATGACCCTTTTAACTGACTGGATACATACAACAATACCAGTCAAAAGTTTAGCCACACCCAACCCTAAATGGATGTTTATTGGTTGTCTTAATGATTCTACAGGCTTAAATTTAACAGTTCCAGCTGATGAGATGTCTGATAATTATCCTGATATACCACATACACTCTTGATGTATCACAATATTATATTTTTTTAATATTTTTGCCGTATCTCCACCTCTAATAAAAATTTTGTTGGGCAAAACATTTTTATTTCTTTTCTTTTGTAATTTAAAAGCTCTTGTGGATATTCATGATGGATGAACCAATATAATCGGTCCAAAATTGCTTAGAAAACAATATTGTTATATCAGTCTGCACTGCAGGTTAAGAAAGCTGTTTTATCCAGTCCAGGAGTGTGTCACGCTTCCGGGTTTCCCCTTTGCCTCTGATCTCCTGAACTCCAACTCCCAGAACCCACTACCTGATGATGTCATAGTCACATGTCCATCATCGCCCAATCACGCCCTGTTTCCTCGTTCGTGATCACCAGTGTATTAATTATTCGCACCTGCATCTCATGAAGTCCGTTTGCTTATAAGCTCCTGGTTCACACGCACCCATTGCAAAGTATTGCCAACTCCCGTTGCCTTACCGAACGGTCTATCCTAGTGATACTGATTCTGACTTTCTGGTTTCTGACTCTGTTTCTGTATGATCTCTGGTCCGCCCCTTCTCTTCTTCTACCCTCTGTTTTGGGTTGCCTTATTCTGATTCTGATAAGTTGGTTTTGACTTCTGCCTGCCTCTTCGTATATGACTTTGCCTGTCCCTTGTACTATGTTTGCTGGATTCTGTTTTTGAGCCTGACTGTCAACCTGTTAAATAAACCCAGCCTTGATTTTAGCTCAGCGTGCGTCAGTCAGACTTTGTCCGGCTTGAGAGAGTGCTATTTTATAGTTTGATGTCTTCACTTTTATTCTAAAATAAAGCATTAAGATAAATATAAGGAGACCTTCTATGAGTACACATGTCTAAACTTTTGATTGGTACTGTATATGTAATAAACTGGCAACTCAGCATTCGTGACTATATTTTGGATCTTAGTTTGAGTCATAGGGACCCAATGCACCATTTATGCTGTTCTAATACACAAGACAGCTCATGAAAAGTTTTGCAATTACCTGACTTTAATACGGCTTGTTGGAGGTGGGAAAACACAAAAACCAACAGGGCATGGGGTGTCTAGCATTGGGACTACAGCTTCTAGCAGACATACTATTGTATAGCAAAACTGCAGTAAGACCTTAACCTTACAGCCATGTGGCAAAACCTCATAAAAGCCTATTTTGTTAGTGAGAAGGAAACATGTGGGAGCAGATTATGTGTTTTTTAAAAGAAGAGTAAAAAGCTCATTTAAATTAGTTTCGTTCTAATTCTCAGATATATGTTACCAAATCACTTCCAAATGCATTATTTTTATTCCTGGAACACGTCCAGCATGCTCAGAGTCCATTTCTCTTCCTTTGTTGGTTTAATTTTGCCATAATTTGATAAAGAAAAGAACAACGAGACAACAAAAACACTGAACGTCTCTGATGTTTTTCCTCAGTTATTTAAATGCTACCCGAATCCATTTAAAGCATGAGGATCCTTGGGCGCCGACGTGTGTTTGAAGGTTTTTTTTCCTAGTGCAGGTAAAAGGATAATCGATTCTTTGAAACTTAACTTGATTCAGGAAGTGCACGAATATGAAAGTGTAGTGCCACTTTTTTGAGGTGACCTTCTCATTGAGCAAAACTGACTGCTAGTGAGTGTAAATAATAAGAACATCAATCCCCATTTGCAAGGCACATTTTTTGCTTGTGTTTCTGGGCATGGCATGAGATACTGAATACTGCAAACTTTATCTTTAATTCCATATATTCATATAATTCTATATATTCACAGATGTTGATTATATTAAAAAATGATGCAGTCAAATGTTAAATATAAATAAAGTTTACTCATCTTTAAATGTGAATAAGAATATATGGATCGTTCTACTGAATTGGTTCAATGTCCGAGATGAAAACACATTTGGGACGTTTAACTGGACTGGACATTTTTTTGCCTTAAATGACCCTATACTTTGTTTTTCGGCCAGATTTTCTGCTACTGTTTCAGTTTTTGAGACATTGGCACCCTTCCAACTCCAGAATGTTTGGTCTGACTGGGAATGGTGTGCATCTATACAGCTTTTTAATCTGACATGAAAGCTTCAGCGCAAGTTCTGCCAGGAAGACTCCAATGCTGTCACTCATTCATTCATTACTCTGGCCAATTGCAGTGCACCACCTGTAAGGATTCAGCTTACACTCCTTTTCTGCTGCTTTCAGGTGCCGACATTTCTCTCCCACCACCAGTTTGGCCCCGTTCCTGTTGTCCAGGGAGCAGGCTCCGCCCCTTCCATCCATATCCGGATCTGCGAGGGTCTGAACACTTCAAGTCCTGGGCCCAGGATGGGGCCACGCCAAAGACTCTTTATTTCTTAAGAATTGGGAACCACAGTTACCCACCTAGCAACAACCTAGCAATGACACAGGATACCATAACAACTTATCAATACCTTTGCAACCAGTTAAAATACCACAGTAAATGTCAACTCTGTCTGTGGAGCCTTTTTGAAAAAGGTTCTATATAGCACCAAAAAGGGTGTTGCTATCGTGATGATGTCAAGCTTGTAAAACTAGAAGAACCTTTTAGGTGCTGTATAGAACCTTTTCAGGTTCTATATAAAGCCATCTATAGCACATTCTCTGTCAATCTGAAGAACCCATTTATGATGCAATGTACCCATTAATCATGCAAAGGGTTCTTTGAGTGTTCATGGTTCTATACTGAACCATTATCTTTACTGAAGAAGCCCTGTAGAACTATCTCTTTTAAATGTGCATGCCATTCAAAACAGAGTTCTGCCTATTTTTTACAAAAAATGCTCAAACAATTATAAACAAAAATGCTCAGAATTAAACCAAGTCATTTACAGTGTTTTAACATGAAACGGTTTATTGCAGGAGAATTTGTTTTATAATGGTGGTGAGAGGAACCAGGCACTACAGCACAAATACTATCACTGTATTTACTATCCAAAATGACCAGTGAGTCTGCGTGTGTCCTCTGAGTTTTTATGTGTGTAGTTCATAATAGTAGTCTTCTTTGGGCAAGTTTTACCCCATCCACCATAATTTAATTAGAAAATAGATGTTTAAGGCCAAAAAACATTTTAAATGATCATAAAGCAGTGTCTCAGGCTTCAGAAAGCTATTTGTACTAAGCTAAATGTGAAAAGGGCTTTTGGATGCTTCAGATCATCTTTAAACAAGAATAAGAATACACGGATCGTTCTACTGAATTGGTTCAATGTCCAAGATGAAAACACTAAAATTCTTTTGCTTTGAATGACTTTATTTTATAATTTATATTTTTCTGTTTCTGAACAGTTTTTGAGACATCGACGCCCTTCTAATTCCAGAATGTTTGATCTGATCAGGATGGTCTGCATCTATACCGCTTTTTGATCTGACGTGGTTTTGGAACAATTACCATTAATTTCTTTTCCATAGGAATGACTGGGGTCCAAAGGTTTGGCCAGCCAGTTTATGCCATCTTGAGACACGTTTATTAGTTATGCCCTATTAACTATGTGGCATCAGAAAGCTATTTGTAAGTGTGAAAAGGGCTTTTGGATGCTTCAGATGTGTGGTTCCTATCGCCACTGCTATGAGCAGTTCTCTACAATGGAACATTTCACATCAAATTGATTTAATTCACCTTTAATGCAGCTGTGCTTAATGTAGTTTTTTTATGTGGGGTACGCTGTTTCAGGAAAAACATACTATTTATGCCGGTCAAATATAGAGTCCATACTATTTATGACATACTATTTATGCCGGTCAAATATAGAGTCCAAATGAGTTTTAATTTGTTTGATTTGTTCATGCATTTACATTTAGCGGGGCTTAAATGAACTATCCAACCCTGGTACAGACTCTTTTTACCTCTTTCAACTTTTTGACATTACGGATTCACCCATCCCTCCCACACCCATGCTCTTCATCAATGTTTCTTTTCATTTATTAAACATAGGTAATCTATTATTACTTCATACCATATTTAAAGTATAGGAGAATCACAGGGAACGCTGAGATACTGAAACTTTCAGACCTCCTATCAGGCTTGCAAACGCAGTGCAAGGTTTGGAGAAGCTGCAGTCCGGTCTGTTCAGATGGATCGTGACAGTTTAGAATTGGGAGGAGATGCATTGTTTTCTGCTGTGCGAGTCGTCCTACACTCTGAGCACAATACTGCGGCAGAATTTGGTGATGACATCCCAGCTCCGTCAGCAGCACAGAGTGTACGAGTGTAAGGGCACCCATATGGGACAAGAGTCTCTTTGAAATGAACTTAGCAGAAAGTCCGGTCTGCTCTGGTGTCCGATCTCCCCGCTGCGCCACTAGTATTGGGAAGACAGTGCGAAGGGCAATTGAGTTGAGAGGTTTAGGTGGCTGTACTGTGTGTGAGCATGGGAGGAGGGGGTTTCATACATAGCTCAGCAGGCTAGAAATGCCACAGTGCAACGTCGGTGTCTCGCACCCGGGAGCGCAGCTGTTTACCACATACTGAGGGACTCGCTTATGCAAACCTCTCCAGGCACCTTTGAAGAGATGAAATACAAACATACATATTTATCAACGGGACTTGGCGGACAGGGGAGGTTGTCGATTACATCACCGGCTGATCCCTGACTGGGGAGGTCTTTGGCTGCCATGCTGAGTGTTATGTCTGAGAGAGATGACTTAACCCTTGTAGCAGTATGTAAAAGGCTCTGCTAAGATTACCGTTTTCGCTATATTTCATTTTGCAGGTGCAGACCACAAATTCAATCTGTGGTTGAAATATGAGTACTGATTGTGGGTCTCTAAGAAAGAAGCAAACTCTGAGTAACTGGGCTGGCGCTCTAGACAGCTTCTGCTTATGCTTGAAGGCCAAATTCCTAACTTGCTGATGAACTGAGGGTTAGGATGAATAGGGAGCATGGACCATAATAACTGTGCTCAGATATCTGTGTCGGGCTTGACCAGAGACAGCAGCAGATAGGAAAGATCAGAGGTTTTATTGTCTGTCCAGGTAGAAACACACCAGTTATCCCAATAGGAGTGGAACCATAACCACTATAAAATGATGATTTTAATGACAACAAGGTATTGTCTGGGACATAGTCAGGCTTTCGGCCAAGTTAAGGTTGTGTTACTGTGGTTTTAAAAGTCTAAAACAATGTTCTCTCCACACTGGATCACAGTATGTAAATCTAGAAAATGTTATAACTCTCCCTCATCTGGTTACTAAAGGTGTGCTGGTGTGGCTAGGTCACAATTTGCCATCCATGAACAGGTCCAAACTCCTTTAAAAATGAAATAATTTATTGCAATATCTAATTTAAATAATTATATAAAGGACATTTTGATTGATACATGTGCCTTCTGCTGCTTGCAAGGTCACCACTGTAAAAATGAATATGTTCTTAATGATTTATTTGTTTAAATTAAAGGAAATTTTAAAATGTTATAAATGTTTGCTACAATATAAACTCAGTGATACCAGAAGTAGGGGTGCTGAGGGGGCTGCAACACTCCCAGATTTCAGGATTATTTCATTGCCAGAATCAATAACAGTCAAAAAATAAAAAATCAGAACTTTTAAGTATGATGAGCATAGGAAAGAGCCTATGCTTTCATTTTAGGGTAGAGTTTGTTCATTGTAGTCATCTCCAGCTCATGTAGTTTGTAGTTTGAGTTTTGGGAGTAACACAAACCCCTTCCATATTCCCACCCACCTCTGACATCTACAGTCTGATTGATCAAGCAGACATACTTTTAATATCCAAGGAGTAGACTGATATCCAAGGAGTAGAAGGGGAGATCCAAGGAGTTCCTCCCAGATGCTTTGTCTCTATGATGACCAATTTAGGCAAGCTAGCACTTGATTGGCTGAAGGTGGGGGGGGGGCTATATGGCCTGCACATATCATACTTACTGCCAGACACAGAGAGGGCGAGAGCTGATAAGTGTGCTACGGTAAGTTATCATAGCTGTCAATCCACATACCTCAAGCATTGGTGAAAACTTTCAAGTCTTTTAGACGACTTGCTCGTTTTCATCTATTGCCTGCACTGCCACCACATTTTACTCTTTGTAGATATCAAATCTAGCAGTCAGATTAGCTAGCAGGAGTAAACATAAAATGGGTGGATATATGAAATTAGTAGTTGAATTTCAGTCTAGAAATCATATGAGAATGTCACCATTAATGAATTAGTTTGTATGCCCTGCAGGAAACTCAGCAGCAGGCTAGAGAAGCAGAGCAGACTGATGAGGAAACAGACGCATCTTCAGCAGGGGTGCCAGGGTGGGTAAGGGGTGGCAGCTTCCAACCCTTCTGTGGCGCTTGCCACCCCAGTTCTGCTGCTTTTAAATATGGTGCAAAATTGTACAACAAGTTAAGTTGAATACCACATGCCTACACTCCAAAAACTCAGGAAGAGGACAAGAATGGGACAAGCCCCTGTCCTGCTCTGAACACACAGCACAGATCTGCTGGAGGAGAGTGACGACTGATATAAACTGATGCACAATGGCACAGTGGATGGCCCTTTCACCTCACAGTAAGAAGGGCCTAGGTTTGATTCCCTGGCTGGGCGATCAGGGTCCTTTCTTTGTGGGGTCTGCATGTTCTCCGTCTGTGGGTTTCCTCCCACAGATGTGTTGGAGATACTAAAGGTGTGAGTGTGTATGTAAATGTGTGATGGACTATTTCCTGCCTTATGCCCAATGAGTGCCCATGGAACCCATGTGGATAAAAAGCTTAGATGATGAATGAATTCTTAAACTGCGTGTCATGTTCATGTTTGCTGTGATGCCACATGCTGAGCAATGTGTATTAGTGGATTTGCATGAATGCGCAGATTCTTTCACACAGAGTCCGATTTTACTGACACAGGTCGGGATCTGAGAATGTACATGGCGTAATGACTCTCTCATGAAGTCTGAAGTCTGACTGACTGTGATGCTGGGTAAAGTCACTTGCCACGCCAGTTTTAAAGTCAGTTTATGTGCTAGTTTGCTAGCTAATGCGCCAAGTTCTGAGCTGAAGTAACTTAGTTTACCTGATCTGCATTACTGCTGGTTTACATTTCTCTACTTGTTACATTTCTCCTTCTTCCAGCGCCATCAGAGTGACCAAAAAAGCTCTTCAGAATTGAAAGTTCAGTGTGTTAAAAATAACATCTTTTTTATATATATATTTTAATCTAAATACAAGTCTCATAATCCCAAAGCCAAGCAATCAAAACATGTGACAGAATATATAAAGCCTGGCCCACACTACAGGATCTAGACTCCACACATAATGAAACTGAAAAATGAAAGAAATTAAAGAACGTATTGTTGTCACACATCACACGTCCAGAAGGCCTGGTGTCACTCCACCTCAACCCCTCTGCAGGAACTGTATGGTTATATTCAAGCTGCATGGGATGGATTATCACAGGACACCATTAGGAACCTCTACAACTCCATGCTGAGATGTCTGACATGTTGCGTTAACATTGTGGCCCAACGCTATACTGAGAAACTCTATTTCTGTATGTGTAGCTCAATAAATATTGTTCATATGAGTCTAAATTTAGCCTTGTAACTTTGATCTTCCTTCCCAATAGCATTGCAATTTGCTAGATGTGTATCAATCATTTCTTGCATTACTTAATAACTGTTATGTCTGGAAACTGAATAAATGATGTGTATATATACACTATATATGCAATATGCAACTTTTCTTGAGGTGCCTGCAATTGCTTTGATGGTGGCTTTGACATACTTTCAGGACACAAGCACACAAATATCTCTAACTAAATCAATGAAATTGGTTTAAAGCTAGCTATAACAGTATACTGGATGGGGTGTCCAGAACTTATAAAATATGAATTGCAAGTTTGCTTTTCTTCTGATCCGATTGACTGACTCTGCAGTGTGTCAGTCTGGGCAAGCGTTCCTTTAAAGAGAGACTGTAGGTATGAGGTAATGTGTCACCCAAAGGAATTCCAATTTGAGCTGGAATGACCAAGGGAACAGATCTTGTGGTGTAATAATTCAGATGAAAATGCAAAAGCAAGCCACCTTTTCAAGAATGGCTTGCCTCAACATTCTCAGTTGGAGCCATTTGTCCCAACCAAAAAGCAAGGCAGGAAACCAAAGAGAGTGTAGAGCATTTAATCTGGCTAGATTGAGGGGAAACAAAAGCCCACTGACAGAAGTATATTGCAATTCCGGCCCGGGCTCCCTTCCTCGGGGACAGCAGGCACACGAAATGAGGCGGCAGGCGAGTTTAGGCGAAACTCCATCTATCACACTTTAAATAAACCGCCCACCTCAAGCTGCCCAACAATATGCTGGAGAATAGCAGGGATTATGGGAGATCTCCGATCTCGTATCCATCACCCAGCGATGGTTCTGACACGAGGGAATTAAGGTGCGGCCTTTTTTTATTAGGAGGAGCTCCCTGTTGTTTGCGGCTAATTATCAGCTAGGGATTCCGGCGCAGGTTTGTGGGTTGTAGCCTGGGCTTCGGCTATATTAATAAGTGATGCTGTTGAGATTGAATGCACTCTGAGGATGTCAGCCTCTTTGATGCTTGCAGTGGATTGTGTGTCACCATGTGGTTTTCCTCCACACACAATGACTTTGCAGCATCATTAATCCTTCCCGAGCCACAATAGACTCTTGTTGTACTCACAGCAACTTGAAGAAAAGGCAGTAAGGTAAGGTATGGCGAGGTCGCTTTATCAAATGAAAGAAGCTGCATTGTCAGTGAGGAAAGAAGTATGTTAGAATTTTAAGGAACAAGCTAGCTTTCTCTCCTCTTTGTGTTTAGCCGTAATGCAATTTTCTTTTTCTTATGCTGTTCTGGATGCCACACAGCGTGTTCCTTTCTTTAGTTGTCAACATTTTTGTCATTCAGTATGTCGTCCTTTTATTCAGCTCTGTCTTAGTGATGCCAGACGGAGGTTTGCTCACTGCTGTGGCCTTAGTTATTACCAGGGTTGGGAGGGTTGCTTTACGAATGTGCTCTTTTTGTACACTTCCCCTATTTTCCGCATGCAACCACAAGTTTCATCACATTTTAGTAAGTGAAGTGCAGTTGTAATTCATGTTAACTATTCTGGTAACACTTTGCATTCAAGGAGTGACACGTAGCATGATGCAACCCGTCAAATCCAGACCCCAAACAAATAGGGGGCAACGTATTACAAGAAAGTTTGTAAAGAAACAAGGAAATGCACAGTCCCTCCTCCCTCTTCCCTCCCTACCAGCCTAGAAGAAATGTCGCCAAGAGCGTCATAAGCTGTGGAAAGCAAGGCCAAAGTTAATCCTTGTTTTTCTTCCATTTATATCATTTTTTTTGTTTGTTGCCAAACATGGTTTCTTGCCAAGAGTCGGCAGCTGTGGTCACATGTCAACTTATAATGTGATTATTAGTGATTTTCACATAATAGACCACTAAATATATACTACTACAGTTTATAATATTCCATCCAACGAGACCTGGGATAGGCTCCTGCAATCCTAACTACAAAGTTTTTTATGCTGGTTAGTCCTACCGGTGTTGCAGGGACTCATTTTTTCATTGTTCTTGACTGCTGTTTGGCTTATTATGTAGAACAATTCAGAAGAAACATTAATTTATGTAAGTAATGTAGGTATAATCTACTCTTTACCCAAAAGTAGGAAAAATAAATTAAGATATCAGTAACTACTTTTAAATATTAAGGACTTGGAAGTCTAATTGCTATTAAAAAATATTACAGAGAGGCACATTAAGTAGTAATTAATTAACAACAATAAATGTGTAGATTCACTAACATAGAGATAATTAACTGTGACTAACTCATAAGTACCAGTTAGCTCTTATGTTACTTCTTTATATATAAATAACAATAATATAAAATAAGTAATTAATTAGTAACTAAGTAGTAACTACTGTTTAATGAATAGTTAACTAATAAATAAGTCATGAGTATTTCATTACTTATTAGCACATAACTAGCAATACATTGTTTGTGACCCATAATGCAAAGTGTTGCACTTTCCAGTAGGTGAGAACAGGCCCTGAGTGTTGATACCCATAGATCAGTTTGAGCTGCTTTTGGAAATACTGAGACCGAACAATCGGGTCTACTTGGTTGTTGGTATGGCAACAGTGAGACAACAGCGATTGATCGAGCGAGTTCATGCCACCTGCAACAGTTAGCAAAAAAAATGACGATGCCATCTGAACAATTGTTAGGTGTGAAAGAGCAGTCCTAATGTAATCCTGTTAATGATCCCTATACTTTATAATGTATTTGTGGTACTGTATGGTCTTCTGTAACTGTAAAGGAGCACAGTTACCGTTTTCTTGCATCCTGATCATGTAACACAGTTATGTATATATTCCGATACTGTCCTGACTACGGCGCCAGTTATTAGCATTCTGCAATGTTTGGCCCTGCTATTGAAGCCTCTGTTTGATATTGGCCAATTTAGCATCTCTTGAACTGAGCAGGCCTCACAATGGCTCATAAATAATTTCAACAATTCATTACATCCTCTGTTCCCCAACGACTGCGAGCAGGTATTAAGGACAGAAAATGAGTAATTGCTGCAAAGTTTTAAAAAGCCTCCGAAAAGACGAAGAAGGTAGGGAAAAAAGAAGGCTTTTACGGCTCAGAAATGAATTATGAACCCGAGCAAACTGTGTACATGGTGAATTAGAACGTGTTTTAGTAAGGGAATTGCATTGGGAATAGCTGCATCCCGCTGTGATTAGCAAATGTGTTCTCTGTTAAATGAGGAATGAAGCTCGCCTCTTTACCAACTTCTCACTGTTGAACACCCTCGATGGGGGGTCGCAGTCCCGGCCTGCTGGAGTGCGCGGCAGCTAACGTCTACAGCTGGCTCTCAGACACGAGGAAGTGCAGCCACCCACTGCTGACAGCTCGGTCTACAAGAAGAGCAGTGCGCACAGAATCAGGGTCAGGCACAAGTGGCTCCTTGTTGCTTGGGTGTAATAAGTCTGCAGGGTGTCAACTGTTCTTTTAAGAGTCAAACTGCCCGGACCACATCATGTCATCTAAGGCACTCAGACTTTTAAGTACAAAGAGAATTGGCTCTTAATTTGGCTCTGCACAGTTTGTTCTGTTCAGCGTTTCAAAATGGAAAAGTTGAACATGAGCGCATGGCAGGTTAAGACCAATGCGCAAACACCTTCGCTACATTCTCTTAATGCGAGGTAGCTTTATGCACACCTCTGGAATTGGCCCGTAATGATCAGATAGGGCGAAGGACAGTGAAGCCTTTTAGAAATGCACGTTCCAATTTTTGGCCAAAAAGAATGGGCTCCCGTTTTATTCCCTTATCTCCAAATGCGGCATAAACGAAGGAACTTCTAAGCTTTTACCTCTAATCAGCCCCTGACCAGAAACGTATTACTGTCGAGTTGTTGAGGGAGAAGCCGACTTTACTTTCCATGCTAGTTATTTAGTTTTCCATTAATGTCTGCAGGCAGTTCAGAACCAGGCTTACAGAGTGAGAGTGGCATTCGAAATGAAGCTGCTAAATTGCACTTTGCTGTTTATTGGAAAGAGGAAAACAATCGAGTCGGCATTAAATATTTCCAGTTTGGGAAAATGTTAACTCTGTAAACACAAAGTAAACCAATTTGGCCCAGCAGAGTGTGGCAGCAGTTGAACAGATAAACATGCCATCAGTTTTTTTTTTTTTTTTTTTTTCCCTGCACCATGAGGTCAAAAAGATGCGGCGATGGCCGTCGGAAAAGTAAACATGACGCGTGAAAAAGTGTGAGGCAATTTGAGCCAATTAGTGCAGTCTTCCTCTATTTTGGCCACAGCGGGATTACAATTAGAATGGCAAATGAGGCAGCAGATGTTGCGGCAGGCCGTCAGATGTTGGGGAATATTGGGGTTATGAGCCAGGCAACATGCGCATAGTGGTCATCTATCGGGCAACAACTGACAGACCATTGTAGTTTATACTTCGGCGGATATACATGTTAACTACTTTGGTATATGGACCATTCTAGCCAAAAGCAGTTCAAACTGCAGTCCCACAGTAACAAAACTAAAAGAAACAACATTCCTGTTTCTCAAGGGCTTTGTTCTATGATCTGTTTCAAGGCATTAATAAAGATTATAATAAGCTAAGTATATACTAAATCATTATTTATACTGTACTTTCTATTAGGACCCTAAGACCTTAATGTCAGTGCTTAGTGTTTACTGGTGTTGCTTTTAAAATATGTTTTTCATGTTATAGATTTATTCTATCAATTATTAAATAGAAGAAAAAAAGAAAAACACATTCAAAACATATGCTGTGCCATGTCATTAGCTAAACACAAAGAGTTCTACTCTGTAGGCGGAGCCTTATTTTATCCACACCCCTGCATTTTAGAGCAGGAAATAAATGGGTTTGAAATAAATGTGCCCCAAAGTCTAAAAATGTCTAGCATTAAGAATTATCACTACTGATACACATTTTTAGTAAACTTTTGATGTATTACATTTACAACATAATTTTATGTGTGTGCAACTGTTTAAAGTTTGCCATCCATATACTGCCTAGCTTCTTTGACTTATGCTTGAAATTAGGTAATTTTTGTTATTACCATAGCAGTTTATATAATGATTTGTATAGATAAGTATTATGACTAACATAGCAGTTAAATAAAACCCCAAATAATTGTTGTGATTTTTAGTTTTCTGCATAGTTTGGACTCAGCAACTGTTCTTTTCATTATGTGAAAATTTCATGATGATTGGACCAACAGAAATGCTACAAAATTGTTTCTAGTAAAAACATTTTACATTAACTTACATTGAAAGTACATAGTGTTTTTGGCCTCTCCTGGAAAGTTACCGTTTTTGAGATGCTTGCTTTTCTTCTGACAGCAACAATACGCTTAAACAAACAATATAGAATGTGATGGCTTGGTTTATATGACCCATATTTTGTGATTTTATATACCATAAACACCCTATATTTTCATGACCTAAGATGTTTTACCTTAAACAGTTAAGTGCTTGAGTTGCCTTAATTTGATTTGGAGATTAGCTGATTCAACCTTGTTTTTATTTGTTATTTTTTCAAGTGTGCCAATTTTCCTTGCAGGCCCCTAGGCGGTTTGGTTAAGATGCTAGACAGTTAGGCAGGGAGAAGGTCCCTCATACACAGAGTAGTGGCTGCAAACAAGGCCCTCAGAACCCCATACATTGCCATTATGACATGAAGCAACAAAGCTGAACTGGACCTGACTTATTTGTGTTCTTTAATGGACAGAAAAAGCAGGAGAGAAGGAAGATTATAATGAGAGTGAATAATGTGTTGGGATGAATCACGCGGCTTATAAGCACTATTAATTGACCGACGTTTTTCAGGTTGATTTTTTTTCAACAGGTCCAAGACCATGTGTCACTCCTGTCACTTCCATTATCGCCTTAATCACTGAAACAGCAAATTATTTACCAAGGACAAGGTTTTGAGCGGCACCGCAACAGTACCCCCGTATCTACAGTCTCATATTGTGAGCACACAAACTGTGTGAAAAATGTGTGTGACATTTCTATAGTTGCACTAAATTGCGTGTTGTCTGTGTCCTGTGCTGGTGCGGAGAGCTCTCTTTGGCCTTCAGAATAATGCGCTCCCTCATGGCCCATTGGCCTTCAGACTGGTACAAGCTCCCTGCTCTCAGTTACACTCCTCTTCTGATTTTCCCTCCCCTAGCCCTCGCTCTCTTTCCGTCTCTAAGCTCCTTGCATTTCTAGTGACTAATCTGTGATAACACCTTTAAAATACTACTAGCCTTACCAGTACAGATGTTCCACGTTCCTGAGAACACATGCGAATATCTCGACAACGTGGTGTGACTTTTGCTAAATGGCTGTCAAATGACTGTGGGTTTTTGTTATTTATTTATTTATTTGTTTATTTTGGCATTCCAAACTCTTTCAAATAACTTTCTAAGGAATGCACCAGCATTCCTTGAGTTTCAAGTCAACAGGTTTAGCTGTTTTTTTTTTATGGCCATACACTGTGACTATTAGAGCTGGGCCTTCATTCTGGGACATAATTGTCAAATCTCAGTCAAAGCAAGAAATAAACCCACTCATTTATATGAGTGCAGTAGTATGTTAGAACTAAGCTCATCAAAGGAAGTGTGAGATTGCAGTGCTATTGGGAAGGAAGATAAAGGTTACCAGGAGCAATAAATGATGATACATTTAGTCTGATATGGGCAATATTTATTGAGCTACACATACAGAAGTGTCTCTCAGTATGGCGTGGATTGCCATGCTTGCTAACACAACATGCCAGACGTCTCGGCATGGAGTTGTAGAGGTTCCTAATGGCGTCCTGTGATAATCCATCCCATGCAACTTAAATATTCTCACACAGCTCCTGCAGGTTTTGTGGTAGAGGTGGAGGTGGAGTGACACCAGGCCTTCTGGATGTGTTACACATGACAACAAACTGTTCATCCTGGTGCTGACCATGGTGCCTCCACACACAGATTCAATGGTCATTTCTGCCAAAGACAAAAGCGGGACTCGTCACTAGAGATGACTTGCTGCCAGTCTGGCACGACACCATTGTAGTCTTTGCCAGTGTTGACGTGGTGTTAAGGGCAGTCATCGCAACGATCTGCGTGCATGCAGTCCTGCATCATGCAGCCATCTTCCAATGGTGCTGGCACCAACAGGATGACCAACAGGAGGGGATCACTGTCCACAACCGTGGCTTTTGGGTCAGTCAGGTACAGTGCTAAGGCCAGTCACTGAACTTGAATCATTTGCATGTCTCACAACGTCTCACCTACCCACCAAGTTTCATTCCTGTGGGTTGATTCCTTCTGGGTTCAACTATTTGTGCAACTATTATTTTGATGATGAGGGCATGTTTTCAGTTTCTAACAACTGACTGAGACACGCTTGTCCGACTGGTCATATTCACAGGGAGCAGTGTATCTAGGAGTTCCAGTAGTTTTTTCCCCAACTGGTCCCAACCACTGGTTGACCAATTGATTGATCGGTTGTAAAGACAATATTCAAAATACAGTTACTTTTTGTATTCTTAGGAGAACATTTTTAGAATTTTTACCCATTCATTATTAAAAATATATACCATCTTTCAAAGAAACACCATCACTGCTTCTATATTAACTATTATAACACCAACCTACAGCATGTAAAGACTCTAAAGAAGTAGGTCTCTTTACAAACACTGGCATTCCTGCTAAAGCATGCATAGGCAGATAAATCAATGTTTTGAGCCAGTCATTAAACTGTTAGTAAGTGTGTAGAATAGCATTAGTTTTGTAGCAAGTTACATACCTATCATTAAGTGAAAAACACATAACTACTCATTTTATAGGTAAATTAGCCCATCATTATTATTGGGATATTGTGATTTGTTGGCTTAGGTCATGAAAGGGCAGTGGGATTGTAGGAGCCGCAGTGGACTGAAGCAAGCGATGAGAGCCAAAATATGTCACACCTTCCGGGTTTCCCCTCTGCCTCCGATCCCCGGAACTCCATCTCCCAGAATCTGCCACCTAATGACGTCACTGTCACGTGTCCCTCGCCTACCAATCCCGTCTCGTTTCCTCGATCAAGATCACTTGAGTTCTGATTTTACACACCTGTTAATCATAAACTCTGTTTGCTTATATACGCCTGGTCTGCCTCTCAGTCTTCGTGAAGTATTACCAACTCCCGTTGCACACTGAGTGTTCTATCCTTGTGATCCTTATTCTGACTTTCTGGTTTCCGACTCTGTTTGATCTCCGGTTCGTTCCTTCTCTTTTGCCGTCTTGTTTTGGTTGCCTCCTTGTGATTGTTTATTTGGTTTTGACTTCTGCCTGCCTTGTTATTTATGACTTTGCCTGTCCCCTGTACTATGTTTGCTTGGATTCTGTTTTTGAGCTTGACTGTCAACTTGTTAAATAAACCCAGCCTTAATTTTAGGTCAGACTTTGTCAGGCATGAGAAATAACATTGAGAATCTTGCCTTCAATTTGAGTAATTGAACTTTTCATGAAACATATTTTCATGAAAATATCAGTGTATAATATNAAACCCAGCCTTAATTTTAGGTCAGACTTTGTCAGGCATGAGAAATAACATTGAGAATCTTGCCTTCAATTTGAGTAATTGAACTTTTCATGAAACATATTATCAGATGAATTAAATGAACAAAACTGCAAAACAGTAACAGTGAGTAACAGGGTAAGCAAAGGACTTCAATTTAGCACTGTAGTGTATAAGCTCACCACACAAAAAATTTGTCACCTTGAGTCTTTAACGGGTAGTAACTTCAGGCTCCTGTAGGTGGCGTTGCACGAGGATGATAGGTATATAAATACCTACAGGGTGTGTGATGGGATTCATAGATTGAGAAGAGGTGGTGCAGGGCAGTGAGTGTCTCGTTCGTTGGGTAGAAAATAGGTTGCAGAGGTTAATGACTGGTAGAAAGGAGTAATTACATTTGGGTGTCCCAAAGGCCATAGTGTGAAGGCAGTAGCTGAATTTGCAGGTGTATGGAGGAGTACGGTCAAACAGGTCTACCAGCAGTGGCAAAAATCCCAGTCTACAGGAAAGTCTCCTCAGAATTGTGCCAGGGAAGGCATCCACCAAATCTGGCCCAACTGCACAATTCCTTGATGCAAGAGTGGTTGAACATTAATGTGGCCTACATCCAAAAACTACGTCCATGCCAAATCGAATTACAGCTGTTATTAATGTTTGTGGATGTGCTATTAGATACGTTTCAGCCACAGGTGACAAAGGTGAGCTATAAATTTATTGTATTGTATAAATTGTATTCTGAATATGTTACTTTTTATGTGGAATACAGTACTGAAAACATTTAGGACAGGGTATTCAATGTTCACCCATCACTACTGTTTCAAAGCATTTTGCTGAACTCTGTATGTCAGCCACCATGCAATCTGAAAGGCACTCTTGGCCCTGATTAGGCAGATCCCTTGAGATTTTCTAGCTTTAATTTAATTTGCAACACAGTTAAGGGTTTTCACAATGTAACTTATAATATTCAGACATCACAAATGTCCAGGGTCATTGAGATTATGACGTTGTTCAAAGATGATCTGGAAATGACAAAGATTCAAAATACTTACAATAAGGTGCCAACATCGACTTTAAAATGACTGCAGTAGTGAGGTAAATGAGAAAAAATTATTAAAATGATTAAAATACTCTGTTCATGTTTGTATCAAGAAAAGAAGATATACAATATTTAAGAACTGCTAATTAAATTCATAACCAAGCAGTCTTTGTTGTTGAGGACATTGAATTTTGTGATAGATTCTGTAGCCCACATACTGTATGTTTGTTTTAAATAAGCTGTTTCAGTTATTTGTTAGCTTTTGTCAGTTTTCAGCCAAGAGTGTCATAGATTTTGAGTCTAGTTTCAGTCAAGATTTTTCATTTTCATTTTCATTTGCAGCCCCGCTACACATTGGATACTTCTGTGTAACGTCTCAACATTAATGCCATCACCTATAATGGATACCTGATATTTCACACATTGCAGCTGAATATATGGGGTGAGAAGAGGCATACAAGGCGATGATACTCTCTCAAAAACAACTCTGTCCCAAGAATAAAGCAGTAAGCACAATTATGAAAAGAAGATTAATGGCCCATCCCTTAAACCTAGCCATACCCTGCCTCTGAGTGGAAAAGAAGGGGAAGAAGTAAGGTGGTAAAAGTCTTTTGTGCTCCCTCCTAATCTGCTTCATTCATTACTAATGGTGAGGGATAACCGATACAGGAGAGAAGTTTGATTTATTAGTCCGGGGTAATTTACCAGATGTAGTCATGTTCTTATTCACAGGTACAGTAACGCCGGGAAGCCTCTGATTCATTGCAAATAGATGCATGAGTAAAATTCACTCAAGTGAGACCGCTAAGGCTTAATTCATCATTAAGCGCATCAACACAGGATTTTTATTTATTTATTTTTTGGATTTCTGCCCAGCTGTCTCCCCAGTGGTAGTCAACACAAATTTCCACCAGCTGTCTCAATCTCTCCTATTGTATAACACCTATACCAGAGTGTGAGAGACTTTTCCTATATATTGAGTGTTTAATTGTCATTAATTGGATATTATACTAATGAAAATGAATACACTCATCATCAAAGAAATAGTTGCACCCGGAAGGAAGTGTCAGATTGCAATGCTATTGGGAAGGAAGATAAAGGTTACCAGGAACAATAAATGATGATACATTTAGAATGATATGGGCAATATTTATTGAGCTACACATACAGAAGTAGTGTCTCTCAGTATGGTGTCAGGTCACCATGTTTGCTAACACAACATGCCAGACGTCTCGCCATGGAGTTGTAGAGGTTCTTAGCTGGGTTCACCCTAATAGTGTTCACCCACATGAGGTTCCTAATGGTGTTTTGCGGTAGGGGTGAAGGTGGAGTGACACCAGGCCTTCTGGACATGTGATGTGTGAGAACAAACCGTACACCTTGGCACTGAACATGGTGCCTCCACACACGGATTCGTGGATCAAGACAAAAGCAGTACTCGTCACAGAATGACGATGACCTGGTGCCATTCTGAGAGTCTGGCAGTACAACACTGCAGTCTTTGGTGACATTGATATTATGTTAAGGGCAGTTGTTGTAACGGTCTATGTAGATGTAGTCTTGCGTTGTGCAGCTGTCTGCCAATGGTGCTGGCACTAACAGGATGACTCAAAATTAATACACTCATCATCAAAGAAATAGCTGCACATGGAAGGAAGTGTCAGATTGCAATGCTATTGAGCATCGCTGCTTGCTGAATATCCGCAGTCATGGCTGTTGGGTCATTCCGCGTCGGTTCCACCTCTCTGCGGTTCTGTAGGTCTCCTTCATGTCGCTGGTGGGTGGCAACAGCGTGCTTTGGTAGTATCGGCATGATCGGTATGCTACCAACAAAGGATGCTATAAACACAACAGCATTTACAACAGGAATAACATTATATAGTCAGTCAGGTACAGCGATAAGGCCCGTCCTTGCTTGTGCCACATGCGCGCCCAAGCGTGAAGCTTAAATCATTTGCGTGTCTCATGATATGAAACCTACCCACCAAGTTTCATTCCAGTCAGTTGATTCCTTCTGGGTGCAACTATTTTTATCGACGTGAGTATATATTCCTCCATATTGGGAAAACAAGTTTGATGTTTTGAACATTGTGTTTAACAGCTTAGGCGAGGTTCACACTGGATGCATTTTTCTAAGTGAAAGAAGCATTATGCGGATCAGACACCTCACATTTTTATAGACTTTGTGCTGCTGTTTTGTGTGGAGCACTCTAAGTCTAACTCAAAGCACTAAAGTATCACACATCATGAACGTTTTTCTCTGTTGACTAACACAGCTTAGCTGGTTGACCATCATGGGGTATGTTCTGATGTTCTGCCACCACTAGGCTACCCATTACAGCAAACCAAATGTCTTGCCTTATCGACTACCAGCTCCTTTGCTAAAATGCAGGCATGTTTAGCTTTTGAGTTGACCAGCTTGATCACATTATACATAATATAACGAACAATCATTCTTGTGGCAAAGAATTCCAGACATTTTAAGCCCTAGTGTTAGAACACAGCCATTGCAACTTTTGCAACTTTTCAATCTGCTGCTCACACAATGTTCTAGAACAACTGATGGCAAAAAATATATGGCTTTGGCCCCCTCTCTCACGGCCCACCACTCTCACAGCCCTTTAGTGGTTAGCGTTAGGCCCTTGAGAGTGTCAGTACAGACTTTGAGAGAGATGGACCTTGAGAGTGGCATCTGCAGCCATGCCATACCCTCTAAAGGTGCCTGGAGGAGAGTGCGGACCACTCAATTCTGTCTACATGAACTGCCAGATGTCTACAGTTGTCCAGCACTGCTGCAGCCCACCAGAAAACACAGTGAGTGCTCCTGCCAAGTTATAGAAAGAAATAAAAAAGAAATTTTACTCCAAATCTAGTTGATCAGCCAAAACATGTTTGCTTCTTTAATTTTGCACTGGAACTATGAGGCTAATTTCGCTAAATTAGTGTATATCCGTGCAAACTACTTAAATCATCACACACCATGGACACTGCAGCACTCTTGTTGTAGAGTGTGTGAGGTAGGGTGAAGTTTAATCATTCAAATGTGTTTTACCATACCATGTTTGTCTGTGATGGAGTTAATGCTACGTTGTCATTATGCTATGCATCATTCAATTGACCCTACAAAGGAAGTTTGTCATTTTCCAATATAGTGAAGTCTGGAAGCAGCACAATACTGTCACCAGGATGGCAGAGAGAGGGCCTAACCAGTGGAGTCACGGGATTAGATGCTACAACCTTCTGTCTTCTAACCCACCTCTCCTACGACCAGGCTGCCACCATCCACAATACAGCAAGCTGATTCTCTGCACTTAGAGCATCTAGGTGCTTTAGCCATGTGTCGCTAAAATGCTAGCATGTTTCATTGTGCATGGATGCAGAATTAAAAACTAGTTTTTCCTGTTGTGTCTATTTGCACCTCAGAAATTGCCTCAATCAATTTATCCACTAGTCTTAATTTGCTTTTGCATGGATCATGCACTGCCTCCTGAAAGCTTTCATTGTTTTCTCTACCTTTTTGACATCTCCATCATGTCTTTGTGCCTTCACCAATCAGCAGTTCTTTGCAAATCACAGAGCGAATATCTGCAGTATTTCACCAGGGACAGACCAAACTTCAAACAGCTATGAGACACCATCAGTCTGATGGAGAGCGTTGGTGGTTGCCTATAGTCAGTGTGTTGTATACAGTACTTTTAGCTTTAGTAGGTTGACATCACTATGTTTTTTGGCCTATTGGGCATGTTAAATTGCAATTGAACATGGAAATTTGAAGCTAATAGTACATTCAAATAGTATATTCCTTTGTATGCTGTTGTTTTACAGTTTTAAACCTACAGTGGCCTCCTGCCATAGAGTTCCCATTTTTCCACGAGCACATTAAGTATGTGCATGTTGACTGTCAGCTATTGTCTTCTTGGTGTGCTTGAGTGTAAAAGAGATGATAGTGAGACAGTGGAAGCCAGTCATAAGTTACAAATAGCTGGCATTTGTTCTTAACTGTCCGTTTGGTTTATCCCAGGCCGTCGGCATCCCCTGCATATTGTAGTCGCATATTGTGCCTGCGCTTATATGTGGTTCTTTATGTGGTTTGAAGTGGGTTTGTATTGATTTAAGTATGCACTTAGCATGATGCTAATTGGTGAAGTAGAAACTTCCATTATTTAGCTACAATTGTTTTATAGTGCCAGTGTAAAATTTAAAACTACACAAACTTCAGACACCAAACGTCTTGGCTGATCAGTTATTCTTGACAAAAGGGGAAAATGTGTACATTTCATTTCTCCACTTTCTCGCTTCACTGTGCAGTCCAAATATACCTAACAAGCTGTTGTTTCTCTTTGTCAAGCAGTACACCAGCAATGATGGAGGAACATAATCCCGGTGCACTTTTCCTGCTGTGGTTTTCTTCTGCCCTCTGGACCTGCTTGACCTGCTTGGAGCCCTCTGCTTGTGCAATTCACCCACCTGCTGCGATGAAAAGTCTCACCTGGCTCCTCTACAGATTTTAATGAATCACCTACCACCAGAGTCTTCTGAAACATCTAACTGTTGTGAATTGTAATTAGATTCATGGCTGCCAGACCCCTCATAAACTCCTAACCTCTTGATGTTTCTTGATGTTCCAAACCTGCCTTATGCTCATATTGAACTTTTTACCTAGCCTATAGTTGTCCAGAGCAATCAGTAGTCCATCAGATCATCTGACCACCTTTTAACACTGGTCACTCGCTCATCTCACAGATGTTCCTTTTATATGATTTGAGTGCTTCTGTTCAGAGCTCTGGACCTGGATTTCTGTAAACCAACTCTTCCCACAATGTCTATTCAAATTTATTGGCAAGTGCTATACAAACAGAATTCAGCTGAAAGAGAAAGAGAAATGGTAAAGAAAGATGAGATATTAAAGGGAAAAGCCAAGGCGCCATTGAAAGTTCATTAGGGCTAAATTAAACCAAATTTTCTTCTTTCCTTCAGGCCTTAACTCATTGACAGTCTTTCTCCCTACTGTACTGGCCTCATGGACTTTGTATAATTGAGCCTATACATAAGCAAAAAGGAAGGAGGTCAAATAAGAGCAGGGAGAGAAAGAGAGCGAGAGCGCAGGAGAGAGCAACAAACAAAGAGCAACAAGAATAAGAAACAAAGCAAGAAAAAAATCTGAGTCATGGTTATCACATGGTAGACCAGCAGCTGCACCACACCTCTGAAAGCAGTGGAGCAAAATGAGCAGCATTTTAATTTACAGATGGGTAATAAGTGGGTGATGATATGCTAATATTATGGAAGCAAGTTGGCAAACCTGCTAATATTGCAGTTGGAGGTGAGGTTACATAGACGGCCACACATGAAGGCTCATGGTATTCATGCACAACAAAGAGACGTTAGTGTAAGTTATGTGTACATGCTTTATGTATGGTGATTCTGTGAGTGTTTCTGTGTAAGGGGGTCACCAGTAGCGTGAATCCTGTGGTTGGTGGTGACCTGCTCGGTTCTCTGTATGTGTCTTTGCTGTGTTTTATACAAACCCCACTGTGCAGCAGAGTCACGTGTCTTACTCTCTGTTTTTGCTACAGTGGTGTCAGAAGTGGGATAGGGATAACACTGACCAGTGTTTTGGAGTATAATGGCGTTTCCACAAACTCAACAGTGGACAACAAGAGAAACAGAGCCTGGTGAAAGACCATGACGACAGGGACAATGCTGTGATGCTCCACAGAGAAGACCTTTAAAACAAGGCAGGAGGCTGGAATCAATGTGGGAAGGCTCACCAATGGGCCTGGCATGAGGAGGTATGACAGCAACGTTGCCAGAAACAAGTGAATTATTGTAGAAACAATTGAATTATTATTTTAGTAGACTGATAATACAACTCTTCAGCAGAACTACTTAATTGTTTTGGGGCTAAAACGCCTAATATTACATAACCCTATAAGAATACTAATTAAGCAGATATTATACTGAAGGGCCGGGCATGACATAAAGGTTTGTACAACTACTACTATTACTTAAACATTAATTGATTAATTACGACCATTCATTTATTCCTTTTCTGAGATACTTGTTCTTCCAGGTCATGGGGGTATTCTCAACTGGTTACCACTTATCATTTATTAATAACTTGATAATTAGCATGGAATTTTTAGGTTCGTACAACTTGCTACCACAATATTGTTATCATTAACCATTTACTATCTGTAAAGGGTTACTGCAAAATTTATTAGTATAAAAAAAACAAGCACAAAAATATTAAAAAAAAGTAATAAAAAATGCGCTAGCAGAACTGCGACTGACTGTCTGACATGATAAAACTTTCTGAATGACAAAAGAAAACTGAGCTACTGACTGACTAACTAAAACTAACTTTTAACACAATATATAGCACAAGCTATGACTATAATAACTCATCCCAATAAACATAATGTTTTAAGGGTTTTTTAAAGCCACAGGTTCCTTTCATTACAAAAACATGGAGACAGTTCAGTTCAATTCAAGGTGATTTCTTGGTACAACAAATACTGTCACATTTATGTTGCTATAGTATGAGTTCCAGAGTTTTATAGAGATTTTACAGAAAATCAATGATTTTTAAATACTAGTACTGTTTAGCATTTTGATAGCCTTGGTTGGAGCAATAAGAAATACTAAATGGATTTATTTTGTATTCATTGATTAATTTATTTCACCATTGAATTCATGATTCAATGAAACATTTTAACTGAGTTATGACTTTTTGTTAGTGGATTATTTTTTTGCACTGTATATTCAGGTAATAGAGATACACAAGTTTGTATATCCATTTTGTCCAGAGTTCTGAATGTTACAGTCTGTTAAAGTAGGGATAACTTTTTGAATCTTCAATGCCTAATTTTCTATTCTATTTCTATTTCTAATTTGAGGAATATGGCATGTGTATAAGTGTTTTATATGTTGTATTTTATTCCAATATGTTAGATTAAATAGAATCTGTGTGCCACAACAAAACAAGACATTCAACCCTTTGTGTACCAGCTATTGCATAGCCATCAGTAAACATGGTGGGTAACTAACACATATAAAACAAGGAGTTATTTCCTGATGTGGGTGGTGTTGGTTGGCCTATATATCTGCGTGCTCATATGTAGGGCCGTTATTTAAGATTTTATCCTGCACACCATAGTGTGACATGCCTGGGGTGGAGAGAGTGACAACTTTGCCAACCGATGCCTCTGTCCCACTGTCAACTGAAAGATCTGATCATTTCAAGATTTAATAAAATGCCAACACAATTGAAAAAACATCTTTTGATTATCTGTTTAAAGACTCGTGTATTAAAAGGCCCTTTACTTGTTCTTCCACGGCATAACATAGGAACCAGAAAGGCCATTGTGAGACACATTGCGCATGTTGTCTTTCCACAGCAATCTCTTAAGTAAACTACAAGGTCATGCGGTAGTAATTAAAATGTCTGGCCCACAGCAATAAAATTCCAACTTCTCTTTAGTGCTGATGTATGCTTGCTTCTCAAATATTTCATCAGAAGAGATATTAGCAAGAATGTGTGACTTAGAGAGCATGCACTGAGTCATTATGGAGGTATTTCCATTGAATTTGGGCACCCAGTGAAAGCAGCTCATCATGTGTTTGGATAGCCTGACCTCATCCCTGCTACAGAAGGGGTTGGGCTGATGCCAGATTTGAGATGCAGTGTGTCTGGGTGACACCATCTCAAGGAAAATCAAGGCTGTGTATGAATGAATTTGACATGTTGTGTGAAGATCAAAGCGTGTCTGAATCAACTGTATGTGCAAGCAGAACTCACAGTTTCACTTCTCACTGATCTGTCTGTTGATGTTGAGATGGATGAACACCACTGTGTGTGATGTGTTTGTAGTCTCCAGAGCACGCCAACACTAAGCGCAACTGCAGAAACATTGATATACGGGCATTATTATCAGGCACTGGCAACATTTGTGATTGCTTAAGGTGCAAGCTTACGGTGCCAAGTGAAGGGGATGCCATCATCAAAATATAGTCGCACCCAGAAGGGATCAACCGACAGGAATGAAACTTGGTGGGTAGGTTTCACATCATGGGACATGCGAATGATTCAAGTTTCACACTCACACATGACGTAAGCACGGACAGGCCTTATCACTTTACCTGACTGACCCTACAGCCAACGATTAAGCGGTAATGCCCTCCATCAGTCATCCTGTTAGTGCAACCACCCCTGGCAAACAGCTGCACATTGCAGAATTACATGCACACAGACCGTTAAGACGAC
The DNA here is from genome assembly GCA_034552555.1 of Semaprochilodus insignis. Taxonomy (NCBI): domain Eukaryota; kingdom Metazoa; phylum Chordata; class Actinopteri; order Characiformes; family Prochilodontidae; genus Semaprochilodus; species Semaprochilodus insignis. Next base: position 5,281,876 of record CM067492.1, on the reverse strand, counting down.
TGCCCTTAACAGACTGCAATGGTGTCGTACCAGACTGTCATGGAGTGACTCAGAATGGCAACGGGTCATCTTCAGTGACGAGTACTGCTTTTGTCTTGGTGGAGACGACCAACGAATCTGTGTGTGGAGGCACCGTGGTCAGCACCAAGATGAACGGTTTGTTACATGTCACATGTCCAAAAGACCTTGTGTCACTCCACCTCCACTCCTACCGCAAAATCTGCAGGAACTGTCTGAGAATATTCAAGTTGCATGAGATTGATTATCACAGGACGTCATTGGAACCTCTATAACTCCATGTAACTCAATAAATATTGCCCATATCAGTCTTTATTGTTCCTGGCAGCTTTTGCAATCCACTTTGCAATCCACTTCCTATAGGGTGCAACTATTCTTTTGGCTTTTGGTGAAAAAAGAAACTACCATACACACACACACACACACACACACACACACACACACACACACACACATATATATATAGGGATGGGGAAAGGGATGGTGACCAACAAAACCCTACACACATACAATTAAAATGTGTTGCAGTTTCATAAATGCAATGCAAATTCAGTAAACATGTTCACCAACATAACACCTGAACTACAATTCAACATGCTGCAAATCCAGAAAACAGAAGCAACTTCATTAACAGTGCAAAGTCAGTCACAACACATGGGAAATGTTCCTAGAAGACTCTCAGAGTAGAGTGAAGCGGCGTGCAAGTTCAGCCACAAATAGACAGGAAAAAGCAGTACTAAGTTTCTCTGCTCAGGTGTCCTGAGGAAGAGTAGAGACGACTGGCATCACACATGGCCAGGAGAGTATGTTGGTTTACTGGGACAGTAGACATTTCAAAACCCCAGCCACAGTTACTCAGCTTGAACTCTGGCCAGATTTTGTATGGTCAATTGGGATGTTTTGACCCATTGAACTGGGTGTTGGCACAGAATCGCGTGATTGTGGATGCGTGGAGGTTCTTGTGAAGCACCAGATTTGCAATTTGAGACTTCAAACTTGTAAATTGTAGCTGTTGTTGGATTTGAAGGCGTGTGTTTTTTGTGTTAAAGGTGAACCTCCCTGCCAGGTGCTGCGCGTCCCACATCTGCGTGTCCCACTTCTTTTACATCACACACAAGTGCTTGGCAACTTCATCACTATCTGGAAGTGTAAATGATTTGTTAAATCGTTTTTTAGAGATGCTTATAGCATCTCTACTTGCTTTTGAAAGCTGGAAAACTGGAAAAAACATAACATGAATCCATTATGCACTTGGGTTAGTTTGGCATTCTAGCTTCACATAACAAGATTTTAGCATCATTGTCAATGTTTTGTCTGTTTTGTATCTACTGTAAATTTACAGTAGTGAGTTATCCACCCAGATGTATAGCCAACCTTGAGGTATAAGACTCTGCTTTGATCTTTATGCTTGTAATCATTCGTCACTCGAGGAAAAAGTTCAAAGTACAACCGACATTACACAATGTCCTTTTGCATGTTGCATGCAATTACATGTTCCTACCAGAGAGGTCTCCAAATCCCTAAAACTTATGTGGTGCAGCTTTAAACGCTGTCAGCTGTATTGGAAAATTAAGTTTTCTATCAGACGGAACCATTGGAACACCTTTTAAAGTCACTTACATTGAAATTGTCAATGTAGTATGAAATGGCTAAATTATGACATCATCACATTTTTCATCATGGCCAAGTAAAGAAGTGAACAGTCCAGCATTAGTCTTATAAGACTGTTTAATAACACTGTATAAAGATGCACTTGCATCTAATTTTCCGGTACATCTGTATTTAAATATACAATATATAAAATAGGTCAAAATCAATAGATGCCAAATTAACACTACTAACAAGCCACAAATTAGCTAACAAGCCACACACTTTCCATGTGTTTTGCTTACTTCCGTCCTGAACCACATGCACTAGACATAAATGTAATTTTTAGCTAAGACCATTTTAGCTAAGCTACTGTTATCTTTAAGTTAGCAAATTCATTGTTTCTGAAGCTAAGCTAGCTAGCTGGATTATCCAAGTGTAAGAAATCGTTGTCTTTATCATTCATGACATGTCCACTTCTTTGTGCATGTCTTTGCCAGTTCAACCTAAATCCTAATCCTAATTCTCACCTAGGACACAAATCCAGTCCTGGCTACCCTAATAATTCAAGCTCCTGATACATGGACTTGAACTCTGCCGACTGCATGACCATTCTGTTTGACTGTGTTTCGCATCAGCTGCATTTAAAGTGCTCTTTCACAGTGTTCACCCCGCTAAGTTCACCCCTATACTAAGCTCCCTTACTTCTACCATGTTTTCACCAAACTCGCATTCAGTCACTCAGTGATTGTTCTCATGCTGGAACTCCATCTGGCGCCAGACAGCTGCTCTTTCACACTGCATCCTCAATGAGTTTGCCCGTGTCACTGCCCCCAGTTCTCTTTCTCAGTGCTTCCACGTCCAACAGTGTGTATTTTGGAGCAGCGCTCATAATCTCCTGCAAATCCCAGTGCTGTCTTGTACATGTCAGGCCACCATAATCTGTTCCACATGAGCTGTCAGGAGTGAGGAGTCCTGTTGTCCCTCAAGTGCACTAGGTTTGTACGTCTGCTCCATGTTCTAATGCACAGCCTTGGAGTGCAACATAAAGAATATTATGTTCTTTAGGCGAAGGCATTTACACTGTAGATATTCATTTACTGGCAACATTTTTTTCCCAATATCTCACTGGACAGGCTGATCATTCTCTTGGAATCAAAACTTACTGACAAACGAGATAAAGATATTTACTTTACTTAACTGTACAGAATTAAGCTTAGTGGTCAGGTGTAGGTCTACAGTGGTTTAGGTGAAAATTTGACTGCAATTGACCTATCCATGTTTCAGACACAAACTAATTCTTTTAAAGTGCAGGTTGGACTAATTTTTCCGATTAATGGAAAATGCCTCCTGCCTGTTTATAATTTACAATTTGACAAAGAATGGCCCAGTAGAAATGCTCCAGCATTACTTGAAAAAAACCTTTAGCTTCCATTTAAAGTTAAGAACCTTTTCACTTTTCTTTGTAATGTTGCAATTTTGGACATACCAGGTTTTGTCAGAACAGGGACAATATGTCAAGTTTAGTATCTGATTGCAGTTAATCAACTCATCAGCTGTTTAAACATTGCTAGCTAGCTAAGTTATCCTCTTTCTACAAGTCTCCTATTGGCCGTTCCGTCAACACAGTGGTTCTCAACCGTGATCCTGAAATATCTGAACCCATTACAATTTAGAGTTTGCCCTGCTCCCAACATGCCTGATCCAACTGATCATCACATTGGCAAGTCAATTATGGCCTGAAGTTGGCGTGCTGGGATTCAGGAAAACACTGAAATGTTCAGGGCTAGAGTACTTCAGGACCAGGTGTTGGTACCTGTGCACCAGTGGAATGGAAAAAGACTTGAGTTTATTTAATTACTTTGTCTCAATAAAATATTTCCCTCCATAAATCAGATTAACTATGACACTGTTGGTTCTCTGTGTATGAAATATAACTCTGTATTGAGCTGCTAGTGAGCAAAGAGGGGTACCAACATTACATTACAGTATGGGGTTATTTTTCAGGGTTTGAGCTCTGCCCCACCCCAATGAAGGGTAATATTAATGTTACCACTTACTAGACAATTAAATGCTTCCAACTCTGTGACAATGGGTGGGGAAAAAATCCCTTTCCTGTTCCAGCAAGACTGTCCCCCATGCACAAAAATGAGCTTCGTAAAAACATGGCTTGATGATGGTTTGATGTGGAGAAACTCCAGTGACCTGCATCTTTGATCTCAACCTCACTGAACAACGTGTATGAACTAGAGCATACAGGCCTTCTTGTCCAACATTAGTGACTGACCTCAACAATGTTCTTTTGAATGAATGGGCACAGATACCAACTCTTAGACACAAACCTTTTCGAAAGGCCAGCTTTATATTAACGCCCAGGTTCTGGAATGGAATCTCTAGCAAGCTCATAGATATGTGTCAGCATGTAGCTACTGGGCTCTGTAATGGTAGAAATGTGAAAAGTGTTTTCTGGAGTGATCTGGAGAATCACACATTGCTATCTGGCAGTGTAAAGAATGAATCTGGGTTTGGTGAATGCCAGCAGAACACCACCTACTGTAATGCATAGTGTCAACAGTGTCAATTATACGCTTTGTTTCCCTGTGGTGGTCTCCACATGGTTTTGGAATGGGATATCCAACAAGCTCTTATAGGTGTGGTGGTCAGGTATCCACATACTTTTGGCCATATAGTTCACACCATACATTTACTACTGCATGAACTACTGAGAACTTTGAGAAAAGGCAGCCAACCATGTTTACTTGCAAACGCAAAACAAACATGAGTCCACTCGGCCCAGCTGTGCTGCAGTGTGACCACAAAATCCAGATGAAGGATCCTCAACCCACTGAATAATCCAACAGCAGTCTTGTGTGGCACAACAGAGCATTAAAAATTAGTCATGTTTGTTCTTTGGCTATTGAGATTATGGCCGACACAATGGGGGCACATGTGAGGAAGCCTATGTGGTGGGTGCACGGTGAAAGGTGTGTGTGAACGAAGCCCTGAGGGAGGACGAGAGCATGCAGACAGTGTGTGCTAGACTTTTCCCAAGGGGAAGCAGAGCACAGAATGCAAAGTTTGCCATCTGTTTGTTGAGAAAGAGTATTGCTGCAGCCCACAGACGAAGAGGCGTGCAGTCTCAGGCACCGCTCAGCTCTTAAAGTGATGGCGAAAAATCATAGACACAATTTAGCCCTTACCCCAAATAGAGTTGACCAGCCAAGACATGTTTGGTTGTCTGAGGCTTGCTTGTTTAGAATTGCACTGAAGTTACGAGTGTCTCTCATTTCAGTCACATAGTTTGCATGACGTGAAGGCTGAACTAATCTTTATCCAGCAAATGTAATCTTTCCATGTACAGCCTTTTGAAGGTACTGGGGTGTAGTTTGAGTCTAACTTCCCCAATGTGCTGAACTGAACAAAGCTGGAGAAACAGAGACACCTTGTGGAAAGTCCAGTGTAGTACAGTGTTGGCTCCCTGAATCTGACACTGCTGGACTGAAAAACACAATAAACACAATTTCCTTCTTACTGTGAATGTAGTAAATCAGCCAAGACATGTTGCAACAAAGTACAGACTGAATACAGGCCGCAAGATGGTTGCTACTACACTCATCGCCAAGCACTTTTGTCCATTTTATAGATTACCATATATTATACAGCATCGGTAGCCACATAAGCAAGTCTGTTTGAGATTATTGAACTCATTGTTTGCAGGGTTTGGTCTGGAGTTGTGGGCAGCCTCTGTTGTAAGTTACAAGGCCAGGCCTCCCTTTATAATAAACAGAGGTAGGACTGAGAGAAGAATGAGGAACAGGAAGGAGGAGGTAGAGAAGGAAATGTATAGTACATAGTGATTATCTGTTTTATTCCATAACTCAAATTTAACGCTAATGTGTGATGATTAAGGTATTGCCAGGTAAAAATGAAGTATATTTTAATGTACTAGAAATGTACTCTAATATCAGCAAGTACATTTCAAGCACAGTATTGTTTTGTGTGCTACATACAAGTGCAACGTATATATGATAGTACAGTTAATATAAAATAGTATAGTTAAGTACAGTTAGTTTTATTTAAGTATATATTTTAATAGTACTAATAACACCATTTAGCATACTAGACACATAGTTAGTATATTGAAAGTAGCACACTTTCAATACTTTAACTGTAAATGTAAGCAAGTATAACAAGTATACTTGAATTAAGTGCACATGTTAGCTACATTGGTGTTGTTAAAGGAAGGGAATTAAAAAGAGCAAGAATAAAGAAGCACACTTTAGACACCAAACATATCTTAGCTGATCAATTACAATCAGAGTTTTACATTCAGCGTTTATGCAACAGGCTGCCCGTTTTAATACTGGTTTTAACAACCCCTTGTCCATTTCGCAGACAACAGTTTTTTAAAGCCACAACAATAAACTACTTTAACCCCCTGCACTCAGTAGTGAGATTTTTAAATGGGTAACTCCATTTGGATGGCTTATTATGGCTATATACACTGAAATCTTTATCAAAAACTCTTTTCACCTTTGAATACAAAGACTTTCCCAGAACATCCGAAAAAGGCCATTGGTGGGGCACCACGCGACCACACATTTTCAATGAGCAAATCAGTTTGAACCTGTCATAGTTCAGTATGATAAAAAATGCAAAGAGAAGATGAAAGAAGCCAAACTGTCTTCCAGTACAATGAGAACTAAACACCTAAAACAAGTAAAAAATGTGTAGAAATAAGTTAAAAGATCTTATACTGGGTTTGACTGGGTTTTACATCATTTCATTTGGCAAGATACCTTTTTTTTGCAGTGTAATCATTTAGGCCTGTTCCGTTCACTTGCTGTATGTCACACATGCACTTGCCCACTTGTGGAGAACAGGGTGAAAGATGACTCATCTGCTCATATGTCTTTCTCCCACATCTCTGTAGACCAGTGCCTACAGTTACTGCAGCTCTACAACAAAGCATTTGTCTTTGTAATGAGGGGACAGCATGCAGCCATACTATAATATCCCTCTTTTTGTAGTTCTGGTCAGACTGTTCACATCACAGTCTGATCACATCCTGTTTTGGCACTCTCATTCATCTCAAGAACAATTGCATGTACAACCAAATCATTAAATGTGCCTCTCCGACCACAATTTCCAACCCTATTTCACACAGATGTATTTCCCATAAAACTAAATGCAGATGTCATTTTAGTCACTGTGCCTAACAATCACTTAGATCTTTTTTTCCTGCCATCTTGACCCAAAATTGAGGTCAACTGGGCCTGCTTAACATTTTCATACATGCCATAGAGCATGGTAGGAGGTCAAGAGCTTAATTGCATTGCGCAGTACACCTATCTGGAAGCATCTTCCCTCATTATGTTTCACACTGATGTATTCATGTCCTAAATGTTCACCTCTCTGTAGATAGTATTGCAGCAGAAATGCTTTTTCCTGCATTAATGTGTTTAGCACGTTTGAGCCCTGTTCAATTGTCCCATGCTAAACAGCCAGAGGACAGTTTTACCTTTGCTGTCACATATTCTGTTTACTGTGGCATGAATCATGCCTGACTCACTCCATGGCTAATGATTACAACTCTAGAAGAGAGAGAAAGGGAAGGAGAGGTAAGCCACCAATCTTCAGGATCAATCTGCAGGATCAAAGTGCATATCACAGTGAAGTAAAACATACACTAATGAGCCAAAACATCATGACCACTCATTGATGAAATGAACAAGAGTCTATTAGAACAAGAACAAGATCTATTAGACGGTAAGCAGACAGTCATTTGTCATATTTGATGTGTCAGAGTAATGGGCAGAGACCTTACTGACCTTGACATGGCAAGGGCCAGATCATTACAGCCAGACGACTGGGATGGACAAGTTGATGAACTGATGGCACAAGGATGCACTGTGGGAAGAAGATAAGCGGTAACAGTTTACAATACGGGTACATCTATTAACGGTAGAGGGAGAGTTATAAGCATTACTAAATAGTTAAGTACTGTGGCAATTCATCATGAACTAATGATAAAAATAGGAATTAATATTGGGTCATCATTTGAAGTTTATTATGTAGTTTATAATCCCTACTAAATGTTTAAGTAATTTATCACTTAATTATTAAATAATATATGTATAATTCTGTCATCTAATCTGCTCCTGGAGTATTCTTACTCTGCATGTTTGTGTGTTTCACTGTTCCAACTAATCATTCCCAAAAGCATCATATATATATACCAGTGACATGCAGAATCTGGGAGATTTAGTAGGGATTATAAATTTAGATTTAGTAGGGATTAAAAAGTCTCAAATAAAATCTTTATTTCTGTTATTGGTTAATGATTAATGTCTACATTACTTAACTATTTAGTAATGCTTATTATTGTCTTAACCAAGGTTAATAGATGTACCCTTTTTGTATAAGCCATTGGAGGGAGTGTGATGCTCGGGGTCTGGGCATTCATAGTATTCCCCGATGGTAGCAGCCTGTTTTAGCAGGACAATGTGCCCTGCCACACTAAGCCAAAATCGTTTATAAATGGTTTAAGCATGAACATGACAAAGAGTTCAAAGTGTTACCTGGGCCTTAAGATTCCCCAGATTGTCTTATGTGCAGGTTAATGTCCTGGTGCCATATACTACAGGGCACCTTCAGAGGTCTTTGTAGAGTGAATGCCTCGGCAGGTCGGAGCTGTTTTGGCCGTACACAGAGGACCAACAGTATATCAGGCTCATCTGTGTATTCTGTACTGTATAATAGGTGCAGTTAAATTTAGTACCTCACTGACATGTTTATCCAGCAAGACGTGCAGCACATTCAAGCCATGCTCAATAGCCTCATGCTAAACGGCCACAGGACGACTTATTATTGCATCCCGTACATAATGTTTACAGCGGCCTGAGCATGATCCAGTGCATATTAAATGATCAAAACACAAGGAGAAAGAGACACAGACAGACAGACAGACATACAGAGAGTGGAAAAGGAAAGGAGGCAAGGCAGGCCATGTGGGAAATAAGTGTAGTTATTTCCCCGCGCTCCTTGGAGCCAGACTTTAACAAGCTGCATATAAAGGGGAGCCGCTGTGGGCGGGGCTGCTCTTAATCTGGCGGCTGAGCGCTCCGCAGCAGGATGCCCACAGGGCATGGGAACTTGTTAATTGCGATCTCGATCTCTCCCGAGGTTGGCCGCCAGAACTTCAAACTCCATTTATTTATCTGATATTTCATTAGCTCAAGCAGGCCACACTCACAGGCACAGTTTAATTAGGCCTGTGCGCTCTTCCGCCGCCACACTTCTCCTTCCAGCAAGGGACCACGCGGACGTGTTTGATGATGCAGTGTGTTTAGAAAACCTGAATCCGAACTGGAATCCTTCTCTCCGGCTCTGCAGTTCCCTTTGGCAAAGTTGTTCCTTCCCTGTCTTTGAAATTAGGATAATATAGGTGGTATAGACTGAATACTGCTGGAATCAGATAACGTGACTTTCACATAAACACACCTGAAGTGGAAGCTAGTCCACAATTTCTGTGTTACTGACAGAACAGTAAAAAGATCAGTTCAGTTCAGGGCAGTGTAAAATCACATTTATACTTTTACAGTTTCCCACTTTTTCTTAGATGAAGTCAACTAGACTTGGTGAGCAAAACTGACTTCTTGGTTTATAACCCAGCAATATGCAATAAGCAGTCTGCATAATTAAGGTATCACAGAGCACTGGTTGTTTAAAACCATACTGACACTATATTCCACATATAGTGGGAATATATAGGGGAAAATGGAGAAATGCCCCTCCCACTTAGGAGCAATGCCCATTTACTGCCAACTTAAACAATATCTGTGGAAACTTTGGTGTGTACACAATGAGGGCACATAATCCTATGCATCGATAGGAGAAATAAACAAGAACAGCAATAAACAACCAAACAACACAGAAACCCTTTAAAATGGGCTTCTATCCCGATACGGAACTATTGCATAAATTTAGTTTTATATTAAATTTGGTGGTCATTAAGGTTTATAGCATGTAGAATTTATGTCAATAAAAGGATACATTAATTAAAGTACAACCTTGATGCTATCTATTTTAAAATGAAATAACCTCTATCATTTCATGCCTGCCTCATTGTTAATAAGCTACAGTCATATGCAAAACTTTGAATAACCCGGTCAACTTCACGTGCTTACTAAAAAAGACATAATTTAGAAGGCAGCACAAAAATGCTCCAAAATGCATTTAGTATTAATGGTGCCTTCACATCCCCATACCCCCAAACCAGTGTCAGACTTTGGGTTTTGAGCTTTAAACCAGTAAGGTATCTGGAAGGTACTTGCCTTCTTTGACCCAGAAAACACAAAGTCCAATATTTCCATAAACAGTCAAAAAGGATGACTCAATACAGTGAATTGTGAACAGATGACTCAGTACAGTGTACAGATGACTCAATGAATCTGAAAGTCAGACAGTAATACGTTTCCACTGTGCATCAGTTTAATTCAAATGAGCTCAGCGTTATTGTAATGTAAATTACATTGTTAACAATGGTTTTGTTCACCATAGAGGGACAATCCTTGCCCTAAACGGACTAAGCCTTTGTTATTTCCTGAATTATTTCCTGATTTAATAACCAATCGTGACTGCAACATCTGTTTTGTATCGTCATGGTTTTGTATTATTTCACACCGCTCCCAGCCTTAAATTGCCATTGCGCCATTTTTTTGGCATGTGATACAGCAATCCATTTTGGAGAGAGTGTATACATTTACAAAGAACACAAAGAAGCCGATAAGGTACAACATTAAATACACTATATCTTCCCTTTGTACTGCTTTCATTTAAAATACATGTCAACGTAGATTCATAAATAACTGCTTCTGTTTTTATTTGGAGTTTGGTCACAACTTGTTTGGAATTGAGTTTGTAGTACTGGTAGTCATCGTGGAGCTTGAATTTTGCTTATACTTTGTATGTCCTTCAGTGTCAAAATCAGAATCCACAGCAAGTCTATTTGAGTTCAACTTTACACAATCTGAAGCAAGCATGTGACATGCGATTTTAGGCAGTGATATTTGGTAGCTTTGGGCTTGCACTGCGCTACCATTAACTCCATTAGCATTGAAGTTGTAAACCTGAAGAAGCAAACTTCATAGACAAATTAGACAAACGTAAATGTGATTTTTGGCTAAAATATTGCTCCCAGGCTTAGTTAGCATTAGCTTTGTGTTATTTTTTCGCACTACAGAAACCCAAATAACCTTCAGGAAATACAGTATTATGTGGCTGTGAGGAAAGGCCTGAGCCAAAGCCTCTTTGGCAGCGAACCTTGTCTTAATAAAGGTCTCCATTATTAGTAGAAAAACAAGTCCCCCTAACCTTTCCTTACCCATTTCTAAATGTGATGCTTGACAGCTCAGAGATGCTAGCACAAAGGGCACAAAAAGGAGAGAGACTGGTGGAACTACACTGCCAAACGCCAAACCCTTCCTGCCAAAGTTCAACCGTGGTAGGTTTTTTCTTTCATCAGACGAGCCAACGGTGAGAGTAGGAGAAACAAACTTTGTGATGTACATCAGCCTGACAGCGAACCTACTCTACTTAGACGCTGTATGTAACGCAGCGAAGATCATGTTCATGGGGTCTCTGAACACAAACACAAGCTAAATTAACTATGATAGACCACCTAATGAGATCAGACATACATTTGTAAATTAATTACAAGGCTTTTTTCCAATGTGTGGCAGAGACCACACCGTTGTCAGCTGCCATTAGCACAGCAAATTAGCTGCATGCCCAAGAGAGTCAGTTTCTCCTTTTTAATTAAGAGGCCTACACTAAGTCAGGATTCTTCTGGGTATAATACATCATGCAAGAGCTGGTAATATCAGATAATTACTTTTTCAGAGATTGTATATGACTACTAGTCCTTGTTTCATGTAGAATCAATGCTAATCATGGGTTGTGTCATGACCCAAAACTTGAGTGACAACTTGCAAATGACGAATTATCTTAGCTTCAGTTTACACTCATACTATGTCTTTGCCTGAGCTGGTGCTGTGGGTTCTCTTGGCCTGTGATGTTAGATAGTGTCTTGTTTCATTGAGATAAAGTGAGTGTTGCTATTGTACTGCTGTATGAAAATTATCTGCTTGGCTCCCTCAGTTACTGAAAAAGATATAACCTTTCTGTGCCTAGCTGATGTAGAATCCCATAGGTTTGGCAAGATCCCAAACACTGAATTATAGATTACTGTATAATCCTTCATATTATTCATTCTAGCACTTTGTGCCTGGGATTTGTGTCAGATGTGGACTATCTATGGTACCATGGTAGCATTTTGATATGCATCTAGTGCTCGATTTTTACATGCAGTCATCATCACATGAAGTTAGCAGAGAATATTTTTCATGTTTCTTTAACTGACAGAGTGCTAAATTTTGGAGTGTCAAAAGGATCTCTGTGGGCTGTTAGATCTCTTTGTCATCTTTTGCTCTAGGGCGACGAGGAGAGAAATTAATCAAATGTAGATTGCATTTAAAAGCTCCAAGCACTTCATTGCACTCCAAGCTAAAACTGGAAGCCCAAAAAGACAAGCAACGAGGATGACGCGCCATGGTAAACCAACACTGGACAACTCATGACTACTTGAGTGTGAGTTTTCACTAAGTGTACTACTGTTTTTCTTCTTGTCTATCAATACCAATAAACCCACATATACACACATATGTACACACACATACAAACAGAGTACCAGTTAAACATTCAGACACACCCCACTAAATTGATGTTTTTGGTTATCTTAAAGATCCTGGGCTCACACTTAACAGTTCCAACTGATAAATATCTTAATATACCACATATACTCTTGATGTATCACAGTATATTGTTGCCATATCGGCACCTCCAATATATATTTTGTGGCACATTTTTTAAAAGCTCTAGTTACTCTGAAAGCTCTAGGCTCCACTGAAAGTTAAGAAAGCGGTTTGATCCTCCTATAAAGTTGCAATTTTTTAAGGTGACTGTATGAAGTTACACTAACACTAGCCTGGTAGTTTTTATTTGAATATAGCTCAGTGGTTGTGGGATGTATTTGCATAATGCATGCTGGGTATCGTAGTGAGAACACATTGTAAAATTAAAATATTAAAATTGTGAATTCTGTGAGGAACAAAGAGTATAATGCTGCGGTTGAATATACTACAACATGATAACATTATATTCTAGTTTTAAGCGAGAATGCAGGAAGGGCAGGAACAGCAAATCCGTTTTTTCAGTGTTTTACAAATATGAAAGATCATGAATCATGAATCAAAAAAATAACCATCAACCCAGAAATCAAGTATCTGAAAACACACAATTTGAGCCAACACCAAACGATGAATATGTTAAACAGCAGCAGACCAAAATGAGACAGCAGAACAATATACTTGTTTATGCCTTTTATTTAAATAGCAGTGAAGGCCTCTTAACTGCTTTCCTTCCCTATGCCCCTGCCACAGACTCCTCCTTTCAACTGACAAATCCTCCTCCAGTGGTTTCCAATACTACAGAAACATAATGGCACATATAAAACAGAAACATCATCAGTGCTGCAAAACGGGGATAAGGTCTGCTCGCAAGCTCTGTATAGAGGACTGGGTAATCATGGTGTTGTCAGTTTGTAAAACACAGTCTGTTCACTGAAGGGCTCAGCTCTCATCAGCTTCCAGATTAATGTTGTTCCCAAACTTGGCATATAATTGGATCTTAAGATCTCCAAGCACTTCCTGTATTGACTTCACCCGGCTCTCCAGAACTTTGATTTCCTCCTTCAGAGCTTCCTGTGGACATGATATTAAAAAATATAATAAAATATAGATCAATAGTCAAGTATCCTTCACAATGAAAGCACTGATAGGTGCCAAAAATATATATATAATAATAATAAATTTCCCTTTCCCAGTATTGCTTCCTAATAATAATAATAATAATAATAGTAATAGTAATAATAATAATGTTTATTTACAGAGCACCTTTCATACCTTTGGCAGCTCAAAGTGCTTTACAGACAGCTGACATAAGTAACAAAAATGTTTAAATAAAAATAAAATTTAAAAATACCACATTAATGTAGTTTTTTAGAGTTTTTTTTACTGAGTTAAAGAATACATTTTAAAATGTTTCTTAAACGTGAGCACTGAGCTCGACTGTCTAACAGAAGCTGGAATTGAGTTCCACAGTTTAGAATCACAGTAACTGAAAGTCTCTCTATGTTCTCTGTGTTTTACAGAAGGTGTTTGCAGAAGGCCAGCATCTGTAGATCTAAGATCACGAGCTGGAACATAAACAGAGAGACATTCTGTGATGCATGCAGGTTCTAGATTATTCTTTCTAGGGTTTTACAGACCAGCCCTAGAAGTTTAAAGTCTATTCTAATTGATACTGGTAGCCAGTGCAGCTCTTTTAGCACAGGAGTGATATGAGCTCTCTGGTTTGGTGGTGTTAGGAACCGAGCTGCTGTGTTCTGCACGAGTTGCAGGGGATGGACTGTTTTCTTAGGAACCCCAGTAAGGAGAGCATTACAGTAATCAATTCTGCATGTAACAAACACATGAACAAGTTTTTCTGTGTTACTCTGAGACAGAAAATTAAGCGATAAAAAGCTACTTTAGTGACTGTGCATTGTGGGATAAAACCTAGTCTCAGATCACGCCCAGGTTTCGTACTTCAGGTTTTATATTTGTAGCTAAAGAACCGAGTCTGTCATAAAGCGTTGTTTTCTGAGGTTTAGTACTTACTAGTCTTTCTACCAAGTCTAGATTATCCAAAGGAGATGTAGAATTGTGTGTCATCAGCATAGCTATAAATGTTAACATCATGTTTTAAAGGGCCACTCCAGCCAAAATGAAAAACGTTCCATCGCTACATCTGTTGTAAGAATGCCAACTTGTCTACCACCGTCGTGATTTCCCAAAAAGTGAAGTGCTGGTATGCTGGTATGGTGCTAACAAGTTTCAGATCGATAACTGATGAGAACTCCAACAGATCTTGACGTTAAAAGCTACTGAACATTAGTGCTGAACATTAGTGGAGCATTCTTATTTATATATCAGTATATTGCAGTACATTTTGAGCATATCTTAATATATATTGTGATTATGGCCTTGATGTGAGTCTGTGCAATGTCTAAATGGTTTCAAACAAAAGGACGTCTCTTACACTGCCTCTCTTGGTTTCAGGCTGAAATGCCCCTTTAAGAATTTCACGGAAAGCTAATGTAGCTAAATGAAATAGAAGCTTATACCATGGCAATTAGCATTGTGCAAACTGCATGTGTAAACCATCACATGCCCATGTCAAACTGCAAACAAATCTCAAATAGACTTCTCTCATGTTGTTTTTGAGACTGTACGCCAACATTCTTACAGGCACAAAACAATCTGACCAGCAAAAACTCTACATAGGTCAGTAAATGATCCGGCTTTCTGAGTAACAGGGACATGAAGTAAGCAATTCTACCATAGCTGTTCAGCCTCTAGACCTAACCAGTGACATAAAATTAAAAAGTCCTGCTGCAGTTCTTTTTAATAAGGAGTCGTGTACTGGTAAAATACTTTTGGTTCCGAACTGCACATAAATGCCAACATTTGTTGCCTATTTGCAGTTTAAATGATGAATTAAGACTAGAGTTTAATTCCTCTCTATTTAGTTTCGTTTCTGCACATGCACAGATAACAAAATAGATCAGATTTACAGCACCCATGTACTGAATAACAGTTTCCGTTCTGATTTCGTCAGTTTTCTTTACTGGAATAAGTCATTTAATTTCAAGAAATCTGATTACTGGGCTAAATCATTTTAGCCCAGTAATCAGATTTCTTGAAATTAAATGACTTATTCCAGTAAATAAAACTGACGAAATCAGAACGGAAACAGATGAAATCAGACAATGTTTGTTTTATTAGTGTGCATGTAAAAACACTCACTCACTCATTTGAGAACTGGACAAAGTGCAGAACTAGTGAAGCACACTTCAGAAACCAAACATGTCACGGCTATCTGATTATGTCAGAGACGAGAGGAAATGTACATGATATTTGTTCACCTTAGCAGCCTCTAGCATCTCTTGTGTTTCCTCTTGTGAGTGACTGATGAAGACATCTCCGATCTGATATGGGATTCGGAGATCATCATCCTCACACATCATGAGGTCATCGCTAGCATCTTCTAAGTTCTGGAGGGATTTCTGAGAGTGAAAGGAACATGTGGAAAATGATCAGTGTGGACAATTCAGATGAAACAGGTAACAAATGTATCGATAAACGTGTCAGTCAACAGCCGATCAGTGCCCTCACTTTTTTGGCTTCTATTTCATCTTTCAACTCCGTCATCCGATTCGTGTTCCTAGCAAACTTGTTAATCTTCTGCTGGTCCTCAAAAGTGACGTTGACATCTTCAACAGCCTGAGAAGAGAGCATTCTCTTAAAGACAACACTGGCGGAAAAATGTAAGCAAAGGTGCAGCACATCATATCACCCAACATTTAAGCTCCAATGCCACTTATCCAGATGTTTGTATTGAAAAAAAAGGTCATTCTGCGCCAACGGCAGCACAAAGTCACGCAAATGTTGGCACTGTGAGCACAGTGCCGGTGAAAATAGACGATTATCAGAGGAGAGCTTTAACAGTGCAGATTGTTTAACAATTAGTCTGTAATTCAACGACAAGACTTTTGATGTCCATGGCAAATTTGATGACCAACTGCTGTGGTCAACGCCAAAACTTTGAAAAATGAATTCTTGACATTCCTCTCTGCTGTAGTCTGCAGACCACTTCCACTTACAGCACCAGATTTTTAAAGTCATGGTTCCACTACAAAAATAAAATGCCCTGTTTGCTGCCATCGGTCCAACCCAAACGTGTGAACGCATTAAACTTCACATTCACACCCTTTGAAACGCTGTTTATCACTTAACCAGGTCGTTTATGTTACTTTACCTTTGGGACTAATATGTAAATGAGCTCTGTTTTGGCTGGCTGAGTTAAAACACTCCTTATGATATCAGTGTGAGTGGGTGGGGCCAGATTGCTGTAAGCTGAATAGGTGGAGATATATCAATACAGCTGTTGGTTATTAAACAGTTAAGGATGCCAGGTAGCATCATCACATCTACTGAGAGTAAAAGACAAGGTTAAGCATATGTGAGTTTAATGAAAAGCTTTTTTTGTAAGAGTTTGTGGGAGATTCAATTTACAATAAGCAATTAATTGAAAATAATATATAAGCAAATAAGAAGATTTCTTATCATTGGTTAGTTAACGTTAGAGCTTCAAATTCAAAGCATCTTCACCATATTGGCGACGCTCATTAGCATGAGGTCTACAGTTCCCACATCTACACAGAATTACCATCCCTCTGCATGAATGGGTTAGGATTGTGTAGTTCGAGATCCCGTTTTCATACATTCACATTAACACTAAAAGACCGCAACGTTTGCCAATACATGTTAATACAGCTCATATGTTCAAACCTGCACACCCATTAATCACTAACAGTAAATAAGACATTTGAGGATATTTGGGAATACTACGATAGATCAACATGACCAACACACTACATCAGAACACATTTGCTAATATTCCGTAGTCTGAAATTGCTTTATAATGGCACTCGTACTGATACAGTCTTACATACAGCTATATTAGCTAACGTTAGCAGGCTAATGGTAAAGCCCTGGCTGAATTAACGACGGATCAACCCTAGGCAGATGAGCATATACATCCATAGAAGCAGCATTAGTTTGATCTAAACACCTAAAGTGAATATGAATTAAATCTGAGCCGCGTGTCTCACAATAACGGCAGACTATGAATAGAAATACTTACGACAGACTTCTTCGTGGTGGCTGCCATCTTGAAACGGAAGAGTAGAGGCGTCGCCGCGTGAATGAATCGTTCTTTTGAACCGGTTCTTTTGAGCAAATCGACTGAACCGATTCCAAATTATAACGGACTCGTTTTTGTAGATTACAGCTCGATAATATTGCTTGAAGTTTTAAGATTTTCACTTTGTTTACTTTTCTCTCTGTGTAGATGACACCAGGATTTCTCATAATCTTGAACGCTTTATGCCGAAAGTCGACGACTGTGCTTTCGAATGTTAGTCGTCGTTGTTTCCTGTTTTGTGAAATGTGCTCCGGTCTGACTTTATCAGTGAACAGAATTAATGTCACCGGACTCAGCGGGACATTCATGTGCCTATAGGAGAATAGATTAACACTGACCCGATTTGTGAAGCAACGAATCATTTTCCGTTCGATGAATTGAAACGGACTGTTCAAATGAATCGTTTCGGCACAACTGAATCGAGCTTCCACTGTCCCTATAGGTTGATATTGGATATTCAGCCGATACTGGCGTTTCGTCCTCCATGCTGTTCTCTAAAACACGTCTAAACACTTGGAAGTACATCTTCTAAATTGTAGCGAAACCGAAAACAAACCACAATCATTATATTACCTCAAAGTAGTCGATTTTTCCATTTTGCCGACTAGATTTGATCAAAACAGACAGGATCAGGCCGCAGGCGCCCGAAGAGGGAAAGGGAGCGTCTGTAAAGTACGGGAAGTTTCAAAAACGTAAACCATTCACAGAGATGATGAGCCTGGTGGTGTTATTTATAAAGATTCGAAACCTACTAAAGTACTTTTGAAAATGAATACCCAACATTACAAAGTTCCTCAAATCTTAAAAGATGGTATTTAATAGTTTTTAGGAGTTTCAGCAGTCTAACTGTGCATGTAGCAGGCCTGTAGAATGCCTTGTCACAACCAAACAAAACACTGTAGTTTTTAAATAAAATTACCAATATAACTTGCTTTATTACAGCTTTTATTATAAATGTGCAACTACTTTTAGTTGAAAAAGACTTAAACCAAACGTGGTATAACTGTACTAGCAACCTGGGCACATGCTACTATGATACATTCATATGACAAACAGGTCACTTGTACAGTCACACACCTGACAAGTATACTACAGCCTAGTTTGGAAAAGAATGCTTTGAAAAAAAATAATTAAATAATTATTTCATTCATTCATTCATTCCTTCATCCATCATCTTAACTGCTTATCCTTCTGAGTCATTGGGCTGCTGGAGCCTATCCCAGGGATCACTGGGCAGAAGGCAGGAAACACCTTGGGCAGGTTGCCAGTCCATTGCAGGGCACACACACATACACATTCACACATGCACCCACACCTAGGGGCACCTTAGTACTTCCAACTCGCCTGACTGCATGTTTTTGGACTGTGGGAGGAAACCAGTGCATTTGAGGAAACCCATGCAGGCACGGCACATGCACTGAGCAAGTTTATTAGGGACAATCAGACACTCATAGCCATCAGAGCTCAGGTCAGTAAACAGGTAAGCAGGCACAACAAGGACACGGGTAAGCAAAATGTAAACCAATCCCAAACTACAGAGTATATATCCTTTAAAACAGAGGCCTAATCTGGACAACAGGACTGATTGTTGGAACAGGCTCGAGTAGCTGGCCAGTGATTGGAAGCAGGCTAAACAGATACCTGGACCCGGAGTCACAGGGAACATGGAAGCCAGCAGAGCTACACTGGGACCCAGCTTTGAAGCTGCCCATTGACAGGGAAAGAAACAGTTGCAAACCAAGCGCTGGTGATGTTCTCAGATGCCATCAGATGGCACCATCAGCACTGTGGTGATGTCGTAAGATGCCTTCAGTGCTTAAGTGATGTCGTCAGATGCCATCAGTGCTGTGTTGATGTCGTCAGATGCCATCAGCACTGCGGTGATGATATCAGATACCAACAGGGCTGTAGTGTCACCGTATGCCTCAGACAGGACTGCTGTCTCAAGGAAGAAGAAAAGCCGGGAAGATCTTTGTCATCATATATGTAGAACTTCAGTGATCGAGAGATAAATTAATTAGTAATGTCTAGTTTTCAACATTGAGCCTATCAACTATAAAATGTTCAACATAACTTCTATGACCTGGCACAGCTGAATTTGTTGAAATGAAGGTGAAGATGAGGTGTTAGTGCTAAATACTGCTAATTCAACTGCACAGGGTTGTAGAGGAGTGGGTAGAGGAGCATCTGGCTGAATGTTTACTGATCTGTAGATTGGAAAGTGTTCTTCATTCAGTTACTTCTTGATTATGAGAGCACCTTAGATAGGATAGAAGAGATACTCAGAAGGTTTATAATCTTCATAGAGCCTGGTCAAGCTTTCAAGATCCCATCTTACAGTAATAAACCTTGCATAAACCTTGATGCCTGTCAGATGTTTCTGAGATGTGTCTCCATAGACTGCACACAATATACTAATCTATATGTTAAATACATGTGTCATAGTAGATTTTTAAAAAGAACTAATTAAAATTCAACCAACGCATATCTTCCCAAACTAAAGGCTGTGGTGTGTTTGTCAGATTGGATTTGTACACTACAAGTGATTTTAGATCTGTATATCATACGGATGTGTCAGTATCATTGTTATATTACTATTATGTATTTATTAATTTATTTGTTTTTTTATTACATTTGTCCAAGCTATAGTTGTACAGCGGTAACGGTTGCAGTAGATTTGTGTAGTGCAGCTCAGTAAAGAGAAAGCAGATTTGGGATCAGTCTTTGGTGCACAAAATCTTGTGCACTGTTATAAAGTAGTTATGATCACAAATCTTTCAAAACTGAAGACAAAATAATTTGTCTTTTTCGCCCTCATCCCACAACAAACCTTGCATTTTGACCACTCAAAACCAAAAATTTGGACCCATTTTTTTAAAATTATGAACTGCAATCCAAAGTTGGATACTACTGTATGAGTGTTTTAGTTGCTTTGTTTCTTTCATCATGAAGTGGAATGGAAATAAAATGACAGAGATCCAGCTAGACTGCTGAGGCTGAGGTCCTTAAATTAGGAAATTGAGAATAAAACCCACACCAAGATATGCACAAAACAAAATATGTTAAAAATCCATCTTTATTTATTATCCTTACTCAATAATCAAAAGTATAATACATCCAGTTTGGTTGCAGAAATGTGTATAAAGTAGGTTAAATTTTCATTAAAATTACAGAATAAAAGTTCTATACATTAAGAATGACTGGTGTACATTAGTGGGTGGAAATGCACAAACACCTGTTCATTCAGTAGCAGATTCACAAAAAAAAAAAATATATATATATATATATATTGGTTAGTTTTTATGATTGCCAGATGACACTGGAATAAATAAATAAATTCAAAATTAAAACTAATAATCCATAAATTTAATTCAAGTACACAAAATAGATTGCTGAGGGTTAAGAATGCATTTTAAGTCTGTGTATTTTGACCATCTTGTTCGTCAGTGTATCTTCAGTAAACTGCCACTTAGTAAATAGTCAGCTTACTGCACCCATAAGCAAATATTGCCACAATACTCGCACTCTGGTTTGTGTTCATTTCACTGTTGATTTAGATGTATGCATGTAAGCAATTATCAAGCATGTATCAAATCCATTACCAAGACTATGTGTAGGGAAAATATGAATATATGTCCAGAAGCTATTGATTTGCACAACTTACCAATTATGTGAGCAATGAGTGCATGTAAAAACTGGTTTATTTAGTGAATAGTGCTGATTGGATCTCTAACCCTGGTGGTTATCTCAGGCTTTCCATGCCTTGCATGTCTCAAAAATTCTTTTCACGATGGCAGGAATCAGAGGGTGACCACAAAGGAATTTCTCTGCCACCCCCAGTGTGTACGTTTACAATGTGACACTGTGACTGTGGCCTGCATGTATTAGCACATTATTAGCCTAACTCTCGCCAACAGCTGACCACTCAGAGGCAATTTAGGGACTCTTCTGGACTTTCTAGGGTTTTGCCTGGTCATCATCACACAGTGAATTGAAAGTGAATCTGCCGCATTCCATATTTCAACAAGCAGGCTTTTAGTTCTACATTAGAGACAATGGGGATTTTTTATTTTCAGTGGTTATTGGACTAAGAATAAAGAAAGTAATACAAGGCAGTGGTTAGTGACTGAGCTTGATCTACGTTATCAGCAGAATTAACTCACTCATCAGTCTTAAGAATAGCCTCGTTCACACCACACATAGCTCACTGTCAAAACACTTGAGCTGATATGGAGTTATTGCAGTCACTCAGTCCTTAAGTACCCAATACTTTTGTCCTTCTACTCAAGTTTTTTTTTGTTTTCAATATTTTATCCAAGTATTAATACCTTTACTTGGGTATGGGGTCATTTTCAGTAGAGTGGTGTTTAGGTGCCTACTCTCATGTGTCACTGAACATTACATACCAACCCATTAGGCTAACATAAGCTTGTTTTATACCAGAAATCAGCCAAAATGGTGGCAAATTAAATTGAATTATCATTTATTTAGTATTTTGGTAGAATAGTCCATGACTGTGGTCTTGTGGATGATAAAAATAGAATCATATCATTGTAACACACAGCAAAAGCATCATAGCAGAAAAAATAGAAAGTAAAAAGTATAACACATCCAGTTTGGTTGCAGAAATGTGTATAAAGTTAAAATACATGAATTCCACGCTTTGTTACAGGTATCAAATCATTTGTAGGACTTTAATTATTAAGGCTCAATAGGAAATGGTAAATAAAAATGAGGGATGTTTAGAATTGTAGATTCTAAAATGACAGAGAAACCTTTGCACCTCTGGTCAAATGACATGTTTTGTTAGGTGAAGATGACACATCCTGTGCAGAGAACACACTCCTGCACATTTTAGCGCACTATCCATTTGTGACATATGCATCTTGTTGAGATTACAGGCTTTGTGGGTCAGTAGAGAAACATTTATGGTAGTCTTCAGAGGCTATAGCAAGTCTGCATTCGTTTTTCCTTCCTCGAAAAGATCTGAACCAGGTAAGCATTAGCTGTGGAGATGGTAGCTTCTGCCTTCATGTATGCTGGGGAAGTGAAAAAGATCAAAACATGTGGGTTGTCGAGGGCTTTATTTGCACATTTCCTGGTTTCTATTTCTGCCTGTTTTTCGGTTAAGTTTATCTTGCCTTGATCATTTCATCACGCTAGTATGTATCCTGGCCAATTCAATCAGACCTACTCTACCTGTTTTTCAGTTTTTCAGAAAAAAATGGACTTCAGGCAAATAATGCTTAAAATAGATTATGCAGCCATGCAACATATGACTGTATTAGCATGTTCTCGCTAACTTTGGAATTAGCTTGCAAACAAAAACCTGATTACTGACTGTCGAAATTGCAAGTGAAATGACAGTTGAGATGTCCAAGAGGCTGCATCTAAAACAAGCACATCCTCTAATGCTCAGACACAGTGCGGTTTGTTTTCCATAAGGGTTGGAATTGCACTCAGGGCAGCTGACACGCATGTATGTTGATTTTTTGCACTCAGACCGTGTGAAGAGCAATCAGCGCTCGAGTTTCTATATAAGGGCACAGTACCTGTTTGGTAGCTCTGTGAAGTAGGTCTGTAAGCACCTTTCTTGGATTAATCCTTACTCATTTATGAATGCCATTTATTCCTCTATTTAATTGCATTGATTGCTTTGTTGCATGTTGGCTGTATTGTTAATCATTTTTCTTTCTTCCATTTAAATGAAATTTCAGTGCACTATGAACATGTGATTTACCCCTTGTCAGGACCAATGGTCAGTGGTGGACAAAGTATGTATGTGCTTGAGTTAAAGTAGAGATACTCAAGGTAAAATATCCCTCCAGTAAAAGTAGAAGTTCCTCCCTTTAGACCTCCACTTGAATAAAAGCACTAAAGTATTTTTCTTCAAATGTTCTTAAGTATGGAGAGTAACAGTAGCATGATTTATTATGGCTCTAATGTCCTATTATCATTTCTGGAACAAGACTTTTAATCAACCCATTTTAGGTGAAGAGACTCTAGTGTCTCTTGGTTCACCAGTCTTTAATAGAAGGTCATTAATTAGTCTGACACTGATGTCTATTCAAATGATCATAAGCACAAACACTGAAGGAGAACAGTTTCCATTAGCTAGAACCAAGCTCTGTCCAACAGGTCAAAACAAGCTCAAAACAAAGTGCGCACAGTACCCTGACTCATGTGCTGCCACCATATATAAAATATTTAAAGCCTTCTAATAACAAAAATGTGCATAAATATAACTGTGTAAAAAATAACAGGCTATTGCCCAATAAATGTGAATAATTTTGTTTATTTATTTTATTTTTACTTTACCTTTACCCAAGTGCACATAAACAAAAACGATCGGTTTATTAAACTTATGTTTAGCATTTGATTTTCTGGTCAGCTTGTGAAGGTGGGCACCCTCCAGAGAAGTGCCCAGGAGCCTCATTAGACCATTATCTGTCCCTGGTTACTAATGGGCCTTCCTCATTTAAAAGCAATTTAAATGGATAAAAAATTAGAATGTAATTTGTTTGTTATTTCACTATTATTATGTCTCAAACAAGGCCGCTTCACCTACTAGTATCTGGCATTAACCTAAATGTTTACATTACACGGCCTCAGATTTCAGAGTTATAAATAATGACTGTGTCATGTTCATGCAGGTTGTGAAGGATCTGTTTGCATACAGTCACCGTGGATGAGATACATTATGAATAAGAGGGAGATAAACAGACTGTCTGTGGCTGCCAGTGTTGATGGAGGGTATGTTGTTTAGAAACTGGAGCTTCTGTGAGTCATTGGTATACAGTCACTTGCTATATAAGTGGCTCAATAAAGATTTTAGCGGCTCTGGTTACTGCAGACCTCCCCCCTCCCTCTGCATAATAGGCCCCAGTGCAATTGCCCCCTTACCCGCCTTAGTAATTATCTCTCTGTTCCTTGAATGGCTACTAATATAGACTTTGTCTGTGTTTTTTTTTTTTTGGTAAATACACTCATCGTCAAAAAATAGTTGCACCCAGAAGGAAGAGTCAGATTGAACTGCTATTGGGAAGGAAGATAAAGGTTACCAGGAACAATAAATGAATAAATTATAATAAAATAATAAATTTAGACTGATAGTGGCAATATTTATTGAGCTACACATATAGAAGTAATGTCTCTGAGTATGGTGTAGGGCCACCATGTTTGCTAACGCAACATGCCAGACGTCTCGGCATGGAGTAGTAGAGGTTCTTAATGGTGTCCTGTGATAATCCATCCCATACAGCTTGAATATTCTCACAGTTTCTGCAGACTGTGCAGTAGGGGTGGAGGTGGAGTGACACCAGGCCTTCTGGACATGTGATGCATGACAACAAACCGTTCATCTTAGCACCACTGTGACCACAGTGCCTCTACACATAGATTCATTGGTTGTCTCCACCAAGACAAAAGCGGGCCTCGTCACTGAAGATGACCAACTGCCAATGTGATTCACTCCATGACAGTCTGGCACGACACCAAGGGCAGTCTTTGGTGATGTTGATGTGGTTAAGGACAGTCATTGTAATCTGCGTGCATGTAGTCCTGCGTCATGTGGCCGTCTGACTCATGGAGGGCATCACTGCTCAGTTAATGTCTGCAGTCGTGGCTGTTGGGTCAGTCAGGTACAGTGATGAGGACCATCCTTGCTTACGTCACATGCACGGCTGAGTGTGAAACTCGAATCATTTGCATGTGTCACAATATCAAATCTACCCACCAAGTTTCATTCCTGTTGATCGATTCCTTCTGGGTGCAACTATTTGTGCAACTGTATTTTTGACAATGAGCATAATTTCATTAATAAATTTTGCTGAAACTAAATTCAGTTTTAGTCAATTTTGGCCCGGTGCAGAAATAAAACATGAGTAGGGTATCCAAAAACATCGGTGGGTTTGGGGGTTGCTGCATATCCATCCACCACAAAAAAGCTAGGGAACATTCTAGAGAGAATCGACAGGAGAGTTACATTTACAGTAAGTCACTGTAAAGGAAATCTTTAAAATTAACATTTCCACTACAAACAGTGCATCCATACAATGCACTAAATGACCCTCTGACAGCAGGCATTCGTAATCATACATTAGTTGCTGATATTAAGTCAGTTTCAGTGTAACTCTGTAGAAGGTTGGCCAAATCAGACTTAAGTGGGTTTTCTGGAGTCTCAGTCAGCAGACTTCTTATCATTTGTGAAAAATACTGTCCCTTTGTTTGTGTATATTATTGTTAGCTGACAGGCTCGCTGAGCAGATGGTAGAGGGCGGATGAGCTTGTACTTGTAAGTCTTATTTACAGTAGTTGGCTGTAGAAATAAAATAATGAATATTCTTTGACTGTTGCTTATAAGCCTAGCAAGAGTGCTTCAAATCCTGAGGAGGAGATGCATTTAATAATCTGAAGTGCAGAAAATCAGATTTTGTAAGTAATCCAAACAATGCATTTACATGCACTTGAATATTCAGATAATGGGGAAAACTCAAGACCTAGATGGGTCA
Source organism: Semaprochilodus insignis (assembly GCA_034552555.1). NCBI lineage: Eukaryota > Metazoa > Chordata > Actinopteri > Characiformes > Prochilodontidae > Semaprochilodus > Semaprochilodus insignis. The sequence goes on along the minus strand of CM067492.1, from coordinate 5,255,834 downwards.
GGCAGTAATCAAATTTCTGCTTTGCAACTGGTCAGTAAACTCGCAGAAGAAGGTGTGATGTAACATAAAACTTAACTTCACAGTCACAGCTCTTTTTAAAAATAAGTGTGGTATTCACGCATTCAAATTGGGGGAACAGTAATAGGACAAAGTAACAGTCATAAATTGCCGTTTTTAATACTTGGTTGCAAATCATTTGCAGGTAATGACTGCCCGAAGTCTGGATCATCACCAGATCACGAGATGCTTTATTTCTTCCCTGGTAATGCTCTGCCTGACCTTTATTGCAGGCTTCAGTTCCTGCTTGTTCTTGGGGTGTTTTACCTTCATTGAATTGCACTCTCAATTGGACGGAGATCAGATGACTGACTTGGCCATTTCTTAATATTCCTTTTCTTTTTTTCCCTAATAAAGACTTGGGAAGCTTTTGCATTGTCTACCTGCCCCGTGAAGCATCATCCGAAGTGTTTTAACATATAAGCCTGTACACTTCAGAATTCAAAATCAGTTCCATCGGCAACCATGCGCATGCTTTAACACTACCTCCACCATGCCTAACAGATGAAATGGTATGCTTTGGATCATTAGCAGTTACTACTCTTCTCATTGAAGTTCAAAAGTTGATACAGATATTCCTACCGTTTAAGGGGATGTTCTTAATCTGGCCGACTTTTGTAAAGGGCTTTTTATTTACCAGTGAAAGATATACTCTCAATGCACCACAGTTGGTCTTTGTTCTGTGGGCTGTTGGGATTTTTTTTTCTGAGATGTTCTGTCTTTTTGAGAATGTATCAGTTGATTTGGCCAAACCCAATGATTTCATTCCAATCATGGAATTCGTTTCACTGGCAGTGACTGCTCCTTGGACCTCCAAATTCAAGATTTGGAATACCATATTCCATAATCTCTACATCAATATGGTGTGGCTTGTCAACATCCATATATTTATGATCCTCACTGTATACTGGCTAGTTATGAGATATTTTCGCCTGCCAACGTTCATATGTTTGCAGGTTCTCTCCGTGAGCTTTTAGATAGATAGTGCCTTCAGTGTGTAAATAAAGGCTGAGGCAGCGTCTGGAGCTTTTAGCAGTGCATGTTCAAGTTCTGGGCAAGAGTCACACTGAGCAAATAAGCTGTGTTTTCAATGACTCGCCCAGCACATGAATATCCTTCACATACATCCTGTTTGAGATCAACCACACCTATATCAGAAACTTTGCTTTAAGAGCTGATCTCTGACTAACCTGGCCTTTTTTTAATCATTAGTTGAAGTTGCAGTCAACAGCGTGTATGCTGACACCAGACCAGTTCTTTGCAGACGGCCCTGTTGGGGAAACAAGTGACCATGTGACAGAAGCATGAGTATGTATCCATGACTCAAAGCTCAGTAGCTTGTAGAGTGAACCCATCATCAGTGGAAAACAATGGATATTGACAAGGGCTCATCAGCATTGAACTCCAACAGATAAAGGCACATGTGGGCAGAGCCAGGAGCAGGAGCTAGGCTCCGATATTCCTGCAGACCAGACTTTACAGCCCCACCCATTCTTAGCCAAGGTATATGTGTGCACACATGTTTATTTAGCAGCACTTTACTGATGTTTATGCTTTCAGAACGTGGAATAGTGCACAAGTATTCAGGACGGGTGACTGCCTAATTAGGCAAAAAAAAAAAAATAGGACAGCCATAGGACAATAGCAAGGTAAGACCAACCATCTTGGTAAAGTAACATATCTGTTTGTTATGCAGTACAAAATGTTCATATTACTCAGACCAACCTTTTATACAGAATCTATGCAGTGTAAACAACCTGTAATGCTAATTACAGGTATTTGGAGCTTAATCAAGGATAATTATGTGGATGGCATCTGAACAAGAAGTGGAAAAGACACTGAGCTGAAAACAGCTGATCTGGGACACAATTCTGTTGTGTAACCTAATTTGTGTTGAACTGCATGTGGGCTTAAAAGGATGTAATTAAGTACTGGATGTTCATTCTAGTTACATGTTGATTCTCTTAATGCAGGTCTTGAAGTGCAGTCAAGATGGGGAATAGCCAATCCCTTGAAATAACAAGACCACAGGTAGGAACCTTTATGTGCATTTTTGTTGGTTTACAAAAAATAAGGCATTGATTACATGGCCTTGTACAAGTTCTAAAGTCCTTGCCTTTGTAATGAGCTATGCAAGCAAGGAACTGTTAGCTCAAGCTCCTTCCAGAATGTTGCAACCTGCACAGCAAAATCCAGTAAATTTTGTGAACTCTTACGATTTTTGGCCATCTGGACGCTGGAAGTCTGCACTGAAGTTTTTGCTGTCTCCTTTGCATGATCATGGTCCTAACAAAAAAACAGCCCAGTATCTGAGGCTATAAGGGTTAATGACTTTGTAGTAAAATTGTAGTAAACATATGGTACTTTTACCAATGACCTGTTCATGATTGGTGAACTTTTTCAGCTAGAAACAATAGTTCTCATACATGTATGTGATTTATTGAAAATACTGTATGTTCCAACAGATTATGTTGCAGTTTGACAAGAGATAGCACAATACGTAGTACAATGTAGCTTTAAATATCATAATAACATAGATATCAAACTGTATTTGTAATGTTTTATTCAATATTCAGTAGTCAAAAAGACAACATCAACCTAAATTCTGTAATGTATTTATTTAGATTTTATTTAGTAGGTTGATCTCAGTATTAGATTTATCTTTGATATTTATCCTTGATATTGGATTATTTATTATAATTTCATTTTTGGTGTTGTACAGTTTTCTTGGTCGTTTGAGAATCATACATATATGGTGTATTTTAGTGAATTAATTCAAACTGCACAGTAAAAAACTGTCTGAAAATCAGTGAATAATCTACTAAACTACTAAAACACATTTTTCTGCAAATAAGTTTAAGTCTATGATAAAAGTAGGGTTTGAACCAGTTTGGTAGAATGATCCATGTACTGTACAGTTTTTTGGACTGCTAAAAGTTTTATAGCTTCTTACTAATTAATTGAAATTCAAGGTTAAATAGGAAACATTGATTTCAACTTTTGGACTATAGTGCACATTCCTGTATCCTCATTTGAGTAAATATTCACAATATGTGACACTGTGATGAACAATACAGAAGCTAATCATTGAATTTAATGAATTGTATAATAATGGAACACTAAATTCTATAATTTGCTTCCTTCCAGAAAGAACATGGTGGAAAACATGTTCAAAATGGTGAACCCAATGGACATGCCATATCTGCTTCAGATTCGCTTGATGCTGGTAAGAACATTATTGCTACATAGCCGTGGAGTAATCTTGTCTGCCATGTGTTGTAATGTTATGCGGTCAGATTTCCTCTGCTCTCTGTGTGTTTGGATTGGAATTTTAAAAACGTATAATCAACAAAACCAATTCTTATCCACCCTGTTTTTAGATTGTAGTAGGAATTTTAAGTAAGGCATAATGTATATAAACTTTGGGCGTAGACCAGTAACAACACTTGTGACAAAGTGCTGTTTGATTTTCTCCTGTGCATACAGCATCTGGCTCCACTAGTAGTTGTATAATAGAAAATGCAAGCTGGATGGAGGAGGATGCCTTGAGAAAATATTGATATTTCAGCGAGGAGGCAGACTGTGAAGGTCTGATTCAGCCGGCTTTTACAAGTCATTATTGATGACTCATAATTTTTTTTTAGTTGGTGGATTTCAGCCAGTAGTCTTTGTGTACACTTTGGTTATGCTGGATGTACAGTTTGCAGCTACTGGTAACTCCTTGAACAAAGCTTTCACAGGGGAGTGGCTGTTGACCTCCCCGAGCAGGCTGATGTTTCAAATCCCTGACATGGCTATATTAATTACAAAGGATTATTTGGTATCCACGACATCCTATAATGTGCCAAGCGATGTTAGAACAGTGTGCTTAGGCTTTAGTGGAAGTGTCCAGTGACTGGTTGTACTGTATGTTTGGAGGTTCCACTGTTTCACCAAAGGCTTTCTTTATGATAGTCCAATTAATCAATACAAGTTCAACGTTTGACTGTTTGTATTTTATGTTAGTATAATAACATTTAAACTCATTATCAAAAAACAGTTGCACCTACAAGGAAGTGTCGGATACTCAGAAGGAAGATAAAAGTTACCAGGAACAATAAATTATCATGAATTTAGACTGATATGAGTAATATTTACTGAGCTACACATACAGAAGTAGTGACTCTCAGTATGGCGTCAGGCCGCCATGTTTGCTAACTCAACATGCCAGACATCTCGGCATGGAGCTGTAGAGGTTCCTAATGGTGTCCTGTGATAATCCATCCCATGCAGC
>CM067492.1:5164144-5241635 GCA_034552555.1 Semaprochilodus insignis | reverse complement strand
GAGTTTGTAATATGAATTCAGTAATATGCATAAAATGGCTCCTAATACATTTCATGGTTACATCTGGTTTCATGGTTATATCTGGTTATTATGTTAGAACATGCTTAAATCATTGATAAAGCAATTATATATATATATATATATATATATATATATATATATATATATATATACACTCATATATCCATTCATGCCTTGGTCCATTCATCATGAAATTTTCACACAATGTAAATGGTAGTGTTCAAATTATGCATAATAGTAAAAATCAACAAAAATGGAGTTACATGTTTTTCTCTGGACAGCAACGATATGTACAAACACACATATATGTATGTATAAAAGTATGTATGTATGTATGTATGTGTGTGTCTGTGTGTGTTATAACCCATGTTCTAACATAATACCCAGATTTTATGTATATTACTGCATATATACATAGTGTAGAAAATGACACATACCTACTCCAATATCGAAAGGCCATGAGCACTGATAAAAGCAGGTATTCAGATGGGAAAGCTACAGTACAAATGTAAAAGTCAGAACCACCCTTTATTTAATTTCCAGTCAAAGTATATACAGTATATTTATATAAAGTATATATTTTTGCACAATATTGTACAGCTCTGGAAATAAATAAGAGACCCCTCTGGTTTCTTCTTAAATTAGCATCTCCACATGTACAGCAGGTTCTTAGTGAGGAATAGAAGGTTCGGTTCTAGCTGTACTGGCATATACAGTGAGCGTCTGGTTCATAAGAACAAGATCAAGCAGTAAACACACAGGACAACACAGCTACAGACTGGCAGAGGGCCAAACCCACTCTCTACTGACCGTGATGAGCACCACGTCATTCAAATGTCACTTAACCACCGTAAGATGACCTCAAGTGACCTGCAGAAAGACTGGCGAGCGGTGGCTGGGATGAAAACAAAGCCAAAACAGGCTTCTGGAGGCGTCATTAGTCATTTTCTAAATAAACAGATATAAAATACAATATCTGATCTGGAATTTGGGAGACATGTTTCGAGTAGTGTATAGAATAAAACAGAACTGCTCATTTTGGTCAAACACAAACCCATAAACTGTAAAACTAGAGAAACTGATCATTTTGAGGTGGTCTCTTTAATTTTTCCAGAGCTGTATATATTCTTTTGCTGTTCTCTTTTGCCATCTTCTATATATGTGCTACATCAAGGGTATCCAGTAATGTATCATTTTGCAGAAGTAGAATGTTTTGATTAATCCATTTGTTCATCCCTCATAAAAGGAGACAGATTCCGTTTGCATGACCCATGATGAGAATACCGAAGATGCTGACATTCTCTCTCTGCCATCATCCACTGACCTTGATGCTGAAATCATGCAAGTTGCAGAGAAGCTGTCACTGCAGCTGATTGCTTCCGTTCAGATGGCAATCTCATCCGAATACATTACTGATTCGACTCCATCCTCTCAGACCATCTCACTAGAGGCATCTGCCACTGATGACACTATAGCTGGATCGGCTAACCCTATGACCCATCCTGAGGTCCTTCAGAAGTCCAGTAAAGCAGAGCCACCATCTGTTGTTGAGGAGATGTTAAAAACTGAGACAACCATTGAGAAGTCAGACGTTATCACTGAGGTTCCAGGATTAGCACCTCACGAGCCAGTATCAGGAACAGTAGAAGAAGCCGCTAGAGAAGAATTTTGTGATGAGCCATTGAATCGAACTTATGCACTAGAGGCCATTGGAGGTAAAACGTCCATCGAGGAAGAAAGCTGGGTGGTTATCGATGACCCTATTCCAGCAGTTGACTCTGCTAAATTTATGCATTTGCTTTGTCAGCTGAAGTCTGCATGCATTAAGACTGTGGAAGATTTATCCTATAATGCAGTCAGTATGAACATTCATACAAAAGACAGAACCATTCACATCACAATCGATGTTTGCTCGAGTAGTGCCAGTGGTGTCGCTGACACTGTGGTCATATCAACAGCAGAAGAACAAGAGGGACATTACAACGATCTGAGTAGCGTAAGTGTGACTGATTGGATGCAAGCATGGATTTGAAGAATGAAATGGAGATCCCTCTGCATGGATGAACTCCCTGCATGAAGCAAATCAACATTAATTGTGAATTTTAAAACTAACCCTAACATGTCTCACCCTTACAGTTTAAATACACATACTAATATCTACATACTAATCATTCATAATGCACTGTCAAACACATTATGTTGAGCTCACTCAGCTGTTTTAAACAGGCTTGTTGTCTTCGCTCATTTAAGACCAGCGACTTTAATTTATTAGCATACTGTAAATGAGCAGTCAGAGAGAAAACAAACAAATTAAGTCTGAGCAATACAAATATCCATAGGCAGTCTTTGAAACATTGGTGAAACAGATTCACTCCATTCTGTCTTATATGCATTAATATTTGAAAAAGCAATACTTAGGTAAGAACCAAATTTACACCATCTCTCCCTTTTGTATGTCGCTCAGCAAAGACACATGTGCTAAAATATACAGCATGGTTCAGAATAGCTGGTTACCACCAAAACCAGCATATGTGTATGTTGGTCAACTAAAGCAGCACAAGACCAGCATCCAAGGTTTTGCTTTATTAGTCTTCCACTTGAGCTAATGTCACGAACAGTAATGGAAGTTTATAGCCGAACTGTTAGCATAGTGAAAACTGCCTAAACCCGTCATACAGCTGCCTAAAACTCAGTTGTGGTTTTGAGTAATCTCAACTAGACTTGCTTTGTTGGTTGCTGATGCTGTTGTACATCAATGGTTTTCATCAGTAATGTGCTATTATTAGTATTAAAATGGATAAATGTATGTTGCATAGCTAAAAACATTAGTAGCTTCCATCCTGAAGCCTGAATTTTGTGAACTGTCATAGATTACAGTAGGTCATACGGTACCAAAACATCTTGGATATTACAAAGCAAGTTGATTTGAGATTACTTCAGAACTCATGGCCGTTTGAGGCAATAGTATGGTGAAAATGGCTGCGTATAAGCTTGCTTCACTTGTTAGCTACATTGGCCTTTTAGTTTCAGTGCCAAAAGAAAGAATTAAACTTCAGACACCATAATATGTCATGACTGATCAACTACATTTGGAACAAGGGAAAAAAATGTGGAAATTACATTTGTTGGCTGAAGCAGCAAGAGCCGTGATAGCAAGAGGATGGCGGACCACCGTTAGCCCACTAACAGCAAAGCTGGCAGTCCACTAGTGTTTTCCTTCTTTCTTATGTTCATTATCCTTTATAAATCAGTAAATCCTTTTTAGTGTCATCATTTTCAACTAAATTATTTTATATCAGGCCTCGTCTCTATTTTTTATTCCCCTAAGACAATCATAATATTTGTCTTAGTTTATTTTCCAAAATAAAAGTCTGTGTTCATTTCTAATCACTTTGAGGAGATTAAAACTAGTTAGATCTTATGCATAGGACAGTGATCTGGGTGGTCCGAGGGTAGACCAACAGTAGCAAGTGGGGTGCCGACCTAGTCAAGCCAGTAGACCGATATATGCTTGCTATCTGGAAGGATAATGATGGAGCATAGCCATGCTCAAGAGTGCAGCAGTGGTCAGGGTAAGCCAGAGACTATAGAACTCTGCAGCCTTTTCAGACTTAAACTGATCAAATTCCAACTACATTTTTGGTGCCCACTGTGAGAGCCAACCTCCTCTGTGATCTACTGAACGCTCAAGTGATTACATGCGCCTGTGACTTCAGATTGTATCTTTATTTTGTCTGTGCAGACTGCAACTGTTTTGTCTTCTTTCTCAAAAGATCAATGTGTCCCTCTGCACTAACAATATACTAACCGCTACCAGTGAATCATTCCTGTCTAGTTCACAAAGTTGAAAGATGGAACTTTCTAAGTCATTGTGGCTGAACAAGTGCAAGCAGAGGTTATGCATTCCGAAATGAAAATAAATAAATAAATAAAGACAATACTATACAGTAGCTTGGCTACTTCTCTACGCATAAGACACACACAGGCTTTAAGTCCAGAACATTGCTGAATATCAATGAGTGAGGGGGAAAAAACAGGCATTAATGAAAGGCTGATTGTTGCCAGAGCTCCGAGTAGGCAGAGGCATGGCTGGAATTGTGCAGCGCTTCAATGCAGCGATTAACAGCTACTGCACATCAGCTGTAGGACAGTAGCACGTTTTCCAAGGGCTAATTCTCTGGGTTCATCTATAGGAGCCTCCTGACATAAAGGGAAGTGCACAGCCTGAGAAAGAGCCACAGGGCGAAACGCTCAATTCCAGCGCCGCTGAGGTCGCAGAAGACAGTGCACAACCGGAGGAGACTGACCCAGAGGAAAATCCAGTTATGAACTTTTTCAAAACCCTTGTAAGTACATTGTATTATTATCCAGTACTGATACTGTGCCATTGCACAATAGATTTTTGTGCAAATAGATTTTTGAAATCATTGTTACTGATTGAGATTTCCAATGACTAATATGATTGTTAATAATTACACTGAAGGATAAACTGGCATTAATAATTTAATGTATGATGCTAATCTAAATGAAAGACCTCCAACTGAGTCATCTACTAAATGTGTTAAATAGCCTTAAAACAACCAACTTTAAACAGAATGAATCACTAAAAATGATATAAAACATAAAAAATTAAACCTGAACATAAATTAATACATTGGATTGGATTTGGATTTAACCAGGATCATGTTAATAGTCAGTGAATTCAGCATCTTGATAAAGTACAACTACATAAGATAAACATGTACTTGAATTTGAAAAATGCCTTATAATTCAGAAGCTGATCTCTTTCAAGAGTTAAACTACTCCCTGGCACAGTGCTAAATCAAGCCCTTTGAACATGTCAGAATGTGGCAGCCTTTTGTTTTGCTGCATAATGTGTGCTCACAAGGGGAGGCCTGTGCGTTTGGAAATTGTGATGGGCTCTGATAAAGCATGGGCAGGCCTACGCCATCTCCGGAGGACAATGGCCAACTCAATAAGAGAACATGTTCACTATGAGCCCTGCCATGGAGCTCTTTGTGTGCTTGTGGCAAAAGCTAGCCCATCTGAACTGCGCCTTGACAGCAAGGCATTATAGTCTCTCTCACTCTGTTTCTTTCGAATATATATCTCAATTGCTTAGGCCCAGACTTAAAACCCAGCCAGGCACCAGCTGGAAGCATTACAGACTTGCTGTATGGAGTACCTGAAGGAGAGTTATATGCTAAAGTATGCAACAGTTATGGTTTTCCATAGTCACTCAAACATTTCCATGACTCCGTTCTCTTTTTTGCATCCGAAGGTGAGTCCGACCAAAACGACAAAAGAAGCGACAACTGCTCCTGATGCCTCAAAAGACCAGGTAAATGAACTGTTAAGGTTAACTCAGGTTTAGTTTGTAAGCTGCAATACTGCACCAATAGGCTGTGGATCATTTGTGACTGTGTTTTTCCTGCTGTTTGTAGTTTGATGCAAATGCATTTTCAATTGACGGATTTTTCAAAGGAACGATTAAGCTGCAGTCATGTTCCAGTGACTTCCTTGATTGTGTATCAGATTCCCATTTGTGCATTGTTGGGATAATGAGATTTTACAGATTTTGTTTCTCGCTGTCAAGTGTGTCTGAATCTGGGCCCCATTTATTTTCTGCAGTTGCTTAGTCAGGTATCTCTTTTACAGCAGCTCAGTTCACAGAAGTTAATTCATCATCAAAGACCACAATCCAATGAAGACCATTTATGTCTTGATAGCTTTCCATAATCCCCAGCTGCCTGCAAAATTCTTTCAGTTTGTGTAAAAACATTGACCCCTGATCCAGGGCTTTCCATTCCAGCAGCTCAATCAAAAGCTGCAGAACATGCTTCTGCATTTCTTCCCAACATGCTTTCTAGACTTGAAGACCTAGAGACAACAAGACCATCAGTAATCTGAATGACCATCATTAATCTATATATGTTTGCTTTATTGACATACCTTTCTGGCTTCTTCGCAGTCACAGAAGGAGACCCCGTCGGCATCAGCACCAAACGTAAGACGCTCTTCCAGTGATAAAGTTTTAGAAGTGTCAGAAATCCCAGTCCCTTCCGGTTTCATTCCAATTGTCCAATTGTCTGCCTTATAAGGTACAGGAATTGCCAAAGGTGCCTCCTCCTCCACCACCAGCACCTCCAAAGATGGAGAGTAAAGCAGAATCAGCCTTAAAGAAAGAGGAGGCCCCGCCAGCGGAAGCAGCAGCAGCAGCAGCCAAGGAGCAAGAGACCCCCAGTAAAGCTAAAGCTAAAGACAGCCCATTTGGCAAGCTATTCCGTCCAAAGGTAGGCACCCATCTAAATATGAGATGCAGTGTACTAAAAATAGATTACAATATATATATTTAAATTCTCATGTATTGCCTCAGTTAAGCTAATAGCTAATGTCGAAGCTTAATATGAGGTTTTAAAGACAAAAACATTCATTTCAGACAAAAACACATTCATTCAATACTGAGCCAGTAGGTATGAGAAAAAAGTGGTTTAATTGCAAATACTTTAATTGCAGTATTTCCATATGGGATAAATCAAAATGCCATAGTAGCATCAAAGTGAATACTAGCTCACATGGTAGCATTCTGTCAGGTCATTATACCATATTTTAAAGAGATGGCCCACCATAACATAATGATGTTAATTTGAGGCACTGCTAGGCAAAGTGGTGTCAAAAGTTCAGGCGGCAACAGCGAGCGGAGCCAGCGCCCCCGCCAAGACGTCAGCGACGGTAAACAAAAAGGCAGAGTGGCCATTTTGAAATTAACAGAACTTACCCATTCAGTGTTTTCATCACTGATGCCATTAAGATAATTGCATCCTATCACCAATCAGTGACTGAGTCTGAGAAAGAGTTATGATGTGTCATATTATTAGGGGTTGTTCTTACAAAGATCATTTGTGTCATTTCAAGTTTCATTTTAGTGAAATTGCCTTATCTGTTGACAACATCTGCTCCTGTGTCTCATAGTGAGAAGCAAACATTTCACTCGGCAAAATGAGTCAACAGCTGAACTTCCATTACAGTGACATCATTCTGACAGCAGCCATTACCTCATATGACAACCGTCGGCCAACTAAACCATGAGCTTTGGGTCTCATCTACTTCATCCCATCACTTAATAACTGATGTCACATTTATTCAGGCTTCTTAGAGGCATTGTACTACAAGCAGCTGAGTTATGGGTCTTGTGAGGCTGGAACAGCTGTTGCAAGGGCTGATGTGAATTGTAGTTTCTTGCCTAGTTAACGCCCAATATCTGCTTACCTACAGTCTATGGTGAATGAAGAAGCACAGCCAGTTGAGGTACAGGTAAATAAGTTCAGCACTGTTTCAATCTGATCAGCTCTTTTTGATCTCCTTTTTGGGGCTGCATCTCTGAATCTCTCTTCTGAAAGGACACCTGATGTTACCTTTTTGTTCAGGTCACAGTTAAGCTGGGCAGTTAAGATTTTGTCACACTTAAGATGCTAATCATACTTGTACTTGCATCACCCCATGCACTTAGCTGCTCTAAATTCCTCTTGTGTTTCTGCTCACAAATGCCGTCCTTGTTCCTTTATAATCTATATCTTACTGCTGCTTCCTTGATCTATTTCCTTCTTCATTCTTTGGATTTTCGTCATGCTCATACTCTCTCCCGCTCCCCCTTTTAAGGTAGATGCATCCAAGACTAGCACCCTTGAGGCTGCCGCCAAACCCGAACCGCCTCCAGCCCCCAAACCAGAAGAAAAGAAGCCAGAGAAGAAGCCCTCACCCTTTGCCAATTTGCTCAAACCAAAGGTAAACAGACCTGGAGCACAAAGCTCAAGGCTGCCACTGAGTGGTGATATTTAACAGTGCATTTGAACATGTGAAGTGACGACTTTTGTGTGAATTTGAGGTACTGCTAGGCCAGGTGACCTCTAAGATCCAAGCAGCTGCATCAAGTGCTGCAGCCAGTGTCTCCCTTGGCACTGGAGGAGCGGTAATTAGTGATATATAATGGCCATTTTGAAATTAACAAGACTGACTGAACTAAAGGAATTGAGGTTTGGATGTGCTGTGACATATTATGGCTGTGTTCAAAATAGCATTCTAAGTACTGTATACTGCACCAGTATTTGCGGTTCAGTGCATGCTACTTCGCTTAACACTGGGCAGTATATTAAACAGCATGGCACAATTACCATAGTCTGGCAAGACCAATTCTGATCTCTGAGCAGAATATACTTTTGGTGTGATGGATTGCTGTGAAATCGCTGAAGACCTAAGTACCAAAACACTACTGTTAGTTAATGGAACTGCCCATGTGGCAATCTGATAAATGGGCATATATGTACATACTGTGTATATATATATATACTTTTATATATGTGAATATCAAATATTCCACTTGTACTAAATTAATTAAATGTTGTTAGGAAACAATATGTTATAATAAAATCATATATATATATATATATATATATATATATATACAATGTTGACATTCACAGTGACATTCAATGATGACATTCACAATGTACCTACAATGCCACAATCATTATGAAAGTCTAACACAATGCAGAGGGTGTGTCATAGACAAGTGGAGATATGGTGTGTCAAGTGGAGATATAAACCTTTCAGGGACAGCAACCAAATGCATATATGTGCCATATATTTGAAATCCATATATTGCCCTATTTCAGATTTCCATATGGGTGTTGTTGCATATACATATATGAAACTTGGTTAATGCTCTTATCCAGAGCAACTTACAATTTGAGTACAGGTAGGCAAAGGTAATGTAAGCACTCTTGCCCAAGGACTCAAGTATAGTGTTTAACTCAATATACCAACCAATATTGCTTTTTAGCACATTTAATATGTTCTCATTTATTCTGCATAAGCTACTTCACAAGCTGATGCACTGGTTTCAAAATTTGACTCTCACTTTTACCCTAATTATTCTAGATTCCCAGCCACATTTAGTCCAAGAATTCTTAGGGTTGTCCCCAGACGCTCTTGTTACGAGATCACAATTACCATGATGTGATGTAACATATTGCAGGGTACGGGCATGACTAAACTCTACCAAACTCATGGCCAGAGCCAGCTGGACTTTTTAAAAGGCCTGCCTCATATTCTTAGGCCTCCAATCACTGTAGCATGTCATCTGGATATCTTTTGTCTTGCTAGAGAAATTCATGTTCATCACATACTGCATACTACTTACTACTTTTGGGCAGAATGCCAGCAGTATGTAGTAAGCTATTTCAAACACAGCCCATGAATGACCTACTTATGTTGTGCTCAGATAACTTTGTCAGATAACTGGGGTTATTGTGCCCAAATGCTTAAAGCCAGAATAGTTCAGCAAAATATTCATTCTCATTTTTTTTTCACTTCATTCATACATAATCAACCAAGACGTCCAGTATCTGAAGCTTCTTTTCTTTTGCACTGGAGTTACAATTGTAATGTAGCTAACAAGACCTGGAAGCTTATACACCAACAAAGCATCATATGCTGAATGCTTAAATCACATTTGCCTTAAACCACACCGAGCAGTTAAAGGGCTCATGTCATGGAAAATTATTTATTTATTTTTTTAAATAAAGGTTTGATGTATACACACTCGCCAAGGCACTTTATTAGGAACACCTACTTGTATCTAGACTTGTATCTGGACTCATTGTCCATTTTATAGCTTTGTTAGCCTGCTTTCACAATGGTGTTCAGTGGTCAGGAGCCCCATAGAGCAGGTATTATTTGGGTGGTGGATCATTCTCAGCACTGCAGTGACACTGACAAGTTGGTGGAGTGTTAGGGCGTGTTGCGTTAGTCTGAGCGCATCAGACACAGCTTAGAGTGTCCACTCACTGTCCACTCAGTGATGGTCCAGTAGCCCATCTGTTTCTCTGCATACTTTGTTAGCCCCCTTTTAGCCGTATTACTCTGTGTCGAGCTGGTGTGAGTGGATCAGGCATAGCAGTGCTGCTGGAGTTTTTAAACACCTCAGTGTCACTGCTGGACTGGGAATACAAGGAGGTGTTCCTAATAAAGTGCTTGGTGCGTGAAAACATAATAGTGATTCGTCAGTTAATGTTCTCCAGAGATGTAAATTGCAACAGCCTGTTTTGAATTTACTGTTTGTGTGGTGTTACGCAAACTGTCACATTTACATACATCTGCCTATTCAGCTTACAGTAATTTGGGCTGTAGAAGAGCTTGTAAAAAAACCTGTGTTATAAAGAGTGTTTCAGCCTGCACTGCTTTTTTTATTGAGGCACATTATATTAATATTTCATTACATTTGCATATACCAGTCCTAAAAGCTCAGTAACAAAAACAGCAGTTTTGTATTTATGTACAAATGACATATGACTGTTTTGGTACATGAAACCACAAACATGGTATGGTTTACAAGTGGAATAGAAAAAAGAAATATCTAGTAAATGGATCCTTTATGTAAATTTAAATAAACTTGCTTATTTGGTTTCTGATGCTGTATACTATAATCTGTTTGTAATCTATATGTTTTAGCTATGTACATTCTTTTGTCCATTTTTATAGAATGAAACCTACACTGACAAAATGATTTATAAGCTCACCAGACAAATAATTAGTCACCTTTTAAGGTGCTAATAACTAGGCTCCTGCAGATGGCGTTGCATGAGGATGACGGGGCTATACCCCATCATAAATTCCTGCGGGGTGTGAGTGGTGGGATTCATAGATTGAGAAGAGGTGGTACAGTGCAGTGAATGTCTTGTTTGTTGTGTGGAAAATAGGTTGCAAAGCAGCTGTTAATGATTGGCAAAAATGAGTGATTGCATTTAGGTGTGTCAAAGGCCAAAATGTGAAGGAAGCAGGGGGAATTTGCGGGTGTATGGAAGTGTACAGGTTTACCAGCAATGGTAAAATCTCAGTCTACAGGAATTTCTCCTCAGGATTGTGCCCGGGAAGGCATCCACCAAATCTGGTCCAACTGCACAATTGTTTGATGCAAGAGTGGCTGAACATTGATGTGGACTACATCCACGAACTTGTCCAGCACATGTCAAATTCAATTGCAACTGCTATTTGTGATCATGGAGGTATAACACACTATTAGGTGACACATTTTTTGTCTGGTGAGCATATGTTTGAATTATTTAGAGATGCACTTTCAACGTGCAGTTTGCAAGATGCTAATTGGTGAGTAGCTTTCTTTTCTTGTTAGCTGCATTGTCCTTGGAGCTCCAGTGTAAAAATAAAGAAGCATGCTTCTGACAGCAAAACATTGGCTGATCTCCATTTGGGGTAAACTGTACAGTTGTGACCTTTTGCTGAACTATTTCTCTAAAAGTGAACGTATACTGCTGTATGTACATTTCAGTGTTATTACACTCACCAGGACTTTTTATCACTTAACAATCACTGTTACCGAAGCAGCTGTCTCATTTTTGGGGAGTGTGTAACTGCTTTTTCTATGTAGTCTACTTTTAAAGCTCATCACATTAATCTCCTTCTGCTTTCTTTTTGTATCGCTCCTTCTGTGTAATCAGTGTAGATAAGAGAAGCTGCAGTTGTGAAAAGTGTGCCTGTTCTAATTGCCCTGATGTGATTTGATCAAAGGCCACAGAGCCAAAGAAAGAAGCCCCTCCTGCCCCAGTCGTCACAGAGACCGCTGCAAGTACCAAGGTCAAAGAAGAGCCAAAGCCTGCCGTTACAGCTGCTGCTGCTCCGGCCGCCCCGGACAACAAGTCGGTGGGCAGTGCAGATAACCCTTCGCCCAGTGTCCCTCGCAAGCTAGAGAAGAGGAACTCCATCCAACTGTTCTTCAGAAACCTGGTAAAGGAAAAAAAAGTTCAAGCTTAATTAAGCATGGAGGTGTAAACATGACTGCACCAAGTAGTGTGACTGAAATGATTCGTTGTTAAACCAGGTTTCCCAAAAGCACCATTGTAGAGCGACTGAGCGTCGCATTCGACTGTCTCTCTCCATCAGATAAGATCATCAAGGGGAACTCCACAAATTTTCTGAAGCCCTGCATAATTAAGGTGTTGAGATGTAAATAATATGTGATTCAGACTGCTTTTATGTGATATGCTCAGTTCCTGAGCAACTTACAGAGTCAGAATTGTTACCTCAAAAAGCTACCTCACACATGAAATAAATAACTTTAAATTACATTATGTAATGTATGAGACATTGTTTTATGAAAACGTCTGGCCTTAAATGGGAATTCCACCAATTTTTCTAAATATCTGCTCAATGCAATCATTATGATGTAAGAAGCCAAAATATTCCAAGTGGAATTATGCAAAATGCACATGAATCTAGAGAAACTGACTGTAGTCAGAATATTAACAGTGGTGGTGCTAGGAACCAAACTGTAAAAACACCATATTTAATGCTTTTTAAAACTGCTACACAGAAAGTTATGAAGTGATTACAATTATAATGTCTGATGCCTGAGATGATTTTGTCTTAAAACACTGTTTTACAGTGAAGAGAGGTACATACAGGGCGTAATAAGGCAAAACAGTCCCCAATTTTCTCACTCAATTTTACCATTGACATTACATACTGTAATACTGCAACCTCAGAAGACATATGTAGGTTCACTGGTGATTTTGAACAGTAAATATATTCGAGCTGTAGACGTTGCGACCCCGAGTATGTAAGTTTCTGTACAGTGAACTATTTTACTTCAAATGACTCTGAATTACTTTGCTCACATCTCAGCAATAAAATTATACAGAAATATCCATAAATGAGTGGAATTCTGCTTTAAACTGTTCACTCAGTTCATTCACTGCAAAACAATGATATATTGCCAAGTAAAAGGATCTTTTATATATATAGCTTACTATTCGATTACTTATTTCAATGTGTTTTCTTGTTTTGAGTGTTTTCAGTAAGCCAAATTATCTTACTGTACTGGTAGATAATGTTGCTTATTTTAAGACATATGCTTAAAACAAGCCACATTATCTGCCAATCTTAAATAATCTTAAAATAAGTTTGCAACAATCTTAAAATGAGAAAGATTAGCAATATCAACTTGGAATTAGTTCATTATACTTGCCAAGACATATTTTTTGGCAGTGTTGGAACTTTATGCTATATGAACACCTTTTTTGAAGTGAGACATTACATTACAAAAAAAAAACATTATGACGAATTGTGAAATATTTTTACAGTGTTGTGTGCTTTTCGCAATGATATAAAATTAGCATAAATAGAGTCATAATCTGCTCTATGATTTAAATCTCAGGTTAAAAAGCCCTTTTTGATGACTTTTACAGAACGTGTATAAAAACCCCTTGTGCAGTATGAGTCACTTGTGGTTTGGCCTCCAATGTAATGTTGAATGTAGAATGTCTTCCCACCAGTGGCATATCCTGACCACTAGGTGACCTCATTTGGCAAAAATAGATGTGCAAACTCTCACTCTTTTGTTAGGCAGTGTTCCAGAAAAGGTTTTATAGGTTTAGCTCAGGTATATACCAGCACAATATAATACACATTAAAGCATGTGGCGAAAACAGTAAAAGGAGGACGAAATGGTCAACTATTAGTGACAGTTAAAGTGTTGTAAATGTATTTTGTATTTTCTGTATTTCCTGTTTATTTCTAGGTGTAACACCCATGATGTCACCCTACAAGCATACAATAAAAGCATATCTAACTGTATACACCCATCACCCAGAGCTCTACTTGTGAATTTCAGCCAAATACATCTGGAAAACTGATGTAAATAAGCCGGTAGTCGACCAACAGGTTATGATCAGTTATGCCCAAGGCAGTATTGCTAACCTTAGCAAAAGCAGATACTATAAAACCGAACCTGTCTCTGTTTCTAATGCTGAATCTACTTTTGATGTGTCCCTCAGGGTCAAAAACGTCACTCTGACGCTGGAGTGCAAACGGAAGCTGTGGCGCCTGAGAAGGCCAAGTAAAAGCTTTTTGTCATCTATGCAGAAAAGAGAACCCTTTGCATGTAAATAGGTATATGCATCTGAATGTCCTGACCAGGGGGGTATACTTTTTCCTGACCCTCCTGAACTGAAGTGAAAGGAAACTGAAGTATCATAAAGCAAGGCCATTCCCAAATTCACTACTTTCCAAACCTTCCAGAGTCAACCAAGGCCTTAATCCCAATACTATAAGGGGAATTCCACTTGATGACTAGATAATGCAGTCTTTGGCATGTAAAACAAAACAGAGTGATTTGATGGGAAATGCTCTGTTTTAGAGAAACATGCTGACTCTTTTCTTTACAGTGGTGGTGAACCAAGGATCAGTATGTGAAATACCTAGCAGTTTATTTCCTGTGTGAAATGTCCAGTGAACCTACATGTTTTCTCAGGTTTATACCCTTACAAAACCAGTATACTTAAAGTTAATAAGCAAACTTAAGTTAAGTTGCAGTATATTTCCTAAGTATACTTTATGTAGTAGGTATACTAATATCAGTGTATTAGTAGTAAACTTGCAAGTGTACAATTTCAATAATTTCTGGGACTAAATTGGCCCACTTTTTAATTTATGAAAGTATACTTTAGGTATACTTTAGGTATAATAGTAGTAAATTCTGAGTACACAACTAGTTTCCACGTAGGTTTTATTTTGTACTGCAACTATACTAAAAGTAAAATTGTATGTATAGTATGTTTACAAGTTATATATTTCTATTCCACTTTTTAGTTTATAACGCACACTTTTAAGTATACTCTCAGTCACTAGTTTAGTTAGCCCTAACTTAACACAATACTTATAGTCTACTACTTATATATATATTTGCAACTACGTATCTAAAAATTAACAAGACATACTCAGGATTAAGAACATATTTGTTCTTTTAATGAATCAAAACAATTCAAACAAATATTGTACTGGATGCCTTTATTTACATGGCTAAAAAAAACTTAATTGTACTTTTCTTAAGTATATCGCCATCAAAAGAGTAAGTACAAGTATAGGCCAAGTAGTCTTTTCTGTGCACTTGTCACTATAAGTCAAGTATTCTTAAGTATAATTGTGTTTAGTACAGTAGTAACTAAAAGCATACTTGCTTATTTTTAGTTTAAACAAATATACTAATAGCACACTTGAATAAACTTTTTTGTAAGGGTATATAATGTAGTGGAAAAAAAGTGGTAAATATGGAAAAAAATAAAAGTACATTTTTAACTTTTATCTCAAAACAATATCTCAAACATGGTGTAAATTATTTGCAAGCTTTTTTTGTGAAATAGCTTTCAGTGGCATCCGATTCCTATCAACCCCACTATGAACAAATCTAATTTGGCTGTCTTTCTCTAGAATGGAGCATTTCACATCCAAACTCTCTGAACGAATCGGTGGAATTTCCCTTTAAGTCACACAGTGATGTTTGATTCTTTATATATAGTAAGGGCGGTGGAAACTTGGTAAAGTTGCAAGAGAGTCTCAAGACTTGGTGAGTTTTGGAGGGTTTTGTAATAAGTTTGAAGGGAGAGATGAGAAAAAGAGATAATACGATTCAATGTGACATGCAGTTTCTGTTATATACAATGGAGTAATGTGAATGTCAATTAACCCTATCTTAACCTACAATATCGCCCTTTATGTAGATGCTTGTTATTGCATTCAAAAAACTAGTGTTGTATGTCCAGCTTTGTGATTCTGGAACACCTGATATTTGCACACATGGACAAACATTCCTATGGCTGTGAAAACAATCTGCAAATAACCCACATAGTTTCTCCACTCAATCAGCTTTTAAAGTCACCCAAAGTCAATGTTAACACCAACTTCAAATGCCTTTTTTTGTGTTTGGTGATAAAACTGTTCTCTGATTGGATAAGCCTCATAAGATTTAAAACAATTAGACCCGTCAGGGTATGATTGTTTGATGCAGTGCAGTCCATTGCTACAGTTTCATGCTAATTTAGAATCAGTTTCTTCAGATAACACATATTTTGCTAACATATTTATTACATTATTGCATGCAAGCTTCATAAAATATCATAAATGGGTCTTCTTTGTTGGAATTACTAAAAACCATGTTTTCTCTAGCCAAGCCCTTACTAACCATTTCAAATGGTGTCTAAACTCTCTAAATAAACTACTCGTTCGCTTTCATCATGGTGTTATAGCTTCCTCTGAAGTAGTATTTATGCTCAGTATCAGTCAGGCAGTTTATGGATTTTTTTATCTGCCCTATTTTGGACTGAATGGAATTTCAGTCTGCATATTTAAAGAGAATGCACCTAATTTGAAATCCTGATTTTATCTTGGCATCTGAATCTAAGAGACACAGACTTCATCTTCATTACTTTTTATGTATTTTTTTGCATTTTATTGCAAGTAATCAACTAATGTCATCAATTAAATGAAATATTTTGTCTCTGTATAAGGATCCAGTCCTTGTTAATAAAATGCAAGGGTTCAACAACATGAAGACATTTCTTCTTCATCCCTCTTTCATCCTTTCTTTTATCCCTACGCAAACAAACAAATGGCAGATTGTTTCAGATCCCAGTGAAAAAGACTTAATGTAAGCCTATCACCGCTGAACCACTCGTCTTTGAAATGGCACATTTTATTGAAAAAGAACAACACCTTCTTAACTTTAAAAGGGCCCATATCCATACAGTCCATATGTCTTTTCCTTGTATTTTATTCTTTCCGTCTTGCCCCATTTCTCCCCACCTACGACGTATTCTAAGGTTTGTATTGTACCAAAAGCAGTTATAACAGGCTGTTTTTGTTACTGTGCCTTTAAGACCCCCCCCCCAAACAAGTTACATGTTTTGTGGATTTTCTAAATGCAAATAAGTTAACACATCTTCTACAGAGAACACACCTAAATATGGCATTTTTGTGTTTATTTGCTTGTTTTAACATGTTGAAAAAAAAGAACAATCAAAACAGTGTTATATTGTTTGCACAGGCCACATTGAGATCAGAAAAAAACAGTAAGTAAGCATTTAAGTGTTCTCTGTAGAGGATGTGTATTTGTATTCAAGCAGTAAATCAACAAAACATGCAATTTTACCAGGCAGCCCAAACCTTTAATATATGTAAATTTGTGCCTTATTCAAAAAATAAGCTCAAAATGAAACACTCATTATACACTCGATTTTTGTGACATCACCAAAAAAGTTGAATTCAAAACAGGAAGTCTTTACATCTTAGTTTCCATATATGGACGGAAATGGAATGAATAGTACATGCGTAATTTCTATAATAAACTCCTCTATTTCAAAAAAGCAAGGAGCTTTTTCCATGACATGGGCCCTTTAATAGATGTTACATGCTGCAAGATTACCTTTTACTTCTATTTGGGATGCTTTCTATTAATCTGTTCATCATGAAATCCTCACATGTTGTAAAGCTGCCATTTCTAAATGGTGTAAACGATTCAAAACTGAGAAAGAATTGAGATATAAGTGTGACGCAGTGTCATCAGCTCCTGACTAAAGGTCTTCAGCTCCCATCGTGCTCCTTTTGTCCCAGTGCATTGGACTCGTGCATGCGCAGTAGGTCAGCCGGGTGAGGGATCTTGGTGAGGGGAGGGGTACTGGAGCTGGGGGACAGTGGGCCGGGAGGCCCCTTGTCAGCATTAATGTGTGTCACAGCCAGTGCCGCCTCAAAGCCTTCTGTTTGAGAAAGAGAGGGCGAGTGAGTATAGCATATAGAGGGTGGAAGGAATCAGATTCCAAGGCCCCCAGGGAGCCCAAGACATTTCCAATCCACTTTATGACTAACAGAAGCCATTAGGTTTCAAAACTTGCACATTTTCTAGCCTATATAAATTACAGTATCAGCGATAATAACTTCCCCCAATATGACTTTGATTATCAGTGACGATACCTTACTGTTCCAAAGACTGGAATTACTTGTGACAGTAATAATTGCTGTTGTTTGATTTAATAATAAGTTATATACAGCAGAGCCATTTGGAATATTATAAGTTGTATGTGAAATAAAATGATAAAATGCTTAAAAAGAAATGTTTTGTCGGTTTTCTAAGTGAAAAATAAGTTAGCACATCTTCTACAGAACATAAATATGGTATTATTTTGCCAATATTAGTGCACAATTTGTATTTATTTACTGAGTTGAATCTATTTGGGGAAAGAAATAAAACATAAAATCTAAAATGAGCCATAACTTTTGAACTTTTGACAGGTTTTATTTTCGGTAAACAGTAATAGTGCATTCAAATCTGCAGAAGTGTGTTCTCTGCTTAGGATGTGTGCACTTATGTTCACTTACAAAATCAACAAAACATAACCGGGGTGCCCAAAGCTTTACACATGTTGAGTTGTTTCATGTGCTACATCTTTAATATGTTTTTTTGGGGGGATCCGAAAGAAGTTAGAAGATGATAAATAATATACTGTAATCATCTATATAAAGTGCCTGCCTCAAGGTCCCACCACTTTTCAAATATTATTTTTGTTTTTACAGCTTTCTTTATAATATGTTGAAATTGTCAGTGTTCGCTTATAAAGTTGTAAGGCTCTTGAATCATTTTGTATGTGTACCTATTAAATACAGTGATTTCAAACTTCATACTGAACTTTATTTTTGATTTTTGATTTTTTTACTACTGGAGCATTTCCCCTCCGCCTTTAAGACGGATAAATAAGCTCTGTTTTCATTGGCCATCCTGCATTATACCCCATTCAAAAAGAACATCTGAAGGATGAATTGGTGGATATAGTAAATGGTTTAGTTGCCGTGACGTCACGATAACAGTGAAGTCAAAACAGGCCGTGTATGCATGTATGGAATATATATATACTTACATTTTGAAACTTTAGCTATGTTTACATCCAATTTCTAACCTATTTATTTCAAGTGTTTCTATAAGTTTTTTTATATATATAACTTGGGTCATTTAACATTTATTCAAGCCATCCTAACTTAAAATGCCATATTTAAGTTTAACTGATTTTCACATTTGACCTCGGGGTGGCCAAATTCTGGCATACAACTCTATGTTAATATAATGAAATGTTCATACGAGCCAAAATGGCAAATTTCAAATGATGCCTAATAAATGACTAAACATAGCTGCTAGGTTTAATGTGATAGCACCAGTGTATAGTCTTATATGCTGCCATCAACAAACTGGCTGATACGATCTCTGCTATTATGGAGATAATATCAGCCAATTATCAGATTACTATGTGTTCTTAGGGCAAAGACTCACTGCTGGTGGAGGTACCTGGGACTGCATAACAACAGAGCAGCTGTTCGGGTGAGGGTGGACGGGAGGGAAGCAAAAAGTTTGCCGTGAATGAACAGAGCCGTCGTTGTCTTGCACATTCATGGTTACTCCCATGATTGTTAATCTCCCTTATGTTAGATATGTGAGAGGAAGAGTGTACTTGCATGCTGCACTGATTAAGAGGAAGCTATCGTGGTACATTCTTATTATAGAGCTGCCAAAAAAAAAGAGTTCCTGAGAGTGATGGCATCTACAAAGTACTTTTGTTCCTTAAAGACACCTTCCTTTTCTTTTTTTTAAAAGACCAATCCATTGAAAGGTTCTATGGGGAGCCAAAAGTGGTTCTTTAAAGAAGCCAACTTTATTCCTAAGAGTGTATGTTTAAAGAGTGGAACACATTGGTAAACTGAGAAATCCCCCTTCTTTATACCTTTAGAAGGTGTGCTTTTGATTGGTGGCATGTCTATCTTAGTTGACTAACTCAACTTCAGCAAGAACTTAAGTGCCGATATTTCAAAAATGATGTAACTCTACGAAAATACTCTTTGTTTGTGCTTCTTCTAGCACAAGGCTCTCTTACAAGGTGACTCTCAAACCACATCCTGTTGAGAGGTGCTTCAGGCAACCACACTTAAAAGAGTTTGTATTTATTTACATAGATATTTATATTTTGTGCCTCATATACATTTCAGTGTATGATTGGAGTCATAGCGCCAAAACGAGTGAAAAGGACAGAATTTCCAAACAGAATTTTCCCCTTTTGGATCACGAGTCCATTCTGGGAGCTTCTGCACATCGCAACAGGACACGTCCGTCAAGAAGGCAGCATATGCTGCCAGGCTGAGTGCTCATCTTCAGTTCAGTGTGCACAATGGCAGTGAGATAGCCCTGCCTTTTAGCTCACACCATTTACCCCCACTTGTCATGTCACAGTGCATCCAGCAGCAACGTTTCCATTTCAAAAGCTGCCAGTTTGAGCTTTAGCCGCAACCTCAGTGACAGATTTGCAGAACAAAGGACTTGCTTGGCCCCTAACCTGTCGCACACATCCCATAGTTTTGTCCTCAGGGCTCATTCTGTCCTCAGCTATAACAAATATCTGTAACTATTTAAAGCACACTTAGCAGAAGGAACTTGTTGTGCTATTGCTGGAACAAGTTACTTATTCATGATGAAGTATGTTAATTATTATTACTAGTAATCAAACAATATGTGCTTCCAAGACACAAACCACTACGTTCATCTACTTTTCTAAGTCCTGTGATCATTTCAGTCACACTCAGCAGAAGAAACTTGATTCATGGTTGCTGGAAAAGGCATCACACATGCTAATTAAACTTGCTAGCACTTGCTAGTGATTGAATAATACGTGCTTTCAAGATGCACTGCTATGTTGAACTACATTTGTATTCAAATCTGGGATCGTTTATGCTCACCAATAGACACGTAATGCACACTTTTTTAAAAAAATAACTTCAACTGAATTAAGTGGTACTTTCATCTATTTATTCTGAGATTAGCATGCTATTTATAACCAAATAACCAAAAAATGAGCTTTCCAGAGAAAAACCACTGTGCAAACTGCAGTGTAAACCACACTCAGAAGAAACTTCATGCATGCTTGTTACAAAACGTAACACTCTTCTCTGTATTCTTGCCAGTACATGCTATCGACTAAAAAGTGAAGAAGCTGAAGAAGCCTGGTGTGCGACTGTGGGAAAAAGAACTAAGAGATTAGCACATGCTAATTATACTCGCTAGCATATGTAATCAAACAACACGCATCAAGACACAAACTAAATTCAGTGATCATTCACTCAGCAGAAGAAACTCAGTGCATGATTGTTGGAAAAGGCATAGCCGACTTTGAGCACATGCTAATTAAACTTGCACACTTGCTAGTGATTGAATAATACGTGCTTTCAGGATGCACTGCTATGTCGAAGTACTTTTGTATTCAAATCTGGGATCATTTAATCCATGCTCAACAGCAGAAACTTGATATATGATTGTTGGGAAAAGTAATATTTTATTCATTCTGAGATTAGCACATGCTAATAATACGTGCTAGAACATTTAAACAAACAACATACATCAAGAGACAAACTAGGTTAATGATGTGTCATGTGAAAATCATTGAAGTTTTATTTGTTCTGAGATTAGCATGCTAATAATACCTGCTAGCACATGTAATGAAACAACATGCATTAAGACACAAACTGCTATGTTAAACTACTTAAATATAGTATCATATTACTATTTTAAAATGATGTGCTCTCATTGGGGAAAGCAGTATAAGATTAGCACATGCTAGTTATACTTGCTAGCACATGTAAACACATTATATCATACAACTATAATGAAATCTATTCTGTGTTCATTTAAACTTGATATGTCATGTTGGAAATTGTTGAACCTTTATTTGTTCTGAGATTAGCATGCTAATAATACCTGCTAGCACATGTAACCAAACAACATGCATCAAGACATAAACTGCTATGTTGAACTACTTTAATATAGTATCATATTACTATTTTACTAGTACTAGTACATGTGTACTTAAACAACGAACTGCTATGTTGAACTACTTTATCATGATGTCATACAGCTATATTGAAATCTGTGTTTATTTAAATGGCACTTGTTGAACTTCATTTGTTCTGCAACTAGCACACGTTATGCTAGCACATGAATTATATTATAGCACATGAATAATATTTTACTTGGCTTCTGTTTTTTACCGTTAACAATAGAGCTTATGCTTTAAATAATCACGTAATTTATACATAATTTGCTATTAAACCTCCTTCCTTCCTTTATTTGGGTTTGTACTTTTGATATGCGTCACTTTAGAGCTACTCCTGTTACTCCATTTAATCAATTTAATTCCATGTAATGTATCAGCTAGGGCAAATAAATAAATAAATAAATAAATGGGATAGGATGGGAAAGAGTATCAGCCATTCCGTTCCAAACAGGCCATGCAG
The DNA here is from genome assembly GCA_034552555.1 of Semaprochilodus insignis. Classification (NCBI taxonomy): domain Eukaryota; kingdom Metazoa; phylum Chordata; class Actinopteri; order Characiformes; family Prochilodontidae; genus Semaprochilodus; species Semaprochilodus insignis. Next base: position 5,219,447 of record CM067492.1, on the reverse strand, counting down.
AGGGTCTGTGGGAGAACAATGAAGTCAGCTGCTCCTGACACATCAAGACAAAAACCTCACAACCCACACACATCTCTCAGGCAGCCATTACACACCCGAGCTGTGTGCTGAATACACAATCGCACTCACACCCTCACCCTGAGAGACTCTCTGTACCTGCTGGTTTATATGTTAAGAGTGTGGTATGTACTTTTATATATGTACTTTTTTGTACATATACTTTTGGTAGTAAAACTCAGACTCTTAGTGTGAATAGAATAGAATAGAATAGAATAGAATAGAATAGAACAGAACAGAACAGAATAGAACGTTATTATTCATTTATTCAAAGCCTGACAGGGAGCCCTTATTCAACAACTGTAGCTCGAACATTTGTCTCTGATTTAATAGTGCTACATTAACAGATGAATTGTTTGAACCTTTGAATTGATTTGTCCTTAATTGATCAACAGACATTGCTGTGCTTTCTGCCCTACTTTATGCTTTTGTTCCTTGCTGATGTGACTAACTATTCAGGCTGATATTATCCCCGAGGGAATTACACTCCCCCCCCTCTCCACCCCNTTTATCACAGGTGATTCTCATTTGTGATTTACCACAGGTGAGCCAAAATGTGTTTCCATACTGCTTTACTGTAAAGGCGATACCAGTCTCACAGCAAGCTTTAGGTGTTTCTATTTTTCCCTCCCATTGATTTTTGTTTTAAATTGTTGTTTATTATTTGTTCTTTTGTATCAAACACATATTCTCTATAGAAAAAAGCTGTTTCACTTGATTCATTCTTTTCAGGAGATACTCCACATTATGTAACACATATGTTCATGGGTGCAATAACGATGAGCAGGACTGTATATATATATATATATATATATATATATATATATATATATATAGTGAGCTGTGAGCATATACACACACACATATATAGTGATATATATATATATATATATATATATATATATATATATATATATATATATATATATATGCTTTTCTATACCCTAATAAATGTATTATCTTAAAGATATACACCCCATTACCTTATTACTTAGTGTGCTTATACTGTTTTACCTCATGCTGTTTTTCTGCATGTAAATTAGGCCCCACCTATACCACATGCTGTTTATCTAAGCTAATGAGAAACTGTTATTCTACCGAAGCATATGGGGAAAGACAAGTGAGTTTATGTACTAACTATCTTTTCAACAGTACTTTATACATCAGCTCCATATAAAGGTAATAAAGAGCATTAATTAATGTTATTGTCCATATATCATATAAATAAACAAACATGCAGCTAGAGATCACAGATCAAATAGGCAGCTGGATCACCGGACCTCAAAATAAAGGAATAAAAATGTATCCTATTTTAATCCCTTTGAGTTATCATTATAGAACAATAGTGAAATGGAGAAGAGCCTTAGGGAGATTCCAAAAAGCTTCATCTTGTGCTCCATGGGGGTAGGAGGATGGGGGAGGGGGTGTGCAGTTTCATTCACATGCATAATATTAAGGAGGGAAGGAAAGGTGATTGTTGGTAAAAGATTACCAGGTTAATTGTTTTTCGACAAATGCAAAAGCAACGTGGCCATGTCAACCACGCTAAAGGCTGACTAGATTTGTAGGTCAAGTTGTACTTCTGTAATGTAAACTAGAAACCACAGGCTACTATACCACACAGGGTGGGGGTGGGGGCTTACAGCCAAAATCAATATTGTTCTTTTTTCCCCCCTCTCCCTTTTTAAACTCTCAGATTGTGCAATAGTTAACAGTTTTAAGCCATTTGTTTCTAAGTATTTAAAGTCTCTTTTAAGTTCAAAAGTCAGCTTTGGATAGTTTCTGTAAAATCTATTAAAAACATTGTGTCTTTTTATCTCCAAAATGCAACTTAGTAATAACTTTAGAGGAGAAGGTAAAAAACTTATTTTACTTTGTGAGTCCAGAAGATAGAACCAACAGAACCAGAACCAGACTTTTTTCTGAGTCAATAGAACCAGACTTATTTCCAAGTAATCTTGGCCCATTTTACCATTTTCTTTGGTCCGTTTATTATGAAATTTGCATACAATGTTGCATACATTGTTTGATCTGACAGTAGTGATATATATATATATATATATATATATATAAAACAAAGATAATGCTATATACACACACACACACACACACACATACACACATATATATATATATATATATATATATATATATATATATATATAGCATTATCATTGTTTTAGCATTAGCTATTAAATATATATATATAACGCTAATGCTAAATATATATCTTCTATGAGCTACCTATTTCACCTATTTCAAACATATTGCCACTAACTGCTGCAGTCACTGTGAACTGCAATGGCTGTTGTGCAAGTTTAACGCTTGAACAAAGAAACTTCCCACCTCCTGTTTCAACAGAGCACTAAGCTAAAATTCGGCAGCACTTTCAAAGAAGTCATAACAGGGAAATAATGACAAAGAAATAATGGAGTCTTCCATAGGTTTTGCATACACCTCTGTGTCTTCCCCCTCCCCCAACCCCACATGGCGTGTGCAGGATTGAAGTGAGTAGGGCAGGAGACATGTTAGGCATCAGTCAGTGCTCTCGCAAACAACACCCAATTTCCTGCTGTTTCGTGAGTCACTTTGGACTGTTTCTAGTGTAATGTATCAGTCGTGTCACAAAACAATAAAAAACGGGGACGTATAATCGGCGAACACTCCCCCTAAACCAACTTATCCGCCCTGCAGCATACTGTTTTTCAGCCATAATGACAGAACACAGCTTTATTTATATCAGCCAGACCCTAGCAAAAAGGCAACTGGGATATATCAAGCCTGGTGCCCATGCATTGGGACAGGAAACCATACAAAGACACTGAGAAAGACTACAGTAAACGACACGTTGCTATTATTCCACTGTGCACGTTTAAGAGTAAAAGTATATGTGTTTGTATAAAGGTAAACATCTGTCAACAGCGGCTCCCTCTTGTCTCTAGGCTAAGTAACGTTAAGATATGGAAAAGTCTTTGTTATTGGTCTGTACAGGCCAGCTATGTCGAATGTAACAGACAATGGGGTCAAAGAAAACGTGTCTTCTTCGACATTCACATAAACTAGTGATGGGAAGTTCGAATCATCTAGTCGAACCGACTCACTGGAAGTGTCGGTTCCAATGACTCGCCCATCTGATTCGACCATTCATTTTCGTTCTTGGCTCATGGCGGTGGGGGCACAGTGATTAGTCAACTTTCATTTCTTTCATCTCCTCCATATACGATGAGGTCCAAATCTGCGAATCCTGATATACTTCTTATCTACTGACGGACCCCAGAATCACGCATGCTGGCATGCCACAGAAAAGAGGAAGCCAGCTACAGTCTACAGAGACAGAAATGTAAGAGGTCATTCTTCGTGTCGTACTGTTAGTTGTCCGTTATTATTATTATTATATGTGCTATTCGTTCCACGGCATATAACGTGCACTTGATGTATCAATGCAGCAACAACACAACAAGAAGTTCGATTCAGCCTTATTTGGGAGTCGGTTCGACCGGCTTACCTAAAAGAACCGGTTGAAAAAGAGCGATTCGTTCACAAGTCGGACATCGCTATCTCTCATAAACGAGTTTTGCTGAAGAATAGTTTGGAGGACCACGTGATCTGAGGTGCCCTCTATGTGCGCGCGCCTCGGAACGCAACAGCTGCACACTGAGAGATTTGCAAACATTGAAAGCGCAGCTTTTTGGCCGGCTAACAATTGGCTAACGCAGCTAACCAGAATACGACTTAATAACCGAAGAACTTTCATGTATTGAACTCTGACACAAGTATCATTCCAAATACTTTCTAATATCCGTGTCTGCTATAATAGCTCGAATACCTGACGAGTGAACATATTGGTAGGTACTGGTGAGTTCCCTATTTTTCCGTAGCTGTTACTTGGACTACTAGCTAATGTTAGCCAGTTTTTCTACGGTGTTAACGGCAGACTAATGTTACATTACATGTCGAGGCTAACTCGCTTAGCAAAGCGTTGTCACTCCGTCGATAATGTCTTCGTGAGTGTAGGAAGTGGACAGGGATAGGAAACTCACTGTCTTATTTAGTAAGTTAAGCCAGCAACTGCGTGGTGGACGGTTGGTAGGTTGATGCTGTCTTAAAGGAATCGTGAACTGAAACAAACCTGTTAGTTAACGAATTTTGCTTTGCTAAGTTCTGCTAGTCGCCACATGAAGCACTGCTTCAGTGTAAATCTGCCAGCAAGTTCAGCCATGGAGCGTACGATAATGTTTAAGATGAATTCGAGATAACAGCTAACTTATGATATTATTCAAATCGTTATTCGCCGAAGGATGGATTTGTGTCGCATACGTGATGTAAGCTCACCAACTCTCACAAAGTAAGATGGTAACGATAGCTATCGAGACAGACACATTAAGCTAATTTGATAATGTAGCTGTATAGCTGATTAGTCGATTGATCTTTTTTTGGTAGCAGAAACGTAGCTAGGCTATTCATTTAGAGGAGCTGCTGAAACCTGTAATTTAGTGGATTAGATCACTGAAAACAGACCAAATCTCAGTTGGCACATGAAATGAGTTTGTGATTTAAGGGCTTTATATGGCATAGATTAACCAAATTCTGTTAGGGGGGTGAAAAAAAAGCAGTTTGAGGACTTGCTGATCAGGTTATCACGTGTCAGGAAATTATGGCCACTTACATGCTTCCAGATTCGAGTAAGTGAGACACTTTTAGCATTACGTGAGTTAGGGTGGTTTCACCGCTGATGTAGGGGGTTTTGTCCGTGTTATCTGCACAGGCCACAGTAATGTAGCCCTAACTGTTTTCCCAACTTGCTGTGTCGCCACCTCTTCAGTCGTGCACTTCATTTATGCCCAAGGGCTTTTGTGAATTCAGCTCGTGGATGAAGGCAGCATTGTGGTGTAGTTTTTTGCTGTACAGTTCATGAATGGGATTCGTTTAAACATACGAGAAACGAATGGCTCGCCAGTTTTTATAGCGTCAAGATCAGCCAAAAGGCCAGCACCAGTAGATAGGCCAGTGTTAAAGCTTTCTGTCGAGCAGTAGGTCGTTAGCAGATTCTTTTGGTCTGTTCAAAGGGTGGAGTCTCGGAGATTTAAAGTTGCTTTGCAGAATACGCCGAGAATACGTCTAAACACGAATAGCTTTCTGCTCCACACAGGCAAGCAGCTTCTCATCTCCACCAGCACTGATCTGTTACAGCGGTGTTTATATGCACGATGCAGAAGCAGTGTTGATATATTAGATCAGCTAGGAATGCAAGTTTTAGCCTTTCGTTATTCCGTCTCATTTTATGGCCCATAATAATAACAATAATAATAATAATAATAATAATAAACCATACACAAATAGCTATCGATGAACTTGGGTGACTTCGTGGCTAGCACGCCGGTCTTTTGTACGAGCCGCATGCTAAAGCCCTAACAAAAGAACGAGTGAGACAAGCAACAGCTGGTCCTTAGCGGAGTCTTCAGCATGTCAGCCGGTAAAGATTACAACGAGGTGCTCTGACACAAAGCTATGGACTTTGTTACTGACTAGACTTTTTTTTTTATCTGTGGTGTAAGTACAAAAAAGTGATTCAGGCATGGAGGGTACGGTGACGTGGATGGCGACTTTTACGTCTGTTGGCTAATCACTTCTGGTGGGTGGAAGAATAGCAGGCCGAAATAACTGAAGAATGATAGGGCTGTTGCATTAATTTGTATCGACAATGGGTAGTTTTTGTCAGCATGTCCATTAGTTGCGCTTTGCGTGTGCTGAACACATTCAGGAGGTTTTTTTTTTTTTTTTTTTTTTTCTTTTTCATTTTCTTTTTCTTTCATATCATGTATGTGTTTATGTATTTTATAGTGAAGTGCACTGCTCGATTTCTTCTCTTAAGAGTGGCAATTCAACAAATGGTTAACCAAGCTTCCTTATTCTGCCTTTTCATCTGCCACACCACAATTGCAGCCTTTTGGTAAACCGTGCAGGTTTCAAAGGACAACTGTGAAAGTGACTGTATGAAGCATTTACTCAAAATAGTTTTGATCTTGTCACAAGTTACATTATTAGATCTGCTCCAGTGCTTTGTTCTGTTGTGGAATTGAACCCTTGGTGTCTGCTTTGATTGTTGTTAGGGGGGTTGTTATAGATGGACAATTTCAGAGTGATTTCTTGAAATCTTGTGTTTAGGCTAATTCATGTTTTTTGCCATACCTGAAGTATTTTACCTGTTTAGAAGGAAAACGGCATAGACCTTTTGACTTGTTGTGTCATTTTCACATTCACCGTGCAGCAGATTACTTTAAATTATTAAATTAAATGGAGACGTGAAAACAGACAGTAGATGTGTGTCAGCTCTTGCCAATGCATGGGCAGACATTGTGTTGGTTTACTATAGGTAAAGCTGGTAGAGTACACTCCATTGTTTAAGGAAATATTCATAGAGGCAGTGGTAGCTAGTGTTAAGTTTTTTTTTTAATTTATTTATTTATTTATTTTGTCTTTCACTTGACATTCAGGATCAGTTATCACCATTTTCTACATGTGGACCACTTACAGTTTTATTGCAGTTCTGGGTTTGTTGCAATACCTTGTTCTCTGTTCTCCTGGGGGGTATTTCACATACCAGGATTTCTCAGTTCAGCCAGATAACGTAAGCCCAAAGTCAAGCCCATTGAGAAGGACAGTCTTTGGGCCAATTGAGAAATCCTGTTTTGTGAAATACCCACCTGATTATTTTAGGTTATGTGTGCATATCAGATTGTCGAAGAGCCTCCTGAAGTTGTAATGAGTAAGCGCTTTGACTTCTAATTAGCAGTAGCAGATATACTCTTACACAAACCAATGTATAGGCTTACCTTTTGATCTGGTACAAGTTATTTTTAACAATATTGTTAGGCTCAGATCTTCTTAAATATTGTGTTTCTGTCACTGTAAACGTTTTGTTACTTTTCTTGTTAAGGAGTCGGCATGAGCTGTTTTTGTTTATAATCCTTGGTTCAAGCTTGAATGTATTATGTTCTTCGGAAGAGGCCACACCTGACATTCTCTCCCTCTTTCATTTCAGGTTCTGCCTGTCAGGACATAATTCCTTTTTGTGAATCACAAGATATCTGAAGAGATTTCACGTGTAAACGCCTAGCAGTGGCAAGCCTCAACTACTTTGTGTGTAGTTCGTCATGTCTTATTATAGGGGTACAGTGAAGCTCTCTGAAGATAATATTTTTTGGAAATTCCTTTAAAAAAGACTGAGATTCCTCTAAACTAAGACAATTGATGAAACTCTTAATTTTGTTCTCCAAGTCTTTTACATGAGAGCAACTCCAATAGTACTAGTAGTTTCATTATTTCTTTTCCCAAGTGACAAGGTGTTTAGTAAGGCCTGTCTTTGACATGCCAACCCACCCACTGATTCCTTATGTGGAAAGTCCTGATGGGCTAGGCCATGATATCTTGAACCACAGTAGTGCTACTATGCCTGGTGCTGGATCAAGTATGACTCCCCACGTCAGCCTGGTGGAGAAAGCAGATGTGCAGGTGGCGGGCAGCCTGCCTCTGGACTGTATGTTTTGTGAGGAAACCTTTCAAAATGAAGAGGAGCTCGGTCCACATCTCTTCACGCAGCACCACACCACATTCCATGCCCCAGCCGTGTTACGGGTGGAGGCTGAATTCTTAAGCCCTGGAGAGAAGGCCCACTCCAAGGCATGCCTGCCCACAGAGCCTGAGGAACAACTAGATTGTATAGTGTGTGGTCAGGCCACTGAGGACACGGCTGAACTAGAGGCTCATATGAGGAAACACAAGGATTCCTTCATCTACTGCTGTAACCTGTGTGGCCGGCGCTTCAAGGAACCCTGGTTCTTGAAGAATCACATGAGAACCCATGGAAAATCGGGGGCCAAGAATAAGATTCAGGACATTGAATTGCCTGTCACCATCAACGACATCATCCAAGAACATCCTGCATCATCTACCGTGACAGCATACAAAATGTGCATGGTCTGTGGCTTCTTCTTCCTCAACAAAGAGGTGCTTGCCGAACACAGTAAAGTGCACAGTCGAGAACCAGAGACGAATGAGGAAAATGTCTCTGCTGACAGCCAGCTTGTTGTAGGGGGTCCTGTCTCTCAGGAAGGCTTCCTACAGTGCCTCCAGCTGCAGCCCACATCCAGGGAGAGTGCGATGGGGAATAGCCAGCCTGGCCGCTGGATCTCACAACTCGATCCTTTCAATACCTACCAAGCTTGGCAACTGGCAACCAAAGGCAAGATTGCTGTAGGTCCAAATATTAACAAGGAGCTCAATGCAGACTCTAACTCGGACAACGAGGATTTTGGTTCTGATAAAGAAGAGCTTGGCTCCATCTGGGACTCGAGCAGCGGTGACAAGCCAGTGAGGAGGGGCCTTAGAAATGAACTGAAGCCTAAATTCAGTGGTGGGGAGACGCATTTGTCAGATCAGAAGAGTCTGATGCGCAAAGACAAACCAACAGACTGTGAGGAGTGTGGAAAGACTTTCAGGACTTACCATCAGCTAGTGCTGCACTCCAGAGTTCACAAGAGAGAAAGGGGTGGAGCAGAAAGCCCCACAGCGCCTGTGGAAGGAAGGGCTTCAAGCGTAGGCTCTGCTGGCAGTCCATCACTGGACCGAGTGGAGGAGTGCTCTGAGGATGGTTCTGAAGAAGGGGTACCTGGAGAAGCTTTTCATTCAGGTATCATTTGTCACATTTTTATCTTGTTTGTGTCCCTGTCTTTGTTTTATAGATTGCTTTAAATACAGTTGCATCTAATTTGATGTGCCACTTTATTGTTGTAATTTATTGTTTTGTAATTCATACATTTTTTGCTGTTGATGAATACTCTATAGCAAACAATGTAGTTATCTGTATGTGAAATGGAGGATTTCAACAAGTGTGTGGCAATGCTTTTTCAATGATTTCTTTCAGTTTTAAGTAACAACTCATGTCTGCCCTGCTAAAAAGTGATTTGGGGCAGAATAATATTCTCAACAGCTCCCTCTAGTGGTTATTTAAGAATTGATCTCCCGGCAGACATGTCATGTTGTTTGGAAGTCCTTGTTCTAGTCATTCTACTAACCTTGGAATTTTTTTTTTCTTCTGCTGCAAAGATGTTTGCTTGGCTGTTGAAAGTAGACTAAGTATGTGTTTTACTGACAGATAAGAGTGAAGATGGCTCACACAAAATGAAACTGAAAATTCTTGCTCCAAGGAAATGCTGTTACTGTGGCAAGACTTTCCGTTCCAATTATTACCTCAATATTCATCTCAGGACACATACAGGTATGAAGATTTTTTTTTAATTCTGTGTTTTCCATGAATATTAAATATGTCCCAAAGTATAGACCTTAAAACTTTCCTTTTTGAAAGAGTAGCTCATCTTGGGATTGTTTTGGGGGATTTTTGTTCCATGAGTGCTAACTGTCTCACTTCTACTTTCTTTAGGTGAGAAACCTTACAAATGTGAATACTGTGACTATGCTGCAGCACAGAAAACGTCTCTGAGGTATCACCTGGACAGGCGTCACAAAGACAAGCCTTTTACGGAGATCCCCAACATCCCTGTGAAGGGCAGAGAGTCTCCCAGGAATGTGGATGACAAGCAAGTTTCAAAACCATCTAAACAGTGGCCTGCTCCAAACCCCATTTCTGCCATTGTCAAACATGAAGCAGGGCCCAGTCAGCCTGGCATTACCACTACCGGCTTGGTTGTCCGTGTCAAAGAAGAGTGTGGAAGTATGTCTGCTACGACTCTTTATACACCTCCTAGTGAGGCACCCATTAAATGCCCCCTGCCCGTCAACCTTAAGGCTGAAGGGAAAGAGGCCTCAGAGGCACCATTAAATCTTTCCCTCAAAGCGTCTTTGTCCATCTCCGCTACCTCAGTGCCTAGGAACATGTTACTGACCAACTCCTGCACTTCCTGTTCTTATGAAACCCTTTACCCTGAGGTCCTGCTCATGCACAGAAAGCTTATACATAAGGAGAGCTTTGATGTTAAGAAAAATGGCTATAGGCCTCCCCTCAAGCCAAAGCGTTACACGGGTTGCCCTCCAGCCCTTGAAGGCAGAGATGTCACCCCTTTGCCCCACATCAACAGGAAACACCCTCGTCGGACCAAATCCCCACCACCCCAGTCAGGAAGATCAGGGGAGAAGGTCCAGCCTTCTAAACCTCCTCAGATGCCAAAGGTATCTCCTGCAAAGGAGCCTTGGAGAGACCACCAGAACAGCACCCAGAGAAGCCGGGTTGCAGAAGGAGCTGCAGGCATCCAGCCAAGGTTCTCAGATGTGGCAGTGGAATCTATCAGAAAATTCAGTTCTCCTGTGGCTGTGGACAGAGAACCGCACACTCAGAAGCCAGAGCCAGCTAGAACCAGCGTGATCTGGCCATCAGATGCGGCCAGGCTGTGTCTCTCAGACCGCTTTAGGAGCTTGACACAAATGGACTATGGCGAGCCCTCCAGCAAGAGGCTAAAGCCTGCAGAGCCTCTGCAGGGCACCGCAAGGACCGGGGAAGAGTTCAATAGACTCATGCCTTCAGGCAGGAATGTGAAAAGCATGTTGCAAGGGAACTTGCCCTTGGCTTCTGTCAGAGTGGCTCCTACAGTGTCTGGCAGCAGCATTGAGGCGGACTGGAATGTGATCAACCTCTTGCGCACCTACACACCCAGCGACCTAGCCTCCCTCTACCAGCCCGCTGTGGCAGGCTCCAGCCATGCTGCTGGGAATTCAGCCAGTGCTGGTAAGTGCTACCATGAGGTAATAGTTGCTGAATTAGACTAGTTTTCACTTGCGAGGAATTGTGAAATAATGGGGAAAAAGGTGTTTGTACAGTCTTTATTGAAAAAAAGAGGTTATGTTAGTTTCTCCAGATGTCAGTATAGATAAGTAGGTGTTTGCCTTGCATTCTTTAAACAAACATTTACTTTCATAATATAAATAACCTGCACAGGTCTGTCACAGTAAACTAAGGGTTTATATACACGTGTGTGTGTGTGTGTGTGTGTGTGTGTGTGTGTGTGTGTGTACCCTTTGTTTATGGAGTGTGTACACACACACGTATGTATGCATGTATATGTACATGTACTGAGTGTACTTTTTGAATATGCCACTGTTGGCCTCTTATATAATTTTTTTTTTTTTTTTTTTTTTTTTTTTTCCTTCAACTTTTCAAACTGAAATTTTTGATTGTGAAAATGACCATTGCGCATCAAGTATTATGACATTATATTTCACCACCACTTTTTCAGAAGAGATTGAAAACAGTTGTGCTGTAGTTAAGTGAGTTTATTTGTGTGCTTTAATGGTTTGCTAAACACTTCATTTGCTGCCATGCCCAAAAGTTTTCCCCTACTCTTGTTTTCTCTGAAGAACAATGTGTTCTCAGAACCAATTTAAACAGAAAGGAATACAGAGGCATCTGTATTGATCAGTGGCCAGTTATCCTTACAGGCTATGCTATTAATTACACTTGGTCTCATCGTTAGCAATAAATTAATAGGGGCAAATTTCAAAGGGTTACTTCTTTTGATGTAATGGGTGCCATGACCTCAGCAGTGGTTAACTCGGTCATGTCTCTTATTAAATCTGGAGGGCGGCTGTGGTCCTGTGCCGTTAATGATCGCCTGTATATGCTCGTCTCCCCAGGGAGCAGGCCCTTGCTCTTTCCTCATTACTCTGCTAGCATCAGCCAGAGGAGAAGTCACCCAAGCTCGCTGCCTAACAGCCGTTCGGCTCCTCCTGACGCCAACTCTTAGAACTTGACAATGGTAAATTTTTACTGGCACACATGATCAGTGGAATTTGTGCTGGGGTTCAGGTTCAAAAGCTAATATTCAATATTCTTTTCTTTCTCTTCCTCAGGCTTGAGGTATTTGCATAAAGCCACCACCTCATCTTCAACTGTGATGACTACTACTGGAAGAAAGGTTCAAGTCAATGACAAATGAGGACATGTATTTGATGCATGCTCGCTCCAGACACTACTTCTAAAGGGACAGCTATGTTACTTAGATGCGATATCAAGCGTGTGGTAAGGGGGATTCATCTGTTAACTCGGCCTTGGCCACGAAGCAGAGCGAACTTGGGATCGGGCCTTGAACAGTGTTTTCATGTGTCATAATGTTCCATTATGTCAACAGCTTACAGATGTAGTACCGCACTTAACACCAAATATGACTTATTATGCACTCCTGCTGACTCTACATGGCCGTTGAATCAACTGCTTTCAAAATCAAGTGCTACGATGGGCTGTGCTTTGATTGCCTGAAATCTTACACCTAACAAGTGCCTCTTATACTTGATCAGAATGCTGTTACACAAAGGTAGCATAGACCAAATAAACTAAGGGGAACTTGACCCAGGTTTGGTTCAGATAAAAAGTATGTTTTGTAAATGTTAAATGAGACATTTCTATTTCTGTTTACGCTGTGCCGAAAAAAAAAAAAATACAAAGAAAAAACCCACTTTATACCGTGCAGCTTCTGGGAGTTTTTGATCCTGCAAGTAAAAACGTTTTGGTTTTTTCCATTGGTGCAAACGAAAGCTGCTGTGTTTTTGTCTCGGAATTGAGACGCTTGAAGCAATGGTGACGTACTGTGTACATTTATATTTCTTCCGTATTGGGACAAAAAATGCAGGCATTGTATGGAACCTCTTTACTGTGACAAAACCAGATATGCCATCCTCAGGTCTGATGGACAAATAGAACTGTGACTTAGGCTTGCCTTAGTTGTGTGCTAAGCCAGCTCTCTTTGGAGGGCTTTCTTTGGGTTTGATGTTACATTTCCTTATACCTGAATGTTCTTTTCTGAGTTTGTTTTATATAAATATCATTATTTCTTTTGCAGAATCAAGTCAAGGATGTGTATTTATTTTCTTGCTCTGTCTTGTAGATACACTTGGCAAAGATTATGGCGATTATGGTAGTGATAATTCTTTTTCTTTTTTTTTTCTTTTTTTTTTGAGCGTATGACGGTGGCTTATCTACTGACCTGTCTGTTATGGTCTGCTTTTTCACAAACTACCTTCCCCACCTACTTTAAAGATGTGAGGATCCATAGCACCCAAATGTTAAATTATTTGCTTATATTTAAGGGGCTTTTTGTGACCTATGTCAGAAACTCTTCCTGATATAAACTTGAAATACTTGGTTTTTCTTTTTGTTCTGTTTTTCTTTGCTGTTCACTGGAAGACAAGGCAGAAGTTGCTTTATTTTTTGTTCTTTAGCCACTGTGCAAAACTTAAACTGAGAGAATCAATTGCTGTCAATATTTAACATGCGGACCACTTAAGTGGTTCAAATAGAGTAATAATAATTGTGTGAATATGTTGTTTAGCCTCTGTTCTCTCTCTCAGTATTGCATTCTCTCACCAGTAACCCTTGTTTTAATAGTGTTTTTTTTTTTTTTTTTGGGTTTAGCTAAGTTGGTAGATAGAGGTAACACTGAGATGTGCCCTATGTAAATATGTATTTGTTTTGATTTTCACCCACCCCCACCCCCTTCTTTGGGGTTATTTTTATTTTTTTGTGCACTTTCACTAATAATTTTCCTTTTTATGTTATTTACAGCAGTGGTTCTCAGTCCCAGCCCTAGGGACTCTGTGCGCTGCATTAAGCAGGGTAAACACAAAATATGCAGGCTATGAAGTACCTAGGATTTCAGAATGAAAACCACTGGTTTTCTGGCCTACAGGAATCACACACAACATAGGAAATGGAACAATAATTCCACTCCAAGAATTTGAGCGTTCAAATACATCTGGTCATTATCAACTTTCAGATTGGTTTCTCTAGCTCTGTAACCATGCTGTCAAGAGACAGAGTGTATTTCAGGCTGTTCAGTTGCATAATAAAGCAATTGCGTGTATTAGTGAAACTTAGTTTGTCTCTGAATTTGGCTACATATATGCATCATAGAGAGTGCCAGTATTAGGCAGTGATGTACATTTTATAATTGGAATTTATTGGTTGAAAAACTTTTGCTTGATTTTTTTTTTTTTTTTTTTTTTTTTTCTCTCCGGGGTTAAACAGTAATCTTCATGTAACTCTATGTAATTTTATTTAACACCTTATTTCAGTAGATGATGGGCAAATGAACATCATCTACAAAGGCAGGCAGACCAGTTTGGCAGGGAGGCCACCAGAGTCACCACACTATCATGTTAGCAATAGTGTTGGTTACAGTTAGCAAGTTAAAAATCTGATTTTGACAGGCTTAGTGTTTAGCACTAATGGGTTTTATTCCTCATTTTGATCACTTGCCTTGGTTTAATAGTGAATGGACTTGATATTATTCACTGTTTAATATTAAATACTGAAATTTAATATTAAACTATGAATAGATTTAATAGTAAAATATAGATACAGTGTTTCATTTTTAAAATTCTGTAGCTTTAGGGAGAGCTATTGTAATGGAAGCAATATGCCTAATACCTTATTTTGGGTCAGTGCCATGTGTAGTAGCACTGTCACTGCCATATGGCATTTGGCCATGTTGTTTAGCCGTAATTATTAGGTGCCCTTTTTGTCTAAATTAGTCATCAGAATTTCTCTCTTTCACAGGTCTTTTAGTGAGCCTGAATACCTACTTTAAAACCTGTAAATAAGACTTCATCTTGTGACATTGTTTTAAATTAGTTCCATTTCAGTCATATTGCCCTCAGGCTTTTTGTCTGTAAGGTATAAGGTATTTTTGTCTGTAAGATGTTCGGTAGCACACTGAGCCTCATACCACACCTGTAATGTTGCAGTCGGGCAGGATTGCACAGAAGTTATCTTAAAGGAGTTTGGATAAGCTACAGTAAGAATTGCCAGTCACATATTCCCATTCATGTATTTATTTGCATTCCTGACCACTGTACCTTCCAATTCGACCCAAAGTTTGCTTGCCAACTTCAACATTCCGGATCGCTAATACTGTATTTGGAGGTCCCTAAAATGGGAGGGGGTGGTGGTGGGGAGGGGCCATGTATGGTCATACTCTGTTCATCCGATATGCACGGTAATTCCCTCAAATTAAGCAGATAGTCTGCACTTGTAGCTCATGTCCATATTTGTGTTATTAAATTTCAACTCCACTATGCTAGTACAGCTAAAATAATATATTTGTCAACGTCCAAATATTTCTTGACCCGAGTGTGTCTAGCTTTTGCTGTATGTCTGTAATCTCCTAGAAGATGCTTCTTGTGATGCTTAATTTGACCAATTTTTTTTAAAACCCCCTAATGCTTGTCCTTCATGCTTCAGCAGGCTTTTCTGAGCTTTCTTGAGGCGGGGCATGTGTTTAGCTAAGATTTTAACAGAAGCTGGTATTTCCCCTCTCCTTTCACGTGAGGTCGTTGGCAGAAGCTTTCCTTTAAGCAATGAGACATGACATGACCTGATACTGGCCATTGTGAGCTTCATTTGAAGACTGCCTATGTACAGTTGTGGTGTGTGTTTTGAGGGGAACTTGGTGATTTCCTTCTTCATCTTAGTCATAACACATTATGTATTCAACGGCATATCTTTGCTGAGCTGCAAGTTAAAATATTCAAGGTCACTGATGGAAAAAGACTACGGAGCCTTACGTGCTAACCTCCTTAACTGAATAATCTCTATAACTGTTAGTCAGCCCTGTGCAGCAGTTAACACACACACACACACACTATATATCCCAAAGTCTCCAGACACCACTTTTAATTACTGACTTTAATGTGCACCCATTGCTAACAGAGGTGTTCAATTGTGCACCATGATCTCCATAAACGATCATTATAAATGATGCTCTGGAGCACCCGCATAAGTCCAAGATCTTAATGTCCAGTGCCAAATGTTAGATAGAGGGACATATAGACCAAATCACAGACCAATGCTGGTGGCAGCATTGGTCTGTGAATCAATGGAACTGTGTTCTCTGGAGTGATGGAGCTCCATCCAGTAGCCTCAGGATTAGTTGGAGTGGCACTAATGAATGCTGAATGCAATCAATCTCTCAAGGATCTTTATAACTTGTAGGGCAAACTTTTAGGGAGTGTAGCAATGGTGCCGAAACCTATTTCGTTTGATTAATGGTCTTTGATTAATATGGATTAATGGCAGTGAAGTCTTTAGAAAACCATTTGTAACCTTTCCCAGTTTTAGGAAGCTCAACATCTTCAGATGTCCCCTTAAATTCACAGTCCCTTACCGTTCACAGTCTAACCCTTTAGGTGGACCAGGTCCACCTGCTGCCTCCCAGTTAGTCTCTATGGCACATTTTGAGCCCCTGAATTCTTTTCCAGGGATACTTTCAAAGTCCAACAATAAATTGGTCTCTTAATAGTTTGTTAAAAGCCAGCAGAAACTGAATTTTAGATTAACATCAAATCTGCATATTAATTTCTTATACACTGTTCCAAAATACCTACAGAAGGAAAACCAAGTGCAAAAAAGTACAAAAGTTTCATTAACATTCCTGAACTTAAAAAACCATAAAATGACAGGTGATGTCAGAAATGATGGAAACCGTCATATGAAACACTCATACTCATGGACAGTTTTATCAGAAATGCCGAACATACAGGGGTTTACAATGTGCTTATAATTACTGACCGTATCTGATGCTGCTCCTGCTCCTGGTGCTGAAAGGGTTCACAGTAAAACCACCACTAGCCAAATACTATTTGCAGTGACGATACCATGTGCAAGCTGTGCTGGTATGAGTGCTAGAAAGGCCTGGATTACCCAATGGGTCTTACGGGTGTGTGTCCAGGGGCCTGAGCCACTAGGGGGCCCTCGAGCATGCGATGTGAGTGAGAACCACAAAATCAAAACACCTCCCATACAATCAGCGAGGATTCCTACACCAGCTGTGAGCGGCAGAGTGCGGTGCGGTGTAATGTGACACGATGCACTGTTTTTGATGGATGCCCCATTCCTGTGCCAGGAAGAGGAGAAAATTTTCCATGAAGTGAAGAAGAGATGAATGTCTAAGACCCTTCCACTAAACAATTCAGAGGTGTATACTATTTGTAGTGTGTTTGTTTATTTAGCTAGTTAAGTAGTTCGTAGTTAGCTGACCAACACCAGGACAAGACAATGTTATTTAAGCTTTAAGCTGTTATTTAGACAGCTGATGTTAAACGTGGGGAGAAAACGTGACCACAAAAAACTCAGTTAAATACATACCCCAAATCACATCTGGCCTGCTCTGTCAGCAAAGCAGCTGTTTTCTGATAGCTCTGTGGTTCGTTTACATTTTGACTGGTCAGGTGCTTGACCGTTCTGGTGTAGCAACACTGTGTGAATTTACATTTGCTGTTAGGACATGTGTAATAGTGATAGAGCCCTTCAACATTCACGTATTTTTTAAATGTCTGTTTCATTTTCTCCTCCAGTCACTGTTAGTAACCATTACACTATCCACCACTACCTTCGTCAAGCTTTCAGGATTTTGGCAGAAAGCTGTTAGTACTAAATTTAAAACTCTTGAGTATTCACAAGATGAACTAAAGACTTAATAAAAAGATAATATGACATTTTCCAGCAACTTCTAGAACACACTGGAGAACAAAAACAGAGGTAGAGGTGAACATGCTGGTGCCCCAACTGTTTTGGAACATGTTGCAGGCATCACATTTGATATAAGCATGTATTTAACATAAAATAAAATAGAATTGTGTTCCTAAGGTAATACATCAAATATTATGTCAAATATAGTGTTTGAGTATTGTTTTTAACCCAGTTCCAAAAAGTATAGGACTGTAGATAAAATGAAAATATAAACAAAAGCACTTATTATGCCCATCACAATGGTGTATTCTGAGGGCAGTAAATTGTAAGGGACAATGTCTGGCAGATTAAACACTCCTGAGGGCCACACTTATTATGTTCTTGGAGCTGAATATTAAACTCTGAGTATTCACAAGATGCGCCTATGGGATCTGTAAAAATCAGACCTGAAACTTTAAATAAGTAGAACATGCATATTTTCAAAGCGAAATATAAAATGCAAAAAAAAAAAAAACCATAAAAAAATTAATAATAATAACCAAGCTGCATCATATTTTAGTTAGGGGGGCTTGAATGGTCTTGGGTTTTTATGCTTTATATAGATTTCAACTGTCCGGTTTGAATTTATGTAGTCTTCTTTAGGGCTGATGTGTTGCTTGCATGGTTCATGAGGAAGGTCTCATATTGCCTTCTGTGTCTTTAAAATTCAGGGACCACCCAAAAAGGTATCCAGGGAAAGGCCCACCAAATGTTTGGCCTAGGGGTCTATAATTTGATGATCCGGGTCTGGCGCTAGACAGATGTACCTTGATGGTCCACCTCTATCCCTTCATTAGTGGTTGGATGACTTTCACTGGAGGACCACTGACACTGACGAGTGTAAAGCCTACAAACATTGCTGTCTCTGACACACTCATACCATCACCTCTACCATGTCAGTGTTACTGCTGTTCATTACCAGGTTTAGTTGGTGTGTAGGCCACACAAACCTGTGTTAAACACACCAAACTGAGTTTAAACCATGTGTTCCAGAAAGATACAATGCTACAAGGTGTTTGTGTGTGTTGACTGTCTTTATTTTTCATTTGGCTAAAAGGGGGATTCCATTTACACTTGCAATGTAGAAGAAATACAGGAGATTCTGACTTCTCTTCTCTAAGCTATCATTAAGTAAACTGAAGACTTAATAAAAACACTGTGGTGAACCTATAGCTACAATTGTGTGAAGTAAAATATGTTGCAAATTCTAGTGTACACTTTCTATTTGTTTACTGAGTTTAACACATTGGAAAAAAACAGAGATGGCGGTGAACATGCAGATGTCCCAATTATTTTGGAACATGTTGCAGGCATCACATTTGATATAAGCATGTCAATATAAAAAAGAAATAAAATAAAGTGCATAAGGTTAAACATCATATACTGTATCAAATATAGTTTTTCTGTTTTGTGTTTAATTTACAAACCTAATTCCAAGATAAAATAAAAATAAATGAAAGAAAAAAAACCCCAGAAAATAACAGAAAGCACTGGGTTATGTGTCTAGTTGGAGCTGAATATGAACAAAAATGGTATAAAGACAAAGTATGATGAGTTTTATGTTTTATAGTTTTTTGTAAATGTATAAATAAATAATTTTTGGAAAGTGTTGCAGGCAACACATATGGAATGAGAGTATATTTACAAAACAATGAAGGTTCTTAAACTAAAACATGAAACAATGTGTTTTTGCACTGTTTTCTCTTTAATACAGGTCAAAGATTTTCAAATTTCCAATCACTGCTTCCTGTTTTTATTTCCATGTCACATACTGTCAAAACCGAGCGGTCAAGGACCTCCTAATTAACCCCTTAAGCCCCCGAATGTCTCAAAATAAAAACTGAGGGGGTTCCTTTAAAATAAACATGTTATGCTACTGTCATTGTTTAGCTGCAAGCTTCTGTATTGGTTCCCTTGACTAACTAATGATACATCACTCGTCTCCCTCAGGATGATGCTGTAACAAATTGGTTTACCCAGTTGGTCCTTCATAGCGTAGCAACTAAGCTCTAGTAGGTGAACCACTTTACTATATGCGGTAGCATGTTTGTACATATGAAATGTTGCTCAATTTCTCCAAAAGACTGGTGGAAAGAGGAAACCGTTACTCACTTCTCAAACCAAAGACACAAGAGGAGATGTGTAAGATCTCGATTACTGTATGGAAGAGCGCATTACCAAACTAGAAAAGAGCATTTCCATGGGAAGAATTGTTAAACCAAACATTGTGTTGCCACTGAAGCTTCAGCACTGCTATGGTGAGAGAGGTAGCAGCCAGCCAACACTGGGTAATCATGACAACATGTGACCCTCCAGAATACCAGGGGGCTAAAATGTACTCTATACTACATATAATGTATAGTGCAGACTGGACATGCTTTTCTGAGCCCAGCCTTTCTCTGTCTGTCTTAAAGGCATATATATATATATATATATATATATATATATATGAACCATAAAAACAACATATAACAAACATTTTGTTTATTATATATAAGTTTTGTTATTGTAATGGTATTATTGTATGTATTGTAATAGTGTTGTATCATATATATTGTGATAGTATTGGACATGGACACTGTTTTAGGGCACACAAGACTCAATAGCCAGGTTTCCCTTAATATGAAGTCTGCAGTATGTGTAACTGCACATTATGTCCACTAGATGGCATGCTTGGCCTGCAAGAGATCAACACTGCCATTTAAAGGTGCTGATTGGCATGGCCTCAGATACACTGCTTGAAATCTCAGCTTTAGACACTGAAGCGTTACAAAGCCTTCAGATATTATGAAAGCTTCTTCGTTAATAAATCAAAACAAAGGTCCTAAAAAATTTCTGACAAATCTGCAGCGTTTCCAGTGTGTTTGTAATGCTTTTTTAATGAATGCCGGATGTTTTTTGAAGAATGGCCCCGCTTTGCTTTCGGACTGCACCCTGCATCATGCACGGCTGATGTGATGCTTGTGGCAGAGCCCATCACAATGGTGCATTCTGACGGCAGTAAATTATAAGGGACAGTCTCTGGCACATTAAACACTCCCGAGAGCCACACACACATACTCTCTCGATCCCTTTCTTTTCTTCTCCTCCCCCCCCCACTCCTTTTTTTTTTTTAACCATAGCACATCTGCTTGCTGTCTTCTCCCCAGGGCCTTCGCTGTGTAATCTATTGCATTAGCTCACATTAGTGCATATCGCCCATGGGCCTCGATAATCACAAACACAAAATGAGCATTTCACTTAGCGTCACCCTGGCAGCCCCTCAGACTCTGTGCATCTGTGTGGCACGGCGAGAGGAAAGGAAGCACAAACTTCTGCATATGACACACTTCCTGTTTCCTCTAATCTGCCCCGACTCAAGTCAGTGAAGACGCTCTCTTAAAGCTTGCCTCCTCTCAAGTCTACTTTAAAGGTTTCATCTTGAACAACAACAACGTCATCTTAAGGTCTACAGTCCCACCCCCTGTTCCTGTTTTTATTTGCAGCTTCTTTTGGGGCTGTGGGCTTACTGTGGAAAGTTCACAGTAGATGTCTTATTTGTAGAGGAAACCTTGGAATTAGAGGCCCGTGTGTTACTGTATTGACAGTGACGAAACATGACTAATAGAGTTAGGCCTTCAGTTTGGACCTTCCATATTAAAACTTGGTATATAAAAAGCAAGCAAGGAAACCCACTTCTATGATAATGCTAGTTTCTGCTGGTGTTCCTACGGGATTCTAGTTGTATGTTGTTCTAAGCATTTCTTTAGAGCTTGTATCCGTTCTTAATTATGTTGGTAGTTAATCTGATGTGTTAGGAATTCGGTTCAGTTCCCGAAGGCCTAACCAATGGGACAGCTTGGCTGTATCTACCTAGATACCACAGTGAAAAAAACTGTGATTGGTTCATTTTCAAAGAGGGTTTCAAAAATGTAACCCTTTAGTTTCCAAACAAACGCTAACAAACAAATAAGTGTATTACTTCAGTAGGTGCAGGAATAAACTAATATTAGGTCTATTCTGAAAGGGTAGAAATGTGAAAATTACATGTAAATTTCCTGGTCAAATTACATGTATCACGGAAAATAAGTTAACATATCCTCTACAGGGAACACAACTCTCTCTATTTATCTGCTTGAAAAGGAAGAAATAAAACATATTATATAAAACATGCCATAACTTTTGCATAGGCCAAATTTTATGTTTTATTTTTCTCATTATGCTAAATCTAGCAAATAAACAGTAATTGTTCATTATAATGTGTAGAAGTGTGCTCTCTGTCCATTGTATGAGAAACACCTACCTTGCACTTTTGCTCAATGACCCCTTTAGAAGAACTAAACTCAACAAATACAGACTGCAGCCCATCTGTTGTCATGCACAATTTGTCAGCCACACTGTACCCCATTCATCACTGGGCAGTTTCTGATCACAGAACACCTGCTGACCAGATACCGGGTGATTTAACCAGTGTGGTTAATTTAGTCATTAGTTAGTCAGTTTAGTTTAGTTTAACTAGTTTAGTCGTGAAAATAAGCTCAGCATGAGAATAAACCACGGAAAATTGATAACTATTCATATTCCTAAATTAACAGATATAATATCCGATTTTTTTGTAATAATGAGCATAAAAAACAGCATGTCAGATGAACAACCTGTGTGTTGTTTTACAGTTTAAATGCAATTTCTGCTAGTCCTGCTAGTGACCTTTCTATTGACTGAAAGGAAATATAATTGTCAGATATTTTAATCAAAAATAGTAAAGTAATTTATTTCAAATTACATAAATACTTATTGTTTAATTAATAAACTAAAGATTCTAGGCTGAGCTAAGGGTTGAAACTGCATTTTATGACTACTGTGAAAAGTGGTTGAATTGTAAAAGTGCATTCAAATTATTGTCCCTCATATGTTAAAATTATTTTAAATATAGAAATATATTTAATATATGTTGATAATAAATCTTATCCGAAGACTTTTTGTCAATGGTGGTACAGAAACACTGAATGGCATTAAAATAAAAGTTGTTTTATGTGATAAAATTTGGACAGATTCATGTGTCACTGCTGAAATCATTTTAAATTGGAAATAACCTGAACACAATATTTGTAATTCTCCGTACTGAAGTAGCTGTGTAGCAGTAGTTATTTAGAAATTAGACAGCATAGTTTTTTAGAAATCTCATCAGTGGTGTTAAGATGAGTGGTACTACAGTTTTACTGATGTTCCTTATAACAGGTTTTACGAATTACATATCAACATGTGGATCCTACTTGCCCCTGCAAAGGTAGAATGATGCTATTGTGTATGTGGCAGATCATTATCAACACAGCTAAGGTTAATGTGGATTGAGATGGTAGGAGTGTATCAGGTACAGCTGTGTCACTGCTAGGTTGCGAGTGACCCACCTCTTAAAAATATCCAATCAAGAGTGACTAGGCCATAAACTGCCCAGTGATTGGGGAGTGGTGTTTTATTAAGGCCACAGAGGGGCTACAGTCTATACTGTAACAGCAGAGCGGACAAGGGATTTCTAATAAAGTGGCTGTATATATGTGTAGTGCATGGCCAGAGTAGTGAATAACAGTCTGATATAATAACACAAAAACAAACAAAAAAAAATATCCCTTACTGTGTTATAGTCATCGCTGTTGTAGCAAAACCTCAAAGTCTTCACCCATTACTGTTGCCACCATGCTGTTACTTTTTTGGCTTTACTACAACATGAAAGTTTTTTTTTTTTGCTGTTTTTTTCTATTTTTAAACACAATTTGTGTGAACTGGGCACACTGGACATTGTGAAAATAGCCATGTCCAGTGTGCCCAGTGGTAAGGCAAGAATGATGCTATTTGTTGTTTTCTAGAAAACCCATAAAATGCAAATAAGCTTCATTTATGACAAATTATTTGACAATATATGACATAATTGTTGCCTTACCACTGGGCACACTGGACATGAATGGACTGGATTTTCACATTCGTACACATTGTACACATTGCATGACACAGATGATAATTTTCATTTTCCTTTCTGCATTCTTACAAGTTTTGTATGCACTTGGCTGTTATGCACAGGTTTATCATGCTTGGGTTATGAATATTGAATACGGATATGAATGAATATGTGAGTATGTTATACACTATGTTGGTTAACTCTTTTGCAGATTACAGTTCCATTGTCACATGCTGTTTCCATATGGAAACATATCATACGTATGTATGATGGCATGCAGCCCTAGAATTTTAGGCAATTTTGGAGCAATTTTATTTGTCCATTTATCATGAGCGGACAGCCACAATATGTAATTAAGCCCTAAGGTTTTAATTTTAGTTTATGTAAATGGAAAGAAATTGCATTGTATTGGTCATGCAATGTTCACACAACATAAAGAGCAGCTGTTTTCTGATACTGGAGCAACAATAACAGAATAAATTTTCTAATTGGGCAGTACAATAAATCATGAAATGATCATGATATGAGAATCCAAAAGTGTGAAAAAGCATCATGGAGAATGTACATTCTATTAATTATGCTATCTGATGCAGTTGCATTGTTTGAGCAGCAACGTTTGCAAACGGTCAGCACTAATCAACATCTGACTTCAGCTTTCATGTTGTTAACGAGCTCTGGTGTTGCAACATGTTTATAGACAAGGTGCAAAACACAGGGGGTACTGGGGGGACCAAGACCTCCTAATTAACCTCTTGGACCTCCAACATATCTCAAAATCTAAATTTCTGGGTAGTCTCTGAAAATAAACGTATTATGGAGATGGAGGAACATGCCTGAAAATACTTCTTTTGATAAAACACCCTATAAATTTACACCCTCATCTTCTCGTTCCGTGCAGAAGTTGTTGCAATTCAGTCCTACATCTGTATTTTAACCGTCATGAAGGGGGCTTGTGGTCCAGGCTTCACACTGCAGGCCGACGGCACCCAGTACTCCAGCCCTAGTTATCAGAATCCTCTCCCCTTCCTCAATCAGTCTTCCTCGTACTATCACCACATGTTGAAGGCACAGTTCGAACTCACAAAATGACACTACGCTTACCCATAATCAGTCTCATAATCATAATTCTTCTCTGGTCTGCCTCAGTGTGGTGCTGTAGCCAATTGGTTCAACCAGTTGGCCTTTCATAGTCTAGCGACTATAACTATGCCTAGTATACCTCAGAAAAAACTTGTATGCTGTAACATACACTGATCATCAAAAGAATAGTTGCATCCAGAAGGAAGTGTTGGATTGCAGTGCTATTGGGAAGGAAGATAAAGATTACCAGGAACAATAAGTGATGATAAATTTAGACTGATATGGGCAATATATATTGAGATACACATACAGAAGTAGTGTCTCTCGGTATGGCGTTGCTAACGCAATGAATGCATGGAACTGTAAAGGTTGCTAATGGTGTCCTGTGATAATCCATCCCATGCAGCTTGAATATTCTCACACAGTTCCTGCAGATTTAGCGGTAGGAGTGGAGGTGAAGTGACACCAGGCCTTCTGGACGTGTGACACATGACAACAAACTGTTCATCTTGGTACTGACCATGGTGCCAGGTGTTTTTGGCAGGTGATGTAACAGTCAGCGTGCATGCTATTGCATTAACCACATGACCAGTATGACGCACAATACATTGATAAGACCATACCGCTGCCCGGAGCCCTACAATGCGACCCCTCTCAAACTGTTCCAACTGCTCTAACTGCTTTTGAACTCTTCTCTGAGGCATATTTCACTGGCAAAGGATGCTACCAGCACAACAGCACAAGTTAGAATGAAAAGCATGTGCAACAGGACGACCTTATATAGTCAGTCAGGTACAGAGATAAGGCCCGTCCTTGCTTGTGTGGCCGCATGTGACATAAGAAAAATGAATCATTTGTATGTCTCACAACGTCAAATCTACCCACCAAGTTTCATTCCTGTTGGTTGACAGTTTTTTTGATGATGAGTGTATTTGCAAATATATAAACTTGGCCAGGACTTTCTCAAGAGATCTCAGGCAATATGTGGAATAACCAGGAGAAAGCATTTTTATTTAGTTGCCACTGAAGAACAGCCAGCTTTAGTTTAGCACACCAACACTGGACTCCCTGAATAATAGGGGGTATATTGCACACTGATTATAGTCTTCATTCGGTGTGAATCGTGTGAATATGAATCGTGAATAGAGTATCTAGATTCAAGAGCCAGGTGTATCGTTGCACTCCTGTTTTCTAATAACCTCCCTTCAAGTGCTGATTTGTGTCATCGGCCTGGTCTTATTAGCGCTTAACTGCTGTTTCCCCCCCCCTTTACCTTGTTTGCTGTGCCGATGGCAGAGGCCATTTTGTGGCCGGGGGTCTCACCCTGAGGAAAGTAGATTTATTTCAGCAGAGCCCCCCGCTTTATTCGCTCCAGGAGGTGCCGCTTTTTTCTGCTGACGCAGGGATCCGGCACAGCGCGCATTGGGCCGCACACAATGGCCTGCGCGGCAGGTAATGTACAGAATGAATAGTAACACTGTTAGATCTTAATTAGAGTTATGTGCAACAAGGGGCCACGGCACATGTTGTTATCCCATTGCCTCCTGGAAGTATTTGGGAGGGAGGCTTTACCATTCGTGGCATAAAGAGGAACAGCGGTTGTTAAAGGGAAAAATGGAGGAAAGGCTTTTTTCCCCGTCCACAGACCTACAGCAGTAATAGTGCGGTAGTGGATGTAGATCTGTTTCAGTGAGATGCTTTCTGCTCACAAGGTGTTTTGCTCTTTCATATCCACACCAGAAGGTTAAAAAACACAAACATGGAGATACAAGGTTTGCGATGTGTTAATGTCTGTTACAAGCTTCAAATATCTGTGTTTAATGTAGAACAGCCACAAAATGTTCATGTGAATCACGGTCAGTTAGTGCTAACATACCACTAGAATTCCATAGGAGTGCTAGCAGTGAGTTTTTTTCTTCCCTAGCAATAGTGAGCTTTTTTTCTGCCCACAAAGCATTGTGGTCAGTCATGTGTACACTTTTGAACAAGGCTTTGGACCTACACCCACACATAGATCTGTTTCACTGAGGCGATTTCAACATTGTGCTCTGTCAAGTAGGTACCACAAGGTACAACTGTGAGTATTGTATTATTACTCTTTCATTTCATTGTTTAAGCTTTGTTTGGAAACAAATAAAAATTAAATAAAATAAAAATATATAAAAGAAAACTTGAAATGCCAGAAGGAAAATGGTATCTAGATAGATACAGCCAAGCAAGTTCTCCCCTTGGCTGGGACTTCAGGAGCTGAAGTGAAGGCCTGATATGCAAACCTTAGGTCTGAAACAATGTAAAACAAATTGTTGCCGTCACACAAAAACCTTCGCTTTTGTCATTTCTTAAAACTTTTTTTTGCATCAGTTGAAACCCCAGGTATCCATTACAATGTCTTAAAATTTCACGATGAACAGTCCAATAAAAATGGTCCAAAATGACATGAAAAATTGTTACATTAACATCCGATATAAATTAAGAAGTTTATTTTAAGAAGTTTTTTTGTGTTGGCTTCTGTTCAAATAAAGCTTCAGATAAAACATGGAATGTCTTTTACACATTTCAGATATGAGTGTTTCATCTGGAACGGCCAAAAATGTTGCTAGAAATGTTAGCTTTGTGCATTATCATAGAGTTGTTTTATTTTATTTGTTTTTGATTGAGTTTTTACATTTGTAGCCCAAAATTGAAGGTCTATTTCTAAGGGTTAAATGGTGCCATGGTTTGTTACTTACTTTTTTTTGTTAATGCTATATAGTTTTATGCGTCATTTTTGAACATGATGAATCTACAGTTCTCTATATTTCTCACTTTTTTACTTTTTTTACAGCTTTCTATAGGATACCAACCCACCAATATACCCTCAAACCATCTGTTGTTGGGTTTAAATGTTCCTGTTCTTCTCTGGCTTCCCAGTGTCACTAAACAAGTTTTTCCCCACGTTCTGTTTACTTTTCAGCACTGATGCTTTTTTCTCCTCGCTCTGCAGCTAGTTTAGTGCACAATTCAGTTCCCAATGTTCTTTCACGCCTACCTTAGCAATCACTCAGCTGTACAAAAAAACACAGTTTTACATAGAGAGAGGGAGAGAGAGAGAGAGAGAGAGAGAGAGAGAGAAATTTGGAAACGGTCTACATGAGTTGCCACCACAGCAAGGCATTCTCCAGGGATGACTCCCTCCATCGCACACATATGTGGCTATCTATGCATTAAAATCCTATCTGCTGCAGAGACTGTCAATCCAGGCTGAAGAACCTCGGTGACCACTGCACATGCTACTGAGAAACAGCCCTGATTGGATAAAGAGGATGAAAAGTAGGCCACAAACTAGACTGTGATCACATGTGAACAATGCTAAAGATGACACTCTTAAAAATAATGGCTCCTTATAGGTGGTTCTAGAAGGGTTTCATTATGTGGAAGTTCTTTAAACCTCAGAAAGATCCTTCACACTGGCACATCTCATTTGCAAAATGGTTTCATCCCCTCAGTTACTTAAAATGGGATTCCAACAAGTTCAGAGACATTTGATGTTCCACAGTTGTGATGTATGTATATATTGACAGTTTATTTGCTATATAAACCTACATATGTCTACAAGCCTACATGAGTTTGTATATGAAATAAAGCTGATAAAAAA
The DNA here is from genome assembly GCA_034552555.1 of Semaprochilodus insignis. Classification (NCBI taxonomy): domain Eukaryota; kingdom Metazoa; phylum Chordata; class Actinopteri; order Characiformes; family Prochilodontidae; genus Semaprochilodus; species Semaprochilodus insignis. The sequence goes on along the minus strand of CM067492.1, from coordinate 5,191,235 downwards.
AAAGAAACTAAAACATAATTGGTTTCCTTTAAACAATTTACAAATTATGCAAAACATACAAAAAATGAATACACATCTGATGATAGTGTCCTGCATGGATTTTCTCTATCATAAAGGGATTTAAAAAAATATATGCTTTAGTCCAAAGCAATCGTAAAACAATGTTTCAGACATCAGGTATCAGTGTATTCACCATTTTCTATAATAACTTTCTGTAAAGAAGCTTTTAGAGGCAGTAAACGCTTCAGACGTCTGGTTTTTATCACTACCACTGTAAATAATTCTGACCCTTCTTAAGAACGGTGCCTTTTACTACTAACCACTCTGCATGGCTTGTTTTACATCTTACAGACCGAATGGTGCAGAACTTTCAAAGACGTCTTCTTCTATACTTGCTGTTTGCACATTAATTAAGATTCAAAGATTCCATTCTTATGTTCAACAGAAATGATCTGAAATAATGTGTTAGAGCTTTTGAAAACCTTTTGGCACCACAAACCTTTTGACAAATTCCATAATATTCTCAGGAATTCCCAATTTCCTACTCCTTTTTTTTGTAAATCTACACCCAGCAACCCTCTTTCTTACAAAATGCGGACCTCCATGGCACATACAGAGGTCATTAGGAGATCAAAACTTTGGCTAACTTGTAATTAGCCGTTCAGGCGCTTTACAGCATGCTCTACTGTGGTCGGTAATTGTTGCCTCCAGATTGTCAAACTTGCATGAATTAGCAATTGGGCCAGCGGAGCGTGCCGCCGTCCGACAGTAGGAATCCGCCGTCAGGTTTTGGGGTGGAAAGATGGCGTTCGCTGCGAGTGCTCGTCATTGTCAGCGGATCCCTCTGAGAAAGAAGAGCGATGTAATGGCTCTCGCTAAAAAACAGCCCCTGGCCTCAGGAAAGGGATTTGGGTGTCTGGAGACAACCAGGGCCATATGGAGCGGGCTAAGATAGCAAGGCACACGTTCAGAATAATGGATGATGTGTCATGTTTCATGTTGCCGAGAAGCCATCAAGAGACTTGGTTCGGGGAAATCAAAAGACGTACGTACAGTAAAAGCGACTGTTGCGGCATTTAAAGATTTCACTCGTTCTTCAACTCGCAGGGGCTCTCGGGTTTGCAGAGGCCGTTAATGGCACAATAATTTAAGGGGGTATCTTCATCTCCGTTGTAAAGGTATAATGGCAGTGAAAGATATCTCAAATGTTATTCTTTTTCTGCTCAACAGTAGCATTCATCAAACGAGAGCGCATTCCCCGAGGCGTTTAGGCAAGCTTTATGATAACACAGGTTTGAGATAAAGCACGATTGTGAAGGCTCAGTTAAACGATGCTTTGTTAGCTTAGCAATCTGTTGCAAAAAGTGGATAAACAGACGGAACATCTCTTCTTCAGACAATCAAAGTACACATCTACAAGCAACAAATTTACCAAAGTTGTGATCTCCTAATGACCTCTCCGCACGGCACACAGGCCTAGGCGTTAAAACAAAGAGGGTTGCTGGTTCCGGATTTAACAAAAGTACAAATATTGGGAAATCGTCTTGAGGACAGGTTTAAAAATATTAATAACAAATTTGGGATGCCTGTGTTACATTGTGCATGTTTTCATGGGATACATGAACTGTTTAAAGTCACACTGAAGTCAAAATGAAAACCATCGCTACATCTGTACAGCATACTCACAGCTTAGCAGTACCCAAGTCGTCTCTAGAGTGAGAGTTTCTTATTTACCTCCCCTTCAAATAAGGGAACTTTGACATCTGTATTCTAGTATTCACATCCTGACATAAAGATAAAGCTCTTACACACTTTGCACAAGTCTTACTGTTACTGTTTACGCACATATTGTTTATTTGTCTGTTTGTCTTTGCACTGTACACTATTTATCTAAATATATGTATAAATAAATAACTATTCTTAATAACTGCACTGGAGAAGGAGTCATACTGTACAACCCTGTATTGGTATAATGACAATAAAGCTGAACAGAACTGAATTGAATTGAATCTGCTGTGAGGTGGATTTTTTGGGGCTGTCTGTTTTAAAATGTTTTTTTTAGCTGTTAAATACAGAAAGTTGCTAGGATGCTGAATATCTTCTTTATGCCATGTAACTGTGGTAACAAAAGTCATATGCAAAAGTTTGGGTGCCAAATTAATCATTTAGCTAATTTGCTATTTAGTTTAATTTAGTATATAAGATAAAAGAAAACATGAATTGAGGCCTGTGCACATGTTTGCTTTATAATATAGGCCTCTGCACATTTTATATTTGACCATTTATTTAAAATCTGCAGCAAAAGTTTGCTCTCTGTAGAGGATACGTTAACTCCTTAATATCAAGACCTATAATTCAGTAACTACAAGGATTACATTGCCAACTGGCTGAGCTATTCTTGGGCTATACAAGTATGTAGTAGCACTTAGGGCCTGCTGGTAGGCCGTGACCTTTCGAGGGGTTAATTTATTTCCATTTAGAAAATCAGTAAAATGTTTAAGACCGGGGTGGGAGGGTCTTCAGACGTTTGATTGTATCTTCAAGTCATCATTACAATGGAGAGAATCACTCTCAATAGAACAACAGAAATTACTAGTCAGACGAGGAGGACAATGAGCTAAAAGCTAGAGTTAGAGAGATAGCTACCTGGTTATCTAGATGTCTTACCTCAGTTTGATTTCTTTTCTCTGGCTGAAAGGGTGGAAACCTGTCTCTGGCATTCATTGTGTTCCGAATAAAGATATAATTGCTGTTTTCTTTATGAGCACATTATCCGAGGTTAGAGTTACACTAATGCTAGCTTGGTTGTTCTTATTAGCATATAGATCAGTGGGTAGGCTAACAGTCAGGATTGACTGACACCGCAGGGATTCCTGATGTATTTGCTTTAACATGGATGCTGGGATTGAGGGAACACTGATGATTGGAAATATGAAAGCCATATTAAATTGTGAAATCTGTCAAAGTGGTGGGACTGTAATGCTGCGCTACAGAATATGGTATACCATTACAAATATCTAAGGGGTTTTAACGGCTGATTCTTTAAAAAAGCATGTTGTACATAAAATGTGTGTGTTGAGAACCTCCAGACGTTTTTACGTTTTTAAGCTATTTTATCAGACAAAAAAGTTTTTTTTTCCTAAACCTGCACATCCGAAGCATAAACCATTTAGGATCCTTAATTCTTCAGAGTGCATCCTAAGGTGGAGCACTTCTCCTCCAGCTCCAACCTGGCCATAAATATTCTAATGAACTAAACAACACTTTGACCTCACACGCTCGCCAAACCCAACACTAAATATGGATGAGAGATGGAAGGTGTCACGGCTTCATTTTCCAGCCTTTTCTCACTCCTGGGTCAGGCGTGGGGGGCCTACTTTTCTTTTTTAGCCGCGGGGACTTATTTTGCCTCCCCATTTCTTTCTTCCTGCCTTTCCTTTATTCATTTTTTTTCACATGTCTGCTAAGTGTGCTCCCCACCCTCGACAGTCACCCCCACCCCAACCCAACCCAACCGACCTACCTGCCTGGGAGAGAGGCCGACGCGCACCTCGGTCCGCTCGCCCTGCCTGTGTCAGAGGCGCACTTAAGTGCTGTTGCCGATACCCATGAGTAAGCCCCATAAAAGCCGCCCCATCGCCGCGGCCGTTATTGTTTCTCGCGGATGATTGATTGATGGATGAGGGCTGACACTTCAATGAAGCCATTTCCACTGGCATCTCTATCCGATGATGTGCGGCGTATATTTTCTATCCACGCCTCATTGCTCGCCTGTGTCATTCCTGGAAGTTCATTTACACCATGTTCCCTGAAGGACCTTTCTTTCTTTCCTTCTTTTTTTTTCATCCACCCTTCTTTTGCCCATCTCCCTTTTTTCCCCTCTCCCCCTGACTTGACTCTTCTTCTTTTTAACTATGTCCCCCCCCTCACCTCTCCCCCGTGTCATAAAATAATGCTTCTTCTTGTATGCTCGGCGGGGGTGAGGCGAAGGCTAAAAAACAAGAGATGTAGGTAGGTTAGTTACAGAAAGGGTAGACCTGGCAGGATATTGAGCTTTTTTGCTTCGTCTTCCCTGCTTGCCAAACCCTTGCTGAGTCGGGACCGTGGAAAAAATGAAGTATCTGCTAATGTGCATCAAATGATTTGCTGCCATGTAGTCGGCCGGAATAGCGGCGTTGCGCAGCGCTCCATTTTTTAAATCCAAATTGTTGTCTTAACAATTTTTCAAGCGCTAGTGCTAATGCGGAGAGGGGTGTGAGAGCGAGAGAGAGGGAACGCGAGTGTGTGAGAGAGATGCCTTTTCGGAGACAATCTCTCATTTTTATCTCATATGGAGAGCAGATGGTAGGCCTGCATCAGTGCAGGAGGCTTTCTGGGATGACAGCCATGAGATTCCCCCTCAGGTGCCATTGGAGCCCTCGTGCGCCGGGACTGTGATGGCTAGGACATGGCACCTCCTCACTAAAAAATCACTCTTCACTCGCCTCACTTTCTCACTTCATAATGGCGACTGCTAACAACCTAATATTTCAGAGAACATGCATGGGTGTGCACGCAACCTTTTTCCAATGAGAACCCTTTCTCCCCTTTCTCTTACCAAGCCTTTTGTAAGTTTGGTTAGCATGGATGAACGCTCTTTTTATTTTGCCAAGCTTTATTTGCTCTGTTTCAGCCAGCATTCGTTGGACTAATGAATTCCTATGAATAGTCCAGGTCAACTGAATAGTTCGGTCAAAAAGGCTAATGTTGTAAATAGTAACCTGCTAGCAATACAAATGCTCTCATCATCAACAGAATAGCTGCACCCAGAAGGAAGTGTCGGATTGGGAAATTATGATAAAGGTTACCAGGAACAATAATTGATGATACATTTAGACTGATATGGGTAATAGTTATTGAGCTACACATACAGAAGCAGTGTTTCTCAGTATGGCGTCGGGCCACCATGTTTGCTAACACAACATGCCAGACCATGGAGTTGTAGAAGTTCCTAATGGTGTACTGCGATAATCCATCCCATGCAGCTTGAATACTCTCCTGCAGTTCCTGCAGATTTTGCCACACCAGGCCTTCTGGATGTGTAACATGTGACAACAGACTGTTCGTCTTGGCACTCACCACGGTGCCTCCACACATCGATTCGTTGGTCGTCTCCACCAAGACAAAAGTGGGACTCATCACTGAAGGTGACCTGCTGCCATTTTGAGTCAGTCTATGTCTTTGCCCATGAAGATGTGGTGTTAAGGGCAGTTGTCGTAATGGTCTGCGTGCATGTAGTCCTGCATTGTGCAGCCGTCTGCCAAGGTTGCTGGCACTAACAGGATGACTTATGGAGGGCATTAATGCTCGCTAAATGTTCGCAATCGTGACTGTTGGGTCAGTCATGTACAGTGATAAAGCCCGTCCCTGCTTACATCACATGCGTGGCCGAGCATGAAATCATTTGAATGTCTCACAGTGTCACACCTACCTAACAAGTTTCATTCCTGTCAGTTGATTCTCTCTGGGTGCAACTATTTGTGCAACTACTGACGATGAGGTACATTCAAGGTAATTTGTGGTTACTACCTTCTATTTCTTGTTAACCATGTTAGCATGTTTGATCAAGCAACTCCAGTACCTTCCTGCAAATCTAGAACTATAATTATTGTTTTTTAAGAAACAACATAGTAAATATGACCAATGACAATTTTGTGTGGTAGCAAAATAAAATTGGTGGAAAACCAAAAACTAAAAGGCAGATATTAAAAGTAGGCCGCACAAAATAAACTTGTTCAAACGATTACAGCAACTAGTCTACAACATACGCCACAAAATCCAGCACCCTCGAGAGGGAAGGTCGGGTCATACCATCCAATCAGTTCCATTATTTTGCAGTTATCTTTGCACTTTGGCATGTTTGTGAATTTTTAGTCATTCCAAAAAGACAGCATGCTTGCAGGTACTTTCAGCACATGCTGCTTTACTGTGATTACTGTATTATGCTGTTTGACTGTATTCTGCTTTTGTTGTGTACTGTATTCTACAGAGCAGGACATTGTGTCAATTCTGTAGTAGAGATGTTTTTAAGTGTTGCACCTCCACTTGATGCTCAGCATAAACAGAGATTATAAGTGGTTTATCTCCTATATACAAACCGGCAAAGGACAATCTTTTCACTTCCCATTTACTACTGCACAAGCTGCCTGTGCTGGACAGTGAAGGATGAAACCGCATTTTTAATTGCCTTTAATTGCCTCATTACCTTTAAAGATTACCTGTAATATTAGTTAGTTTAAAACATTCTAAAACAAACTAAAATCTTCACCAGTGTGTGAAGAACAGTTTGGACGTTATGCCAAAGACGTCTGTGTATCATGTTGCTCAGATATGCACTGAGGTTAGCTTGCTAACCAGCTAGACCCATCTGTCCTGTCTTTAATACCGCTTTGTACATCAAGAGGTGATGGTGGGTCACTGTAGCACTGCCCATCTTGTCAATCATGTTCAAGGTCCTGCTGCTGGTATGATCATTTAAGGACGGGTAGGCAACGAAAGGAAGAGGAAATGCAACAGTGTCAAACGTCTTGGCAAGCAACCACTTTGACCACCGCTGTCCACTTAAACCAAAAACACAAAAACAAAAAAGCGAAACAAGAGTTAACATTAGAATTGATTAGTGGACACCGCAACTTTCTGATGATATGTTACCCCCTATTGTCTGGAGTGTGAATTTGACAGGATGTATGATCTAACCAACTGCTTCTTTACAATTGGTTGCAAAGATTAAGAATTTGATGGTTATTTTTCACTTCCATACGAAAAAAACAACCTTTTAATCCTTTTTAGCTCAAATATTTAGTGCTCAAATTCTCAATTCCTCCCCACTTATTTTGACATTCAATTGGTAACAACAGGTTTGAGACGTTTTCCTTTTTGTTTCAAGCACACAAAGACAAACATGGCGAAAATGTTCATCCATTTCAGTTTTTAATAAATGAGGGGTCCTAATCTCAGTCCTGGGGACCGCCCTCTTTTGTGCTTTCCCTCATATAACACACCTGATTTCATTAAGCAAATACAAAGCTCTTTATGTGCTGGGTCGAATGTGTTAGAGTGAAAAGAACACAAAAATGTGTATGGGGCTCTCAGGAAACCACTGTGATAAGTCCGCCTCTTCTACTGATGAACAAAAGAATTTTGTCAGAAATATTTAGGATTAAATAACGGCTTCTTTTTACATCCTCCAGTAACGAGGAGTTAAGCAGACCATGTGTACTTTTCATGCACCTTAATTCACAGAGCATGCCATTGTAACTGGAGACATTCCCTGGAAATGCCACTGTATTATTTGTTTTTGCAGTACTGTGAAATGGCCCCTTTTTACAGCGGTGCTCCGGAAGAGCAGGCTGTTCCAGAAGCCTCCTGCGTTTTCTGATGACTCGACCCTCTGTCCTCACTCCCTCGCCAGAGAGTGGGAGATGAAGAGGCTCATAAGTGGAGGGAAAGTAGTCTCCCCTCCTATATTTATACATTACGCCCAGGCCTCCCCTGCTGAGAGGCAGAGAGAGTGGAGAGGCGAAGAGAAGCGCAGATTGGGCCCTCGTGAATATTTCCCTGCCGTCTCCATCCGCCGTGTCATCCTTTATCAGTAATCACCGCAGAGGGCAGCGCGCCGCTCGTCTGGGAGAGGCTGACCTCCTGAGCTTGAAGAGCTTGCGGACAGCAGGGCTATCCATAATGGAGGAGGGCATTGTGGGTCGTACCTGTGGGAGGAGCCTGCACTCTCGACCACTTGTGCTGAAGTGTGGCGAGGCTTAGGAACAATGCTGTAGACGCTACAGGCAAGTGCAATGTGGGTAGTTAAAAGGGTGGAGCCGCTGGTCTCAGCCACTCGTTTTGAATTGACGAGAGCCATAGCAACAGCACTTCAGCAGGGGCAGAGAAATGCATTATGGGTAGTTAAAAGGGATGGAGTGATCACTCTCAGACCCTGTTTCAATATTTTTTATCATGCCCTCGCCCTCTTGGGGAGGAGCAGTTTATTTAACTGGAATGCACTAGCCCTCAACACAATAGTCTCAGTGAGCTAATCAGTCAGCCACGCAAACTTTCCAGTGTTTTCTTGAGAAGTTTCAATATAACATACATAAAATTTGTGAATAATTCATCTGGCTATAAACGTCAGTGTTGCGCTGCGGTGTAGTGCCTTTCTTTCGGGTGTTGTTAGCAGTGTAGCAACTAGCGGAGTAAATGATGATGAAGTTATATAAGTATTCGTGCATAAGAGATGGAGTAGTTAGCAACCAGCAGTCCAGCAAATCGAAAGTCATATCTTTAAAATGTTAAGCATTTTAAAGGAGTTTACTGCTATAGCTCCTAAACAGCTTTGTCTGCTTGGTTTTCAGGTCTGAAAAATGGGAAAGTACTGCTTCAAATAAGTTAATACAGTAACAGAACAGCCCTTGAGATGGTGCCGGGGATTCACCTGCTGGGAAATGATGAGGCCAAGTAGACAAGGGCATGTTAAAACAAGTACTGAAATGGACAGTCGGTCACTGTTGAAAAGTGCTGAGGAATAGTAACAAGTACACTATGGATAGCGAGTGCAGAGAGCAACTTTGAGTCAACTTTAAACAGAATTTTGTTGTTCTTGGGTCAGCTTCAGACTCTAAAGATCATAATGTGGGTCAGATTGGTTCAGGTTTGGACAAAACGTGTATTAGGCTTGGCTTGATTTTGGGCTGAAAGTTATTGAGCCGTGTTAGGCCTGATTAAAGCTATAGTGAGGAGAAGTGCATTGTGGGTAGTTTAGTCTCATTGCTAAACAGATCAGTGAAATGCCCTATAGGTAGTTATAGATTACAGCTGAATACTAGTTTCTAGTTCCTGTACTGACAGCTGAACGGGCACTAGGCTAACATGTTCATCTAACAACATTAGGCTTTAAATCAAGTGTTTAATGATTCACTGAAAACCGAATCATACAAAGTAACCAGCTTGCTAGCAGTGTTATTTCCCAGCTAGTGTCCTGTGATGAGAAAATTAGTTGTTTGCAGTTTGCACTACCTGAATTTTGGTGTGGATTTATTATTAGTCTTATCCCCATCCTGATCTTACTCCCCATGTTTTGTCATTAGTAGTATTTTCACAATGTTATTAAATGAGTCATATACACTCATCATCAAAAAAACATAGTTGCACAAATAGCTGCACCCAGAAGGAATTAACCGACTGGAATGAAACTTGGTGGGTAGGTTTGACATTGTGAGACATGCGAATGATTCAAGTTTTACGCTCAGCCGTAGGCAAGGACGAGGGTGGTGTAGGCAAGGATGAGGGTTGTCACTGTAGATAACTGACCCAATAGCCACGACTGTGGACATTCAGCCAGCAGTGATGCCCTCCATAAGTCATCCTGTTAGTGGAGTTGTAGAGGTTTCTAACAGTGTTCTGTGATAATCCTGCAGATTTTGCGGTAGGGGTGAAGGTGGAGTAACATCAGGCCTTGTAGACGTGTGAGGCATGACAACAAACCGTTCATCTTGGTGCTGACCACGGTGCCTCCACACAAGGATTCGTTTGTCGTCTCCACCAAGACAAAAGCGGGGCTCGTCACTGAAGATGATTTTACTCTATGACTGTCTGGCATGACACCATTGCAGTCTTTAGCGACATTGATGTGGTCTTAAGGTCAGTCATCATAACAGTCTGCGTGCACATAGTCCTGCATCATGCAGCCGCCTGCTCACTCACTGGCTTTTCAAGAAACTGATGGACAGGAAATGGCCTGGCTCCCTGTAAACTGGCTCTTACTGTAGATGATCCAGAGAAGTGTGTTATGGGTACCATACAATGGAGATCAATAAGAACAACACTGTAGACGCGCCTGTAGAGGACCAGAGAAATGCGTTATGGGTAGTTACATTACTGTATTTTGCCACCCTTTCAGTTTCACTAGGCCTAAGTGGCATTCTGAATTCTTTATTCATAGAAGCAATTGCATTATTGAGGTATACAAATAGACTATGAAAAATAGACCACCTCATTGTGTTTCAGCTTGATCTGTGAGCACTTTGTGGTTTAGAAATGAATTTAAGCTTGAGGCTGCGTTTATTTGCATTTAGGGACCCAGTATTGATTTCAGGCACACCCCTATGATCTGTAGTCCTGTCCTCTGTGTCAGCCTCCTGCTGTAAAAAGAGGCTGCTGCTGCAGCTAAGCGTCCACCAGAGCAATCCCCTGCATGGGCTAATGCGCCTTGACACTGAATACTACACACACCCGAAACGAGGAGCCACAAATTGGGTTATGTGTCTTTACCTGCCGGTAATCCGGTTGATAAGCACTATGCATGTAGATCTCCGGGGGATGGGTGGGAGAGGGAATGAAATTACTGCTAGTAGGGCTGGAGACTCCAGAGTCTGGGAAGAAGGCTTCTGTAGCTCCGAGGAGGGAGCGCTCCCTAACAAACACACTTTAAAAAAAAAAAAAAGACGAAAAGGAAAGGGGCTGCTTGACTCCTCAACCATGTAATGGCATTAGCTCTGCTAATGGTTTGTATGGAAAAGCAGGTAAAGGGGAGATGAATGAGCCTGGTTTATTGAATGAGGAGAAACTGTGTTGTGGAGGGTTTTGGGGGCTTGTGGGAAGGTGGGTGGGGAGAGCTTGAGTGAGATATCATCTATCTACACTTCAGAAACAGTCTTTATCTCTTTTTTTTCCCTCCCCCCACCTTCCCTCAATTGCTTTTTCTTTAGGATGGGTATGCATTCACCTGTGAAATCGTGCTGGACTGTAGAGCAGCCCAGCTGTCGTAAATAAAGAACAAAGGCTAAAGAGATTCAGCTGTCCATCAGCCTGGCTGGCTGTAGGATTATCTCAAAGCACAGTGTTTCGGAGTCAGGAACTCATGTCAGTTTACTGTCTACTGACTCCATTACACCAATCATGAAACACATGTTTCAGCAGCATGTAAAGCATCAGAAGTAGCATTTCCATTTTGGGAGATTTCCAGGCTATTGAATACATTGATAAATACAAAAATTGGCTAATATTATTAACACATACATTTAAGGAACCCAAAGCTAGCCACATAGTAACCATTTATAGATGTAGCATAGCTAGAAAACGGCCTTGACTGACAGTTGAAAGTGACACTTTAGCAATGCAGGCTAAATACTCCTGCGAGACTGCTACAAATATTCAAAATGTGGTATTAGATAATCTTCATCCCCTCTAACAATTTAGTACAATTTAGCCTACATGATCAACATAGGCTAAACACTTTGCTAGCTGTAGGCTAAAACACTTTGCTAGCTACAGTATGTCTGAAAACACCTGGCAAATACTCCTGCGAGATTACTACAAACATTCAAAATGTGGTATTAGATAATCCTCTAATATGTAGAGCGCTTGAAAAACAGCCAGTAGTTAAATCAGACAATCAGACAATCAGTAGTACAAGTATTAGCAATGTGCTCATTGCTAATGTTAGCGCTTAGCTAACAATTTCATCTGAAAACACCTGACAAATACTTGTCATAGACCATTGCATGCATTCAAAATTTGATAAAAAAATTTGTGATAAAATTAATAAATTATTGGTTATTTAATAGAGAGAAAATATAGATGTCACTTGCTAAGTTGGTTAAATAGCCATGATTAATATTTGTTGGTGTTAGCATTAGCAATGTAGACCTAATCACGCAAATTCTCATTAGATACCACTGCATTTAATTAAAATATGACGCAATACAAAAGAGATTAATTAACACTTTAATGTATTAAAGATACATGGGCATTTGTTCATTCTAAAATGCATTACAATCACTGAAGTACATTAAACAATTTTCAATTTTCATACAACAATTTTTTATATCTGGATATGCAGTATATGTGCCTTTATATCTAATGCAAATTTAAAATCTTAAATAGAATTAGAGTCTTTAATAGTTTTAATAGTCTTGCTGTTATTTCTGTTATCAAAACTGCCTTCTGCCCAGTGAGCGCTAGGATAGGCCAGAGCGCAAACCCCCGTCACTACGGCTCTTTTGACTTACTGGTTGTGACACCTGACTTTTCAGACTAATTTCAAATTACAGAGGCATCCACATAGACACCCAGCAAACAAATAAACGTTGTACTGATTACATATTTCATTATGTTGTTCCTGAGGTCATACCACCTGACATGCTAAGCTGAACCATTCCAACCTTGAGTCAAAAAGAATGCTATTTCCAAAAATTGGCAAAAGGCTACTGACATTGCCTTTGCACCATGAAGGACACAAGGTCATCTTTATGATGCAAAGATCCATCATAAAGTGTTACTGTTCATCCTTCCATTGCGAGAAGACAGCTACAAATCTGAAAGGATGTAAAGCTGTCAAAAAATGTTTGTGAGAAAAGGAAACAGACAAAAAGGAGAAATTTTGTTCTAGAAAGCCAGAACTGAAATTGGGAGTAAGGCTTTTTGAACTGATGGGCCTAAATTTTCAATAGACTTAGATTATAAGAAGTCTGAACTTTGAAGGCATATCCCTGCAGAGCTATGATGCAAAAAAGCCAGATGAGGATTGAGGCGTTGAGGTTGTTGGTTGTGCCCATGGTAAATGTTATACTTAATTTTTCTGGTTTATTGTACCATAGTCATGTAACCATGCAAAGTCAAAAATAATCTGTTTAGCCAAGTCCTATCGTTAATAAGCTGTATTGCCAACACATGTTAGTTTACTCGTAGATTGCCTATTTTTTGACCATATTGTTGAAGGTATTGTTATGATTTAAGTTGTGCAGGCTGGACTCAAATACCAGACTGCCACTAAAGTCCAGTAACGAGGACCTTTGTTACTGACTGGGTGCAGGCTGCATTATTTTTGTTCTTTCAGCAGTCTGCTTGACCAAGATGGAGCATCGCTTCATGACTTATGCATGTCATAAGCCCCCCTCCTCTGGCTTCCTAACGGCCGCGCGGCTCCAGCCTCTGCGTGTTGTTGTTGTTGTTGCATTTGCTGACGTGATGCATGGATCCCTGGTGGCCTTGCGCAAAAGCAGCCAGCCCAGGTGCAACACTAATATCCTCGCTGTATCCAAACATTTCCTTTCAAAGTAACCAGCACGCGGGGGCCCATAAATTACAGCCAAGATGTCGAGCTTCCAATAAGACCCTACCCTGAGCAATAAACTTTGACATTGGCGTGTGAAAAATGGGCGCCTTTTTTCATTGTCAAGTGTTACAAATTGATGAAATGAGTTCATCGATGTTCCCCGGTCATTATCTCTCCAGTGGCACTTTGTTTTACAGACAGCGGGGGGAAAAAGGGACAGTGCAGATTAGGGGGCCTCGACACAGTTTATCAAACCAAATCTAATATCATCCATAAGAGGCGAATCTGGAAATCAATACTTCATTACTAAATTGTTAGAGAGGATGAAGAGTGATTGTACGAGTTCAGAGATGTGTCTCGGCGGCCGGGGCACGGGAAGTTCAATGTCACCGGGAAAGTGATAAGTAAAGGCACTGATGGGTAGAAACATTTCTGTAATGTGTGTGTGTGAGGGAGTGTGTGTTGGGGTAGGGAGGGTCACACAGACAATAGACACAGAGTTTGCATTTGATTGGGCCTCTGCTCTATTACTGAACTGTGGGAAAGACAGAGAGAGAGAGAAATCCTTCAGATTTTGGCGTTTCATATCATTGCAATGGCATCACATTGCTTTCAGCCATGATCTCTTAATATCTCATCATTCAAAACCCAAGTTTTCTGTATATATCCTAAATCTGGTCTGGTCCTGCAATCTTTATTGCCATGTAACCCGTACCTAGACTGATGTGATGAAGTTCTTAATTATGGAATAGGCATGCACAATTGGAATCAAGAATTATCAGAATTATCTGCTCAAAGCATGTAATCAGCAATTGGCCCATTTACTGTTTACATTTTTTGCAGTATGCTTTACAATTTTATGATGTGCAGTACTGTACATAAGGCAGAGACCAGCTTTCATTGGGTTAACGTCCAAACAAAACAACCATTAGCACAAGTTTTCATTTTCAGGACGCATACTGTATGTATATACATCACTGGTCAAAAATGAATCACCTTGCATGTTTAAGGTGGTAGTAACTGCAGGCTGCAGATGCCGCTGCACGAGGATGATGGGGCTATAAATATCTGCTGGGTATGTAACGGGATTCATAGATTGAGAAGAGGTGGTACAGTGCATGTGTGTAAAATGGCTCACAAAGCAGATGTTAATGATTGGCTAAAAAGAATGATTGCATTTGGGGGTGCTAAAGGCCATAGTGTGAAGGTAGTAGCTGAATTTGCAGGTCCTCAGATCCTCCCATGATAGAAGCCAAGACTGTAAATGTACAATACAAAATGTTAAAAAATAGATGCGAATTTAGATTTTAGTGTTTTCCCCACTGTAACACAACCATTTGGATTGTTAGTCAGCTGATTGGATTGGATTATGTGTGTTAGAGTCAGTAAAACAATGATATCAATTAGCTTCTTACCATGTAAATTAGCCCATACACAGAAGTTTCTAGATAACACCTCATGTGGCATTTTTGGAAATTGAGGACAGACTTGCTTCTGGCCAGCAGAAAGATCTTTTATTTGTGATGAAGCTTTGCTAACATTATAAATACCACTAATTGGAACACCACTGCCTCAACAGTCATAGCTTAAGCCTTTTCACATATTCAAACGTCAGACATAAGCAACGGTGAATTTTCTTTAAGGGAAAAACGCCGGCCTCCTTTCCGCACAGATGACAGAGACAAGCGTTTTGTAGCTCTGCCTTTGACGTGGGCAGAGGGAAGGCGGATAGTGTGGGTTTCAGAGGCCCTGTGCTAATGATTTTTTGAGCAGCCCCCCGACTGAGCCCTAAATGTCTTCAATATCCATAAACAACTCTATACTGTCCAATTAGGCAGACAGAGATGTACTGGGCCTGTCAGACAGATCTGCATGGCTAAGCACCTGAGATCCAGCCGATGATGTGTGTGTGTGTTCGTGTGTGTCTGTGTGTGTGTGTGTCTGTGTGTGTACGTGTGGGGGTTCAGCAGGCCGACCAGCAAGAATGTGCTCAACGGATGACTTTCATTAGGCTGCGGCATTACGCCTTTACCCACACCCAATTACTGCCACGATTAATTGATTAGCCTACCTTTCTTAGCAAGGCCCCAGTGCTAGCAGGGGCTAGCCACACTTTCCTTATTTCCTTTCGCCCTCTCCTCTCTTTTATTTTTTGTCTTTTTTTGTGTACGCGAGTCTCATTTATACATAAACTCATTCCTCTCGATGCGCCGTGCACCTCCTGTGGGGATTTAAGACATTTGTGCACTTACCAAAAAAATAAAAAATAAAAAGCCCTCATAAGCTAGCAACGGAAAAGGCAGCCATTTGCGAGACGCTAGGCTGAGCATAATTGGGATTTCTGCCCTTGCGTGCCTGCGTTCGCTGCTCTTCCCCTCTCTTTCACCTGCCGACAGTGGTCCGAGGGTGCAGCAGAGCGTGACTTTTTCCCTGAGTGTGTTGGATGGGAATGAATTATGCCTCTTGGATTCATTATGGCCACTTTATTTTTCCATTGGGCCTTCCTGTCGTGTTCGTCCACGTCCACAAGTGAGATGTGTGAGTGTACGCTAAAGAGCAGACAGCTTACATATTTTACTTTACCGCATTTTTACAGTCACACCACGTGATCCGTGTTACAGCTTTTCATTTGAAAGCTTTGCTCTACAAGTTTGAAAAAATGTAGTATATTTCTGATTTGTCCTTAGAACTCAAGGTGCTAGCATGAGTACACCTAAATCATCTTTAAGTAAAAGTCCTGTAACTTTGAAGAAATAATGACTCAGGTACATGTAAAAGTGGCCTAGACTGCAAAAAATGAACAAGTAGAATTATATTATGTGTAGTTAGTAATTTCTTGTACTGGTGATTTTAGAAATCCAAATTTTCTCACTATATTGGTAGATAGTTTGGCTAATTTTAAGAAATATGCTTGAAACATTATTATACTAGATATAAGATAACAGTCGGTGTGACAAACAAGTTTAGGAGTGAAAGTCCACATCTACAGAATAGCATCTATTAGCATAATCATATCCAATATAATCAAATGCTAAAGCTAAAACATCAGCAATGCTAAAATGGCTAATCAGAAGAGTCAGATGAGCATATTGGACCGGTTACTGTGGGCTAACATATGAGGACCATTCTACCAAAAAAGTCTCATCTACCAAAAAAGATTTTTATCTTTACAAGTTATGATCTATTAAAACCCAAAGCATTAACTGAGATATTATATATTAATAATTCTTTATCAATATATAATTATATACAATATCATAATTTATAAGGTACTTTTTATTAGGAGGTGTCTGTCCTAAACCCTAACCTAAACCTTCTAAATTTCAACATTTGAAAACAATGCTTAGGTTTAAAATAATAATAATAATCATAAATATCTCTTTTGATTTCTTTTAAAGTAAAGTTGAGACTTTGGAATGTATCATAAATTAAACTTTGTAAATACAAAAATAGTGTACTATTAAAATTATTTATAAATATAAAAAAATATTTATAACTTTACTGTCTTGCATTTTTTATGTCACTACTGAAACACAGTTTTAGTGCATAAGTGGGGCCTAGTTTTAGCCACACCCTGCATTTTAGAGCCAGAAGTGACACACAAAGTCTAAAAATCAGTGTGTAAGAATGGTCACTACTAAAACACATATTTCTTGCAATTGAAAAATTGTGTGTTTTAATGAAATATATGATTTCTGAATATATGACTGTTTGCTAGTCATGTACTAACTAACATTTTTAAGTTCTGCTTAAAATTTTAAAATCATAATTTCTAAAACAGTTCCTATCAAAACATTTGGTGAGGTTTTGTTATAGTGTAGTGTATTGTTGTAGTGTTATGATTGTTTTGTTAGTGACAAAATAGAATGTTCAATCATTTCTTTTCATAAAATAACCATAATTAAAGCATAGGGTAATTCAAATCAAAGGTATTTCAGTATTAAGACTATGTCTGTTAAAAGTGGGACACTTTTTTTTTATTTAGGTTGGTACAATGAACCATAAACAAAAAAAAATGCACAGATTGTAAATATTTCAAGCAAATCTATCTTAGTGGTAATTTAGGGATTAAATCAGGGGTCCTCTTATCAAGCCCTGGTTGGCTACATCTAATCGGTCAGCTACTGAGTTGATAGAGATTAGCATGTTCAAATTTGGTGTGATGGTGTGACTCAGGTACTGGTTGACACAACAAGCAGTTTTCTACAGAGTGTGGGAAAAACAAGCAGGCACCGAGAAGGCCAAAAAACTTGCGGAGGATGTAGTGAAATGCTCTTAAATGCCTGATATATCTGAGCAAGTGGGCAGTGCAAAATCCAGACAGGAACATAGTTAGCTAGCATTAGATTATATCATATTAACTGTCATGATCATGCCATGTTTAACACAGCTGATTTTCTCGAGGGTTCACTGAACTAGCTCGCCAGCTTGGACATCTCATTATAGCATATAAATAAAAACAGGAAATGAAAAAGATGGAAATGACCAGATTTAGGAAAAAGCTGTTTGCTAAGCTAATTTGAACACACTGATTAGCTTGTCTTTCTCAGTTAAGAGAGCTGTTAGGTAGTAAAACGTAGATTCTCTTTCTCATGAGTGCAATTAAGCATACATATTAGCATTTGAAAATAGTCATAAAAATGACTAAAAAAACAAGATAAGTGAATATAACTTGTTGCAAAGTCCATATGCCATTCTGGGAAGCTGCAAACTTGGTCAATTTACCAATGTCATTCCCACTGGTTTGTTTATTGCTTTTATGCTGTATTACAGAATGTTTATAAAACTTTGTGCCACATTTGAACCCTGTTTTTTTTTGTTTTGTATCACAGTTTTTAGCTAATCTAAGCAAAACTCAAAACACTGGCCAGTTTGACCAGTTGTACACACATAAATTCACAATATTTTTCACTGCAACAAAAAGACGAAAATATGTGTTTCAGTAGTGATAATTCTTAATGTTATACACTGATTATCAGACTTTGGGACACATTTGCTTCAAAACAATTGGAACTAACCTTTCATCATGTGCCTATGTGGGCCAGGGATGCACTCTCACTCACTGCTCTAAAATGCAGGGGTGTGGCTAAATTAAGGCTCAGAGTATAGAATAAATAGTGGCAATAGTGTGGGATGTGAATGTGGGATATTTTTTTGGAATAAAGTTTTTATTTATCTAAAATTTCAACTCATGATCTACATTTTCAATTTCATTCTAAAAAAAAATTGGGTTGGAGTTTGGCTATTTGTCTCCCAATTGAAAGTACCCTGTAAATAATGATTCTGTATATATTTAGCTAGTTACTGTCTCTGTTAATACCTTGGGTTTACATAGATCATAACATAATCCTTGTAAACTTCTGAATACTTGTTAAAGCTGTTAGCTAAGCTAATCTGAACGCAGCGACTAACTAGCCTTTCTTTGTTATGCTAGTTGTTGGGTAGTAAAAAGTTAGCTAACAGCTAATTTAGTACAGAGAGGCTAAGTCAACTACCAACTGTGAACAGAACAGAATGAACTTAAACACAATAACAAAGTGAACATAAACGACTAAAGTGGAAATGAGAAAAGAGGTAGATTCCCTTTCTCACAGGTGTATAGAGTATACATATTAGCATTTGAAAATGATCATCAAAATCAAACACAAGATGAGCGGATATAACTTGTTACTACCTACAAATGCAGAGCCCATATGCCATTCTTTGGATCTGCAAACCTAATTTACTGGCGTCATTCTGATTGGTTTGTTTATTGTATGTATGTTGTATTACAGTATGTCTGAAAGACTGTGCCACATTTGAAGCATGTTATTTTGATCACAGGCACTATTGACACTTCGCTGGTTCCCACTATCCCTCAAGCTTTTCTCTCTCATTGGCATTGCACTTCCAATGGAACTAATTAATAAAAGTGTTTAAATCGCATTTCCCCCCTCCCGTTGTAATTAACAGCAACATCTGTTAAAGTTTTATTCAGCCTAGGAATAGCAGGCCGACGAGAGCACACTGGGATGAATACAGACACACACCAAATGCTGAGCTTTCTTGTTAAGAATATAGTCAACAACTGCTTTCAATGATTAGATGCTCAGCTGTGGGAGAAATATGGCCTACCAAATATTAAGCTGCAGTATTGCTTTAATATAACTACAGTAGTGAAAATGGAAATGGGATACTTATAAAGAATAACAATTGTGCCATACTTCTCATGGGAACAAACTCACTTGATCATAACTAAAATATGAAAAATATATAAAGTACATGAAAAATTCAGCCAAAACTAGAAGATAAAATCAACTAAATCAGACCAGGGTACTGCGTTTCTAAACACAGGCACTATTTTTAGTTCATTCTGTTTTATTTGTAATGCACCTTTTACAACAGACATCCAAACACTTTTTACAAGTAGTTATAAAACAGTTTCTTCCTGTTTTGGAGGTCCTTCAGTTTGAATTATTCAGCGAAATATTCTTTTTTTCCCTTCAGTAAAGTGCATAAACTTTTAGATGGTGGATTCTGGAAGATTTTGGTCTTCATAGGTGAGCAAGTAAGTCAACATTTCTAAAAATGTGATCTCATTCAACCTAAATTTCATTTTAAAAGGCAACTAATTATGTATATTATAATCGTATTGTGCTATATTAGAATATATTATCATGCTTCAATTTTTCAAAAGACAATATGTCTAAAAGTTCCTGTGTCTTTAAGCCCCGCCTCCCAATGAGCCCATTGTGCTCTGATTGGTCAGCTTGCCCACTGAGTGGTCAATCACCAGAGCAGCATCCTGCTACAAATTCAGCCCCTACACCACTGTGGCTGTTCTCATAATGGTGGCAGTTCTGCCGACTGGAGCAGGACATTTCAAAGTGGTACGTTTTTCCTTTTTATCTCTCTGTGTGTTCTGTGAGAGTGTGCCAAGCTTACTGGTAGATGGCGAATAAAGATTGTCTTACAAGATGATGTCATCTTGTAAAATCTCTTTTTGCTGGAATTCCAGCGAGGGGTTTTAGGCAGCTGAGAAAAGTGGTTTCTCCTTCTGCTGTCTCTTAGCTTACACACAGTCACACACATGTCCCCCAGGAACCAAAGTGGGAGGGTCGTTCCCCTATCCTGGGCCATGCTGGGGTACGCCCAGGCAATGTCAGGCGTGCCTGCTCCTTGGTGGCGAGATTGCTGCTGGTGCTTCATGTTCAACTCCTCCAGCAACAAGCAGTGTTGTATGCACTGGACAACTGATGGCTTCGTCATCATCACATGGCCCCCTCTAAAACTTTCTAGGTCCATTTGGAACTTCTCAAAACGTCCAGGGCCAGAATGCACATCTTGAACCTCAGCTATCCAGACTAAGTGGCACATCTTCAGCCCCCAAATGTCACTGTCAGTCATCATTTCCCACACATTGGAGTCAGCTCATCGGTCACCATGCGGAGATGGACTGCCATGTCTTCCAGCTCAAACGCTGCAGGTACCACGTCTGGCCAGGCCACTTTGACTGTTGACCCCCTCTCCAATAGGGCAGTCCATGGAACCCCTCTAGTGTTGGTGGAATTGTGGCAGAAGTCTGATATGAACATCCCACCACAGCCACTGTTTGGTTGCTACCGGTACTGTTTATTTTGGCCAGGGCAGCATTCATCTGCAACATGTAGGATATGGATGCAGGGGCCTGCAGTGTCACACTCCCTGTGACCTCCCCCAGTGGACAAGCCCTATCCAGATGTCCTGGCTGGCTATGTTCCCAACGCTTGCCACTAGCTGTTTGGCTGCAGTTATGGCCACCCACACTGGCTTGACTTCTCCAAAACTCAGGACTGGTTACATTTGTGCAAGTGTCTCATCTCTCTCCTTTGGTCTCTCTCACCTAGTCCTTAGTCCTGCCTCTACAATAAAAGGCAGTTCTACAATTATTTTTTTAAATAAATTATTTATTATTTTTCTTTGTCAGTCCAAAATAGAACTTCATTTTTGAAGTCTTATAATAGCAAGAATTATTTTATTCCTGTTTATATTATAATATTCTTACAATCATCTCCATAAGAAAACACATCCATGAGATCCTCTGCACTTCTACAATGTCATCATCAAAAGAATAGTTGCACCCAGATACACATACAGAAGTAGTGTCTTTCAGTATGGTGTCAGGCCGCCATGTTTGTTAACGCAACATGCATATGTCTCGGCATGGAGTTGTAGAGGTACCTAATGGTGTCCTGCGATAATCCATCCCATGCAACTTTAATACTCTCACACAGTTTCTGCAGATTTTGCTGCAGGTGCGAAGGTGGAGTGACACCAGGCCTTCTTGGATCTGACCACGGTGCCTCCACAGATGGATTCTGTGGTGCTGGAACTAACAGGATGACTCATGGAGGCCATTGTTGCTTGCTGAAGGTCTGCAATCGTGACTGTTGGGTCAGTCAGGTACAGTGATAGGGCCTATCCTTGCTTACGTCATATACATGGCCAAGCGTGGAACTTGAATCATTTGCATGCCTCACAATGTCAAACCTACCCACCAAGTTTCATTCCTTTCAGTTGATTCCTTCTGGGTCAACTCTTTGAGCAAATATTGTTCTGACGATCAGTGTATTACGATGTGCTTACATAATACATTTACTAATAGAGAATATCATATAGATATACGCATCAGCTATGGTCATATTTCAGCTCATACAGCGCACGGTCATTGTTTTTTTTCCCCTTACATAATTTGAACATGCCAGCTGGACCTTATACTGGGTCATTTCACTATGAGCACTATTACAATACAAATGATCTAAAATGACTTGAAAAAAAATCCTATTCCATCTCAATTTGGAACTTTTTCCCCCTGTATGGCTCTATTTTGGAGATTCAAGGTTTTGTTTCGACAGTGACGATACATATGATGTATTGGTATGTCAAAGCTATTCGTCTCATAGACCCCAAGCAGATGTGCGGAAGGGTCATTTATAAGAGGTTGCGGTGAATGCGCTGCCTATTCTGCATCAGTTGTTGAAATGAGACAGGCACTATCTCATGAATCAGGTTGCACACTGCTTATAATCACTTTTGTGTGACAAAAAACTAATTGAACTCAAGCTGTTTTGTGTACACGGGTATGACAAGAGCTAATGGGATAATTTGAAATACAAACGAGTCTTCACTTTCTCTTCATTAATTACCACTAATTATATGAACATGCACACATGCGCGCACGCGCTCTTGTTGAAGCTATGACACTGTATTAGAATCGTGAACATCCTGCCAGCATCCAACCTGTGGCTGTTGCCCTGTATTGGTGCGTCATGTGTAAGCCTTTTCTACAACACACACACACACACACACACACACACACACACACACACACACACACACACTGAACCACTGAACCACTTACATGTTTAGGGACAATTCAGCTGGGTCCCCTAGGATTTTCAATGCCCCCTCTCACCATAGAAATCACGTTATTTGCATGTTGTATGCTTCTTTGCACAGCGCAACCTCTTTCAGAGACTCCATATTGAAATCCTGCATGTTTCCACTCAATGCACTAAGCAGTGGATGCACATGTGTTAAAGTTCCATGTTTATTTAACATAAACTGCATTAGTGTCTCCATTAACCATTTTTAATGGCTCAGCTGTGTGGCATTCTGCTGTATACAGTCTGTATGGACACTCAAGGCAGTCACAAACTGCAACAGTGGTGGACAGGTACAAAGTAAGTGTAATTACTTACTGTACTTAAGTAGTTTTTTGTGTATCTTTACTGAAGTATTTTCATTTTGGACGACTTTGTACTTTAACATTTCAAATTTCTTCCTTTTTACTCCACTACATTATGGCCAAATTTGTCCTTCCCTTCAGCTTATGTACGCGTAAAAACGTAACATGTCAAAACGAAACAAGCTTATTCATGGATTCTTAGCATTCATGGATATGTCCATTTCAGGAGTGGACTACATCAAGGACCACCTGGAGGAAGGTGGGTAAAGCAGGATGGGGTTAATGCAAACACTGACTGACGATCACACATCAAAGCTTTAGAGAACAGATAAAACATATTGTTCCTGACTTTGTGGGTAAATAGACCACAATATAGAAATATGTACACATGCACTTGTGACTGGCGAGTGTCTTTTTCTAAATTCATACAAACACTATTTCCTTTTATAGTAAATGTGTTTTGGCTAGTTTATGTTTCTGAACAGAGACCTACGGATGAAATACAGCAAAGGAAAACTCATTTGTGATCCTGTTTAAAGTAAGTTTTTTATTAAACTTAAACTTGTAACTAAGTTGCAAATAAATCTTAAACCGAAACTTTGCTTGTTTGCAAAAAGTTATTTTACATTTCTAGCTAATGGAAACTGTTCTCCTTCAGTGTTTTGTGTTTATGATCATTGGAATAGACATCAGTGTCAGACTAATTAATGACCTTCTATTAAAGACTGGTGGACTGAGAGACACTGGAGTTGATTAAGAGTCTTGTTCCAGAAATGATAATAGGACATTATAATATAATAAATCATGGTACATTTACTCTCCATACTTAAGTACATTTGAAGGCAAATACTTTTGTACTTTTACTCAAGTGGAGGTTTTGTGTGGAGGTCTACTTTTACTGGTGGAATATTTTACATTGGGTATCTGTACTTTAATTCAAGTATATGGTTTGTGTACTTCGTCCAGCACTGAACTGCAAAGTATTTACAAGCTGTCAAAAAAGCTATTATTGAGAAAAGGAAATAGTTAAAAAAGAAGGAGATTTTCAAAGCAAGAACTTGAAACATGACATACAATAAATGCAACCAGCTTCTAAGACTGAACTTTGGTGTAGATTTCTTGCAGATTTTTATGATAAAAGCAAGTCTTCTGAAAAGAGGTAAAGACTGGATACGGTGAAATGTCATATATTTAGTTGTTGAGCTTCTTACTGTTAAATATATTTTCCTCTTTTTTATGCCAAAAAATAAGTGTACTTCTACATCATGGCAGTTTTAACAAGAAATTAAGTTTTAATAAATAGTAGTTTTGCACAATGCTGTAAAGTGGTCCAAGATAAAAAAAAACGAGCTCCATCCCAGTCAATGCTAAAGATATATACACAGTCTTACAATAGCTACAAGTATTAAAAAAGAACTGGCATGATCATAAAGCATTTATTGGTGCATTCTCCTCAGTCGAGGTCTGTCAGCAAAAAGACATCTCCATCATCTCCATTTTCAATTTCAGTAACACAACTTCAAACCAAGGCCACAAGGTCAAATGTCAGTGGGGATTCTCCACTGAATGTGCTGTTTAGTCATTGTTCTGTATCTGGTAAACCTCAAAGCTGCAACACCTGACCAACTTCAAGCTTCTGCCGTAATCTCAAGCCTTGCATGTGAAGAGGTTAACACACCAGGAGCATGTTAAGGCAGTCCAGCACACTAGAGTCATAAAAATGTAGGATGTCCTTTGGCTGCACGACACAAGCCCATGCAACTCCATCTCCAGTCACAGAGAACTGCTGTAATTTCTAGCGCCTGCAGGAATGTGAATCAATAAATCAATGGAATATGTGCTTTATTGTCTGATTACGTTTAGGGTGCCCAAGCAGGAACTGCAGCGGATCTGGAAGAAAACACAGAAAATTCCATCTGCGGTGCGTCCATCACCACGAGCGACTGCATCACCTCGAGTCTGCATTTTTAATTGTTGTTTTTTTCCAGTGGGCCGTCCTCAGGGAGAAAGCGCGGGCGCTCTGAAAGGTTACTGCTCCCTGATGCAACGGGTTTCACATAATGTCGTGTCTTTCTCAGTTAGCATTTTCAACGTGGTTAATAATGTAGTCGCCCGGCATCAGCCAGTCACGGTGAAGGCACGTTGATGTGGAAGAGGAAATGTGATCCCTCCTCTCCAAAAAAAAAAAAACAATTACTGCTGAAGAAGATTTTTTTTTCTCTCTCAAATGGTTGTTTTTCTGCCTCCATTTGAAGATTCATCAGTAATCAAGGGTTAATTTCACACCCCAGTGAATCGCCTGCCTTAATCTCTATTGGGAGTAATTAAATCTGTCCAATAAAGTGAGCTCTTTTTGTCTTTGTGCTCGGCCCCCTTTCTCTTTTTTATTGTTTTACATCCTTCACATCTCATCTCCTGAAGTACTGCCATCCCGCCTCCCCTGACAGGCGGAGTCTATCCTTAAAATTAAAACATTCCTGACCTATGTGAGATGACAAGACGCAAAGAGAGAGAGAGAGAGAGAGAGAGAGAGAGAGAGAGAGAGAGAGGAGAAGGAGAGACGGAGAGACAGAAAGAGAGAGGAGAGAGAGAGAGAAAGGGGAAGAGTGGGGAGGGAGAGACAAAGGAAGGGTTAGAAAGTGAGAAAAAAGGAAGAGACAGAGTAAGGCTAAAGAGATGAAAAAAGAGAAAGATGAGATAAAGTACAGAAGAGAGAGAAAAGAGTGAGTATGAAGAAGAAAGAGAGAAAGGGAGAGAAAATAAAGGAAAAATTAACAGTGAAGTGTTGAGACAGAAAAAAAGAAGAAAGTGAGATAGAGAGGGGGCAAAGAGGAAAGGAAAGAGTGAAAAAAAAGGTTTAAGGGACAAAATTGAGCAAGAAAGAAAGAAAGAAAGAAAGAAAGAAAGAAAGAAATGGGAGATAGGGAGGGAGAGAGAAAGAGAGGAGAGATATGAGGAGAGAGATTGGAGAGATATGAGGAGAGAAAAAGAGTAGGGAGAGAGTTAGGGAGAGAGAAGAAGGGGAGAAAAAAGAGGGAAAGTTAAGGAGAGAAACAGAGAGGGAGAGAGAAAGAAAGAGAGGGGGAGAGATAGGGGAGGGAGTGAGAAACAGAGAGAGAGGAGGGATATGGGGAGAGACAGGGAGTGAAAGAGAGGGAGAGAAAGAAAGAGAGAGAAAGGAGAGAGAGAAAGACAGACAGAGAGAGAGATAGAGAGAAAGGGTTAAATGAGGAAAGAGAATCCACATAAAGCTCGGCGGGAGCGCAAAGAAAAGCTGACACATTCGTTTTTTCCCCTGTCTTCTCATTCCCGTTCTCTCTCTCTCTCTTTTTGTTTTTTTTTCC
This sequence comes from Semaprochilodus insignis, assembly GCA_034552555.1. Taxonomy (NCBI): domain Eukaryota; kingdom Metazoa; phylum Chordata; class Actinopteri; order Characiformes; family Prochilodontidae; genus Semaprochilodus; species Semaprochilodus insignis. The sequence continues at coordinate 5,165,098 of CM067492.1, read as the reverse complement.
CTTCCTATTTGGTGCGAATGAAATCGGAGGATTTGACCCTGTCAATCAGGCCCAGTGACAAGTTTAATCACGGAGCGCCCTCCACAAAATCATGGCTAAATAGGAATGCAAATAATAGAGCGCCAGGGCCTCTTATAAATGCTAATCAAGAGGACTAATCAACTGACAGGTCCACAGATCCTGCTCTCTCGAGGAGTCACTCAAACTTTTTCCTCCCGTTTCTCTCTTTCTCTCCCTCCTCCTTTCTTTCCTTCTACTCTCCCTAATTTAGAGCATATCTAAATTCAAGCAGTGCACTGAGTTTACTTGGCTCAAATGTGTACATCATTTCCACATGAATAAAATCTATTACATATACACAATAATATTGTGTTGAGGTGATTTATTGCGGCTGTCCTCTCAGAACCTTCATTTAGGTTAGACCATTTAAAAACGGCAGCTGCCCTTCACATTGTGTAAACATTTATGATAGTAATACAAATGGATCAAAATGACGTATAATAAAGCCTTATGTTACACCAGCATGCATTCAAATTATGAACGTTTTCCTTCTGCTAAAGTTACCATTTCAGAGATATAAGGTTTTGTTATGACAGCACGGATGTTTTATTCACATGCAAATTATGTACGCTTTTGAATCAAGTACATTCAGTTCATCACAGTGTATCAGATTCAAAAGACCCATTCCAAGTGCCACTGTTCATTTCACTGAAGCCTTTGCAAGAATGTTTGATCTATTTACATTCATGTACGTCCATTACGATGGTCTTTGATGGACGAATGTGTTTATGTTTGATGTCGGCGTTTGTTTATTTATATTTTTTTTCCCCCAACTTTGAATCTCCTTTCCTGCTGAAGAAGAAAGGATATCTGATGGAGTTCCCCCCTTTTCCTCGTCTTGGAGATAGAGTGGCGGCCTATTTCAGAACCATGTAAATGAATCCATGCCAATCC
>CM067492.1:5090698-5164050 GCA_034552555.1 Semaprochilodus insignis | reverse complement strand
CCCCCCCCCCACCACTATACCTTAAAAATACAATTGATCTAAGTTTTATGTGTGCTTCAAAGTTGGCCAGGTTGCCTCTCTCTTCCCCTTCCACAATTGTCTAAGATGTCAAAGCTAAACGTGAAGTTCCGTGCTGCCACGCCTGCGTCAAAGAGCCAGGCCTGATTGTTTGAAGTCCATAGCACCTTGCGAGAGACTGCAGCCACTGAGCAGTTCTGATTCTCGAAATGGTAGCTCACTTTTTTGATATAGTCGTATATACACCGTGTGGCCAAAAGTATGTGGACGCCCCTCATATTTATTCAGTTGTGTTAGCTTCACCCATTGCTAACAGATGCATAGCCACGCAATCTCCATAGACAAACACTGGCACAAGTCAGTTTGTGCATTTATTACCCTGCTAGATCTGCCCCAGACAACTGTAAGTGCTGTTAATGTTAAAATGGAAATGTCTAGGAGAAACAACAAAGCAGATGTTAATGATTGGCTAAAGGGAGTGATTGCATTTGGGGGTCCCAAAGGCCATAGTGTGAAGGAAGATGCATGGAAGCGTACAGTCATACGGGTCTACCAGTGGAGGAAAAAATTCCAGTGTACAGGAAATACTACTCAGAATTGTGCCAGGGAAGGCATCCACCTAATCCAAGGAACTGAACTGTTAACAGACATGATTGCTGTTCATTGTAAACAAGGCTGAAGTTGGCTTCCTATTAGCTAGTTTCTTAATCAAATGTTTCATTCTACCTTAAATGCTACAGCTGGTACAACTGCGAGAATGTAACTTCAGCTCCATGTAAAGTGGAATAGAAAATTCACAGAAGAGACTAGCAAATAAGAAGCCACCTACAGTGCCCACATCTTTAACAAGATCTTGGGCAACTTTCATTCAGAGTTGTTTCGTTTGCTTTTAGGTTTCACTCCGGACAGTTTCTCAAACCTGGGACCTTGTTTAGCAGCTCTGCTCAGCGTTTAACACGAAAGAGACTGAAGAGAGGAGCAACTCCTCCTTTATTAGCATCACAACCCCAACAGCAACCTGTAAGTAGTCAGATCAAGTCAGATCATTTTAAACTGAAAGGTTCATAGTGAGTAATGACTTTAATTTACTTTGTGTTGATATTAAAATCAAAATCAGGTAACTATGATAGGTAACTTCTATAGCTACTAATAAGCTCCGAGTAACTAATCAGACTGTTATAGAGCTCATCAGATTATTCATTATTCATTAGATCAGCAGAAAAGGGAAACAGCTCATTTTATTGTAGGGGCAACTCACATAAGTGTAAATGGGCAGGTAAAAAACAGGTAACATCTGGGCAATTTTCACCCCAACCAAAGTCACAGACCTTCCATGTAGGACATCAAGAGAACGATTTAGAATTCTGAAAAAATACATTCTGTGACACCTTTAAAATACTGGCTCTGCACGGAGCGAAAATACATGATACTCTGTTTCGCAGGCCTGTAAACTGGTGTTGACTGATGTTTATAGGCTGTTGAGGAATTTTGGCATCAATCAATATCATATTTGTGTTTGTAAGAGCAGCTATTTTGGTAGCACTTAAACCCTCCTATATCACACTGACATAACCATGCCGTAAACAAGTCATGGCGAAATGTTATGTACACATATACATGTTGTTATGACAGACTATGTTCAGTATTATAACAGCGTTATGTTACAATTGCTGTTAATTATCAGGACAGTTATGTCACAGCCTAATATTTGCTGAGTGTACAAGAGTTATTTATTATAAGAGTTAGAGTTATCATCACATCAAACATGACATCTGTTATGACATCAGTAATGCTAACATGACATTATTATATTAATAGTTATATTACAGATTGTGCCAGAGTTAGTATTGACCATGCAATGTGCTTGGCTGAGAAGTAGGTTTGGGAAATATGACAATATGCATCATTATTATGTCACAAAACAATACAATTATGCTTTTCTGTATATATTGTGGCTACCGTCAGTACTTGTGTCATTATAAAGAGTGCAAAATTAATTAACTTTAATGAATTTAGTGCAAGTTTAGTTTCCTTATATGGATGGATGTATATAATATGAAACTCTTTTATTTGAAATAAAAGGGAGGAAAATAAATTTTTTCCACAAAACATAATAAGTCAGAAGTGTAAATTGACTTGACTGTAGATACAGAATATAAATGTAATTATTTATGTAATTATCTGATCAATTATGTAAGTAGGTCATTATAAAAAGTAATAAGGGTATAGCCAAACAACAGTAATAACGCTAGGCTTCTAGAAGCTAAACAATGTGGCCTGAATTTAGACACTGTAAAACAATATTTTTAGACATGTCATGAATATCATGCAAATGTAATTAAACCGTGCCCAGAGGAGCACTTATACATTCAGACGACACTGGTAACTGAAAGCTTTTAATAAAAACACTTACTATAAATATTATATACAGTACGGATTTAGGACATGGATTTATGTTAATGCTTATATCTTGGATTATGAACAAGAAGACTTCTTCTTCAATGCGTCTGCTTTTCGCCATCAATAATTTATCTTCAAGAAAGCCTTTTTGTTCAAAGGGAAGAACAGTATTTTACCATAATCGTAACTGATTCCCATCTGGTTTAGTTTGTCAGTCAGAGTTACGGAGAATACAGGAATGTAAACACAGTCTCACATCTCGAAAACTATCTGTGGCAAACTCTATTTTTCTCCTCAAAACGATGGTTTACGAGCTAATCCTCTTGGGGCCATCTGAGTGCTCGCAGTGTTCCCCATCTCGAGAAATCCACATAACTTAGTCTGGCAATGCCAAAGGGAAAAACAAAGACTCTGTAAGAGCAAGTACAAGAAGCTGTCATGCGCTCCATGTAAATCTAGCAGCGGTCTCCAAGTCTAAAAATCGATCTCTACATTTACAGTGCGTCATTCAGCTGTTTTCTTCACTCCCCGGCATGCCTCGCCTTCACTTGTAAACCCAAAGTATGTGTGATGCCGTAAACCCTAAGACCTGGAGTTGTGATGACTGGTAACAGTTAACCATCTTGCATTGGAACTTCCAGTTTTCTTCAGGTTTTTTCAATCTCTGCTCAGCTATCCTGTAACACATGCAAAGAGAGATATATGTGTGTGCATGTTTCAGCTCTTCGATGTCATAACAGAACTTTGTAAAAATGGTAACTTCATAGAAATAACCTTATGAATAACTTTTATGAAGTAATACTTTTACATCAAAAAATGCAGAAAATAATAGTGTAAAGTGTGAAGACTACACTACGCAAGATTTGAGTATTTGGGGGCCTCTCCAATGAAAAAGTGAATAAACAATATTTGGTAACACTTTATGTTAAGTATTGACTAACGCGTTGAAGTAATGTATTAGTTAAAAATTAAGTAATACGTTAACAATGGTTAACTAATGTTAAGTAAACATGTAACTGCCATAAGTTTATTTAAGATCAGTTAATTGTTGTGACCATTGTTAATGTATTACTTCATGTTGGCTGATTCATTAGTTAGTGAATACTTAATATAAAGTTTTACAATTTTTTTTTTTAATGTTAAAAATCTGTACTTCGCATCAAACCACTATGAATTACTTTTTTAGGATTAGCTCATTCAAATGTGAAAACCACCCAATGTGAAACCATGTTTCTGAAAGCGAATAGTAGCCAGTGAACATGATAATATCATACTACAAACCTAATTTCAAAAAAGTTGGGACGGTAGGAGAAATGCAAATAAAAAAACAGAACAGTGTTATAACCTGCACATCTGTTTAACACTGAACACAGTGTACAGCACCACGTTGCTGCTATCAGAATAAAACTTAGAATCTCCAAAATGACAGCAGGAGAAGTAAAACACACATAAACACAAAACATAAAACACACTTTACTTTTAATGTAAATTAAATGTAAATCAGTGTAACTAGACTTTTTCAAGTTTCAAATCCTTTTGGTCCATTCATCAATAATTTAATGCAAAATATAAAGGGCGAAAGGAAATTTCAAATTGGAGGTTTTGTTCCAACATTAGCGACACATAGGCTTCTAGATGCCGTCTTTTTCAGGAACGTCCGTGCTTATTTCAACAATCTACCCTTGTTACAACAGCATGGCTGCGTAATTAGTGAGCACGGGTGCTGGACTGGTCTCCAGATCTGTCTCACATTGAAAATGTGTGTCTTATTAAGCTCAAAATATGACAACAAAGGTAGCGCACAGCTGCACAAATGAAGACCTTTATACCAAGAACAATTATTAGGAGCTGCTGAAAGGAAAAGAAAGTAAAACAGTGGTAAAGATGCTCCCATCCCAATATTTTCAGAATATGTCGCAGGTAACAATGAAATTAAAAAAAAAATGGAATATTGTGTTTTTGTACTGCTTGCATTTTAATACATAATAAACACAAAAAAACACAATAATACAAAAAACATGATGTAATTGTACTTAGTTGTAATTATCACTAGCTATATCACATTCATTACTTTGTATTATCAAAGTTTCTCAGAGTAGGAGATCCGTTCTAGGATCAGATTCTTAACCTTACCTGCTGTGACTTTACAGCTCTGGAACAGATCCTAGATCAGCACTCCTACACCTTTGTAAATACAGGTCATTGGTCAGTTTGTTCATTTAAGGTTAGTAACTGAACAATAAGGAAATGCATTAAGCATCTGGTTTTGGACTTTCCCTGTGTAATTCACTCTCGGCTCCACTTAAAGTCTTTTGGATATTTAAGGTTACTAATGAGGGGAGAATGTGACCCTTGATGAGGACCAGACAGGTCTTTTCAGTTCTCCACAGCTCTTTATATCTAAAGCGATGTATACTGTTGACTGATAGTTAATAAGCAGCCTTTCTTTACTACCCCTGAAGGGTAAAATAGAGTAGCAGACCTCCCGCACAGCCAGCCGTCTCCCCAGGCGTCAACACAGCACGGCCGGTGTCCAGCCGGAGCGCCTCCAAAGGCCGGACTGCCGCCGCTAATGATGCCCTGACTTTTGCACTTCGCGGGGTGTGTTTGATCAGGTAGCAGCCATGTACCACACCACGGTGATCTCCATAGATACCGCCCCAGAGCACAACGTGGATGCAGAGGTTCAGAGGAGCCTGGCATCAGATCAATCCATTCTCTCCTGTCTGCCAGTCAGTCAGGCTCTGGAGCAAGGTCATGGAGGACCGGGTCTGAATTTGAGCTTTTCATTTTTTCCTGAAGGGATTTTCTTTTCTTTTCTTTTAAGGAATAGATAAAGTGACACATGACAGAACATTGGAGGTATAGGAGTTCTTACTTATAACTAGGTCAAACATATGCAGTCGTTGTTTTAAGTTCATAAATGACATACACTTTGTTGTATAGAAATGATTGTGAGAATATTGACAACATGCACGTTTATGGAAATAATTCTATTCACAAGTGTGTAACAGTTTAAATTGTATTTATTAGTGGTTTGATATGAAAGGCTCTACTCTAGAGAACTTTGACTTCTGAAGATCCAGGCGCCTGAACAGTTTAATGCAAGCAATCTGAAAAATGGATGGAATTCCAACTTAACCCAAAAAACTATTAAATGGTGGAATCTAGTCAAATTTGAAGAATTGGGTCAACAATGTTAGGTCAGAACACTTTTTGCAATAGTTGGCAAAAATCATCAGCTTCCAATAAAACATGTAACGAGAGGAAAACATCCGCTTCCTGTGGCTGCTCTAGCCTTGTAAACAGGACAAATAAAACAACTGATGGACCAACTAACATTCTACCAACCAGGAAGAAGCATCACCTTGCCTATCAATCATGTGCATGCACAGCACGTGGGGCAAGCCTTTGCCTAGACCTAGCGTGATATTGTTATTCCTATTGCTGGTTATTTTTTATGAGGCGTAATAACACCAGAATTCCAACAGTGGACAGTGGCAAACGAAGCTACACAACAACCATAGAAACAGAAATCGAGGAGTTTGACTAAAATAGAGCAACCATAAAAGTGAACATCGATGTGGCTTTGGAGAGATCCAGGTGAAAAACAGAAAGAGTGATGTCAACCTTGCACAGTGTCTGCAACTAATTAGCTATAGGTAAAGTAAACGCTAACTAGTCAACAAAGCAGCTGACAGTTAGCTAGACAAAAGTTGCTGACCATGCATTATATTAACTAGCTTAGGCTGTAGCACTGGCCACAGAAAGAAAACTAGTAGAAAGAGCATCCAAAGCTAACAAATTGGTCTCTACGTGATTCAGTCCAAGAATGGTAATGTTAGCGAGCTAATTAGCTATGCTGATGATTGTTCATGATACTTTGTGACAACTGATTACAGCTTGGGAATTCTGGCTTCTGAAGCTGAGCGGATACTTCTCCAGTTTTGTGTAGCCCTTGATTTGTTATTGGGAAATATAGTCACATTTAGACTGTAGATGTACATGAAGCATTCGTTTTTAGAGTCATTCACTTTTGCTATTTTTTTCATGCAAGTCATCATGTAAATCTGTGATGAAGCTTCTTGCATGCATTTAATGTTACCCATCTAGACGTCACAGAAGTGCCAGGCGACGACTGGCAGATAAATGATGACTACTATGGAGAAAGTCCAGGATGGCAGGGCTGTCTGCTGTATTTATAGCAGCTCTGATAACATTGGGGGAAAATTGACAGACTAGCTAATGATGTGTTGCCGAGTGGCATGGTTGCAGACAAGGGGACCTCTTCAAGAAGGAGGGCACCATCGGCTGACACCGGGGATAATAGCTCTGCACAGGGCCCATTGTGCGCGCCCCCCACTCATGGCATTTGGAACTGAGCACCTCCTATCCCCCTGGACAAACGATCCGTGCTCTGCCAGGGAATGTCAGACTTTGCGCCTTTCAATCAGCTCGCCTGAAGGATCCTGGCTGGGGCTGCTCTCTTAACCCTCGAATTCATTAATAATTAGCTTAATTGTGTGAGGCAGGGGGTGGCTAAATCCTCAACACCATCTGAATACCTGATTAGAGAAGATATTTTTGAGGACACTCTATCTGTCTATCTATCTATCTATCTATCTATCTATCTATCTATCTATCTATCCGTCCATCTGTCTATCTGTCCATCAGTACATCCGTTTATCTATCCATCCATCCGTATCTCTCTACCCTTTAATCTATCTATACATCAATCAATCTCTCCATCTATCTTTCTATCCATTCATTCATTCATCTATTTCTCCATCCATCTATCCATTCATTCATCCATCCATCCAGTCCATTATCTGTTGAGAAACCTGTTTCTCCATCAATCCATATCCTGTATCCATCTCTCTCTCAACAAGTACCCATCTAACAAGTCAACAAGTACCCATCTATGTATCCTTCTATTAGTGCATTTATCGGCCTTTCTATCTACTGTCATCTCTCTCCATCTATCCACCTACCTAATCTCCCTTTCTATCTATCGGTATATCCATTTATCTCTCAATCATCCATCCATCCATCCCTTTATGGTGGTAAACTCTCTGGGCATCGCCAGTAGAGTCTATCATTAGGTCCGTGTGTTCTAGCATTGCTCCAGTCTCATTGGATTCCTCAGAAAGACGTTTGGCTGGCATGATTTATCTATGCCACTTACTTGTTTTCATTTTGCCGGAGGGCTGCTGCCAGCATCAGGGGTCTGCGTTTGCAGTGTGACAGCTCCATCTCAAGGGGTCTGCCTCCCCATGCAAAAACAGTGCATCAAAACAAATAAAGCCCCAGCCACTTAAGAGACAGAGCAGCCATCAACACCACCCCCCCACCCCCACTCTTCTTTTCACAACACGTCAGACACACGATGCAAGATTACGCATGGCAGTCCACCTCAGTCACTCATTCTCAACTTCTACTGCTCTGCTGTAGCCTTTTGCCAGGCTGCCTTGCAATTCAGCACAATCCGTCGGACTCAATGAGGACGGAAATTGGCGATTTTGCAACGTAGCGAGTTTCTGGTGATGAAAACCTGCATGCCAAAATGACGTTCTTTCACGCACAGGGATTCCAAGTCTTTGCTTTCTCTTCCTCTCCCAGGCCCTACAAAGGCTTTGAACAATTCCCGTCTGCTGCCTCACCCACCTCCCCTGTTACCCAACCGATCCCTTCCCCAAATCCTGCCGACAACAGGACGCTCTTGTACATTAAATAAGAACTGTCACCCTGGGCAACGTGCGGCAATGAAGCATTTATTCTGCCTCACATTTCCTGGCACTTGGAATTATTTCCTTCATGCCTGATAACCAAATTACAATATGGCAGGTCTCCCTGGAGCCACTGGATCGTTAGTGCCAGCTCACAACATACTTTCAACTGCTGTGGCATTTCATGTACAGGTGCCAATCAAAAGGCAGCAGAAGGGAGAAATGTAAATGGGATTGGGGGGAGGGGGCAATGGTGTTCAATTATGCCTATGTGTGCGTGTGTGTATGGGTGTATAATCCCCCGTCTCCATTGATGACAGACAGCTGCAGTTTTGACGCAACTCCCCAGCCTCGCTCTGGTGCTAACCCACATACCAAACGTGGCAGTAAGCAGAAAGGCAGGTGAAGGGAATTAGACGCAAAGCTAAAGCTTGCGCTTTACGCGCTTTATGCTCCATTGTGTGCAGGTGTCAGCTCTCTTGACAGTAGTAAAGGTGATATTTGTTGGTGAAATGTAAAAGTATGTAAACGGTAGGTGGGTGGCTGAGATGCTGCTGTTGTGAAATAAAGACAGAGAGAGAGAGCCAGAGAGAGAAAGAGAGAGAGAGAGATTGTGCAGGTCGGCATAAAATGACTAAAATCACCTAATTTTCCAACCCCAATAAAAGTCTGATGTAGTTTGTAAACGCTGTAAAACTTTTAAAACATACCATCCATACAGTCCATATATGGAAACTAAGCAGCAAAACTGCTTTATTAGTTTGTTGGTTTTGTGATGTCATGAAAACAAATGTATTTACATATGTCCACCTATCTAGCCCCATCCATTCATGAAGTTATAAGGAGTGTTTCAACCTGTTCAGCTTTTAGAATATTTTAGAGATAAAGAGAGGAAGGAAAATGTTCACGTGAAAAAGAACACATCAAACCACACTAAAGCACTAGACATCAAAGAAAACAGTAAAATGCAAGGAAAAGTTCATTCATGGGCTTGGATTGTCATAATATGATTGACACTGCAGGCTATGCTTACTGGTCACTGCATTAGAAACCACCAAACTTATTGGGCCACTTCAGCTATGCTATAGTCCTTCATCACTAGCCAATTTCTTACCATACAGCTGCTTTCAACTTGGATATGTTAGGATGGTGGGCCACTCTAAACCTAGCAGTGATGCTAACATCTGCACAACACTTCTGGGTCTTATACACTCATCATCAAAAGAATAGTTGCACGCAGAAGGAAGTGTGGGGAAGTGGGGTTCTATTCAGAAGGAACAAACAGCTTACCCGGAACAATAAATGATGATCAATTTAGACTGATATGGGTAATATTTAGTGAGCTAAACATACAGAAGTAATGTCTTTGAGTATGGAGTCAGGCCACCATGTCTGCTGCATGCAGTTGTAGAGGTCCTAATGGTGTCTTGTGATAATCCATCCCGAGCAGCTTGAATATTCTCACACAGTTTCTGCTGATTTTGTGGTAGGGGTGGAGGTGGACTGACACCAGGCCTTCTGGATGTGTACAATATCCCTTTTTCTGGCAATGTGTTTTGCAATCATAAGTGGCCAGTGAATGGAACTAAGGGCGCTTCCAGAAATGCCAGTGGTTATATTTCACCAGAGGACCCACCACGCCCACCCATTTATTTATTCCTTCAATTTTTTGTATTAGTCTGGTTTGCAATCAACGTTCCGGTTAATCTTAAATAAACCCCAGGTTTTCAGTGGGGTTGGACAGGACAGGACCCTGTGCAGAGTTGCTCCACCACAATACTCATCAAAACTCACCACATCTTATGGGCCTTGCTTTGTGCACAGGGATACAGTCATGCTAGAACAGGAAAGGATCTTACCCAGCCTGTAACCACAAAGTTGGAAGCATATAATTGTCTAAAATGTCAGGGTGAGCATTAACGTCACCCTGAACCGAGAACCAAGGGCCCCTGAAAATCAGCCCCAGACCATTATCCCTTCTCCGTCAAACTTTACTGCTGCCACTATGCATAGGCTTGTTTCCAGCTGTTTGGCAATGGAAACACATTTTATGAAGCTTCCAACACACAGCACTTTGGAATGTTGAAGAGAGTGATGCAACCGAGAATAAGAAACTTTACATGCTATGCGCTTGATGACTTGTCGGCCCTTCTCTGTGAGTTTACATAATCTCCTGCTCCTCCTGAATGCTTCCATTTCACAGCAATAGCACATACAGTTGACTGGGGCAGATCTAGCAAAGTGGCTTGTGGCAAAGTTGAAATTCCATTCAACTGCCAATGTTTGTGTATAGAGATTGAATTATTACATTCTTCATTTTATACTTTTAGCAAAGGGTGTGATTCGGCATCCGAACTCAAGAACTAGGAGAGGCGTCTGCATACTTTTGGCCAAATAGTGTATCTTGAATGCAGGTAAATCCTGAACATATGTTTGCTCATTTGGCATGCCAGACAAATTGTCTGCAAGTGGTGAAACATTTTAATTCATTTTAACATGATAATATTATGTGTACTAGAACTGTTTTATCATTGTGCAGTCTAGACTCATATTAGACAATCTGTGGCCCTGGCTGGAGTTAACTTAGACAGTGATCAACCTCCCCACAAACGTAGCAGTGCTTTTTGCCAATGACACACTGAATATTCAGAGGCAGTGAGATTTATGTTCAGAAGGTCCTTTGGGTCATCGTTCTCCTCCTGAAATTCCAACAATCATTCATTCGCCTACCACCAAGCTAGTCGCTAGCCCAGACACTAACGGTAAAACATCTGCTTACCGACACTAGAGCAAGTCAGATTAAATGGCTGGGAAAATGTGCCATTTCAGCTGGATGAAGAAAAGTGAACCTACGTGTGAGGGGTTAATAGCACAGTAAAACATCAGTAACGCACTCTTCAGGCTGCTTGACTTTATTCCTTTAATTGTTTTTCCTCCTCTCCCCTTTGATTCGGCCCGCGATCGCAATTGCGTCGCTCTTTCTTCCTCCTCCCTCCTCTTTTCTCTTCTCTCCTCTCTTCCTCTCCTGTCTCGGGGCCTGCCGCTTTTGTTGCATTCCAAGAGGTTGATAAATCAATCCATCAAAAAATTCTTCGCGGTGAAACTCAATCAAGAAAGGTCATGTCGGCGGGAAAAGAACAGATTAAATTAGCATTGAATTAGACATGGAAAGTGAGCTCTGTCAAAACCATCACAGTGCTCAGCACAATTAGAATATGTTAATTATGCATTTCATTAAGGGCCCAGGCGCTCTTTTGAATGTGAGATGAAATGTCACTGGTGTAGGCAGCCGAAAAATGGAAGATTGCCAGGCACAACTTTCTTTGTGCAACGTGTGACACCTTCATTAACATCAGGGATTGCAGCTCTGATTAGACTTTTTGTATTAGTGGAAGCCTTTAGGCCTTCAAAATGCTGCCCCCCCCCACCCCCTCCCCATGTCTTGATCTGCCAGCTGAAAGCCTCTGCCGCTTTGAAGCTGATATTGTCTTTGGTTCCAGCTCTGCTGAGAATCCACTGTCCTGGTGCCTGATATATTTATTATATAATTATTATCAAGAATTGATATAGAACTGTTGGACTCCAGTTAATATTGTATTGCAGACATTTTTGTCTAGGGGGGTCAAAGCTTCAAATTAGGGTTGGGCAGTATAACAGTAATATAGTATCCCGCGGTAACCTATTTAAAAATTAAGAAAATAAATTGAACCGAAAAATAAATAAACTAATTCAGTTCAAATGAACGCATGAAAATAAACAATCATCTTTTTTTTTTTAAATTACCTTTTGCTTAGCTGGACACTCAGTCCTGGTCCTGGAGATCTACCACCCTGCAGAGTGTAGGTCCAACCCTAATCCATCACATCTGATCAGGGACTGGATTCATGCCTGGTTTGACAAACAACCTGTAACACATTTTAGCAATTAACTTTATTAAATTCACCAAAAATAACCAACTGCTATGGAGGACGTGACTTGAGGCAGTTTATACCACCTTTTATAACATGGCCGTAGGTTTGCATATGGATGGTAGGGACAATTTTGGGGAGCATAGAACTGTCCCTATCAATATTTTGATAGGCCGGTACATGGGTTCAGAGCCGTGATTGCATAATTTTTGGAGCGTGCACCCTCGCGCCACTTACAACTTCTCAAGATTAAAGCTGTCTTAAGATATTACCGACGTTCTTCCGAGAGACTACGTCTTCAGTACGACTAATTCACGCATGCTAGCAAGTTCTAGTTTCATGTGTTTGACTATGGTAACTGATGTACTATAATAAACAGTGATAAAGTCCAAGTGATAAAATTTGGCACCAACTAAGTAACTTTATAAACCATGTCAGTAAATCATAACTAGAGGAGCTACCATGATGAATGAAGCTATGTTAAACTGTGGCACACTCAAAAAAAGATAACAATAAAAGATTTATTTTTCTTCTTTTCCATTAGCCATAAGTAAAAAGACCCCTAAAAGTCACTAAATGTAGCAGCTTAGGCAGGGATGAGGCAGGGACATGTTTACTACAAAAGATTCAGTGGTTGTATAAGTCTATAATTAATATTCATATTTAATATTTTGGCAGTAAACAGAGACCCATATAGCCCAATAGCCACATCCTAAACACACCCCTGGGCTAGCTCCAGTTCTGAAGAGATATTAGCATATGTCATATGTCATATATGGATGGCTGAAAAAGAGACGCAATTTAAAAAGATGATGCACTTTTTGTAGATGGCATTATATATATATTCAAGTCGCTTGTATGCCTATACAAATCAGATCAAACTTTGTATCCCCACCCCCTGCTTTGAATCCCCGGGTCATCTAATGTCTTGCAGAATTGTTTGTGGCAATGATTTGGACTCACTTCACGCTTACTAGCTTCTGTCTTTTTTCGTGTTCTGGATTTTAGCACAGCAGTTTTCTCTAAAATTAGGCGAGCAAGTGGTAGAACTGGTTAGTGAATAGTGGTAGCCCCCTCTGTGGGCCAAAACAAGGACCACATGAGACATCTGCCTATCTGCTTTACTGCCAGGTCTTTCTTAGGACATTTGGGTGTATTTCTAGGGACAGTTCCAGCCAAACCCCGACCCATTCTACTGTAGATTGCATGGCTTGATTTGTATGTAACTGCTAGCCATGGGTGTAGCTTAAACATGTGAACTTCATAATATATGAACGGTGTCCACATACTATTGGTCACATAGGATATGGTCAGTGCTCTTTCTGCTCCAGGGGGCCTGGACTGAACATAGCCAAAATGGCTCTCTACAAACACTCTTGCATGAAAACAGTCTGAAAGCCATTTAGTGTTACCTTTATCTTCGCTAGATACAGCAGATTGTATCTCACCCCGTCTTCCTCGCTGTACTAGTGAGCTCGCCTACCTGGGAGGGAATTCAGGTAGGAGAAACCCCTTAGCTCTAGCTTCCGGTGAAGTACATTCGCTGAAAGTAATGGAGTTGTATAATGACTGAGCGAAGGGTGTCTGGCATTCTATACACCAGAGGCTGGACATCCAGTGCCAAGTCTTCTTTTAGAAGCTGGGATGTGAATTCACTCGCCTTCTTGACAGCCCTGACTCATGGCTAGGCCCATTGCTGATATTCCGAAGAGGTCATCCAGAAGTTCACCTCTTCTAGATGCTCACCAATCCTTACCAGACATCAAACGGACATTTTGTTCAGTAGCAAACAAACCCATGAAAATAAAAGTGGATTCAGTGATATTGACGGCCTGCTGACTCCGCAGCGGTCGAATGACACATTGCTGGTGTAAGACAGAATCAGAAGTAAATATCCCATCATCTGTATTGTCTTTGTACCTTGTAAGGACATAAGTGAATAGAGACGCAGCGATAAGGGATTTTCCTCAGCCGTGAAGATGGAGAAGCCCTATCCTTCATAATAAAACAGCGCAAAAAGCTCAGAGTCATAACGGAGAATGATAATGAAAAAAGAGAAACGGAAAGGGAGAGAGGAGAGAGAGAGAGAGAAAGAACACACACATGGTCTGCTGCTCTGGATGACTTACACTGCAGCTCAGTCAAACTTTTAAAAACTTCATTAAACCAAAATGAAAGTGCTTCACAGCACACTTCAATTTAATAGAGGATGCTTTAGAGCGGGAGCGGGCTGCCAATTACGGCTTTCACTGACTTTGCCCAGAGTTGGGATGACTCCGAGTTCAAACCAAAGCAAATAAGTGAATGTGTTTGTAAGCCTCCTTTTTTTCAACACATTTAGAATGATAATCATAATACTGAATGATTGCTCCTTCAGCGGCTAATGTTCTGCATGTATGGCTGCGTGTGTAGCGGAAGCAAAAATCGAAGAAGGCACTGTGCTGGTAAACAAATGAATGGATGGCTAAATGAAACCAAATCTCGAAATGACTACAAATAAAAAAAAAATACAAAAATACAACAACTTTATTGCACAGCTGGCTGTACCATAACTTTACCTAAAGCAGGTTCGGAATTGTGTTACTAGTATATAGCTGTAGCTCTGTATTGACGATGTGAGACCCCAAGCTGGGCAGAAGAAACCTCTGCCTGGGTAGCAGTGAACTGCTTCTTTTATATTAAAGGGGTTAGATTAGAATTGGGAGCAGGGTTAACTAGCTAGAACATACCAAATGGGTTATTTTGAGTTCTACAATTTACATCATTTTAAATATACGTATGCAGCCACAGCATATTTCAGTGGTCACCAGCCTTTTCCTGGAGATCTAGCTTCCTGCAATCTTTTGGCAGCTATAATTTGGCAGCTATAATACATTTTGGTATGTAATGTTGATGGCATGTAATGATGATGGCCCAGTAAGGGTAAATCCGATGTTAAAACAAGATCTAAGACTCCAAGCAATGTATTCATAACCATGTGAGGTAGTGTTTACAGGCATTTGGTTTAGGGTGGCCATTTTCATGGCCATTTCATGGACATCCCACCCCCAAAAGGAGGACATCATAACCGGCGGGGGGGTGGGGGGCTACTAGAAGAGAATTAACATAATAGCCTAACCTATATAACGCATAAATGATTGCTTTACTCACCTAATTGAGTGGAATGGATGACATCCGTTAGTGAGACGGGACTAATTACTAATTGACTAGCTTTTAGAAGGCTGACCTGCGGTTAGCTGGTAAGCGAGTCACGATGTCACATGACCGTGTTAAACCAATGGAATGCAAGGCATTTCTTTTGACATGGATGTCAGCCGATGGCACACATAATATTGTTCGCGAGTGAACATTGTAAGTAGTTCATAAAAAGAGGACTAATAGGCAGCTGTCCTGGTATTGCACCGGATGGAGGACTGGGAGTTGGAAACGCGAACTGTCCGGCCTAAAACACTTTAGCTAGCTAATTTCTGACCTAGGCTTGGAGCTTGGTCAGCAGGCCTGCAGCTGGATACAAACCTTTCAGTAGTCCTACCATCTTCTGAGTTGACAGAACATAGTATTTACGTTTCAGTCAACAAATTCAACGAAATAGCTGAACTCGGCCTAACTCAACTAAAAACCTCTATATAAAGCTGAAATGTTCACTTGAATATCCAGATGTGGAATGGTAACTTTTTTGTACAGTGAAGATTCTCCCTTTAGTGAAATCCCTCCCTACAATCCAATATTTCTAATGAAGTTTCATTTCTAATATATAAACAAAATATGTCTTATTAAGCTCCAGACAAGCAGACAAGCAATACAGTACCATTGTGCTGCTTTATGTACTACAGTCTGTTTGTAAGGGGAGGGTCGCTATCTTCAAATGCTCCCAGATTAGTCTTCCTCATTCCTCTGGCAATAATACCCCCTGCGCCCCTTCCAACCCCGCAGGATGTCTTCCTTTGTCTGTATATCAGAAAGATTCATGTTTTCTGTAATGCTCTCCAAAAATGAAGCCATTACACAGAGTCGCATACTGCAGCAACTTACAGAACCGCTGTAAGACGCACAAAGTTGGATGACAGCAAAGAACAGAGACGTACGTTGCTGTGGAATAATCTGCTTAGAAGTCCTGCAGGAAGCAGCCAATCAGAAGAAGAAGGGAAAAAAAAGCAGAGGTCTGCGTCTGTGCTGGAAATATTCCGTGGCCTGAGGATGAACTTGCTGACCATGTGACGTGTGATTTAAACGCAAAAGGCCACAGATTCTTTACAGTGATGTATCTGTGCTTCAGTCCACTCAGACCCTGTCTTGACATTCAATCTCTCTCTTTAAACTGTGATATAGAGATAGATAACTAAATGTTAGAGGCCTATTGATTTCCCTCTTTTTCTATTGCCAGGTTTTTTTTTTGCCCTGATGTTTTTTTATTTAACAGTGAGCTGCTCCACACTGTGCATAATACCCTCATTTTAGCCACAGTCCTAGTTTGATGCTTTGCTCTTTTTTAACTTTCATGGTCTTTTAATATATCATTTAGATTTATTATTGGATTTATTAAAACCTCATATTGATATATGTTGATGCAGCCAATGAACATTTACCATTACAACGACAACAACAGCTACAATAACAATAATAATAATGGTGATCACAACTATTATTATTATTATTATTATTATTATTAAGTTGATGATGGTGTTGATAAATATTTAATTATTAATCATTGTTATTAATTACTTGATTAATTAATTAATTAATTATTGTTAATTGTTAATATTGTTATCATTGTTTTAAATAGCAGTGATGATGATGATGAACCTAATTATTATTATTTTCCTGATTAAAAGTTGTTTTCAAAATATGTTAATTCTGTCAGTGATCACAATGACTTTTGTAATAATACTAATAACAATAAAGACAATATAGATTTAATCATTTCTTGATTAGAAAGAAAGAAAATGCTAATAAATGTTGTTTTAACTAATATTAAAAATAGCAATGTTTATTTATGGAATTATTATTATTATTATTATTATTATTATTATTATTAGTAGTAGTAGTAGTAGTAGTAGTATTAGTAGTAGTACTAGCATTAGCAGTAGTGGCAATAGCAGTAGTAGTAGCAGGAGTAGTAGTAGTAGCAGTATTAGTTGTAGTAGTAGTAGTAGTTGTTGTAGTAGCAGTAATAGTATTAGTAGTAGTAGCAGTAGTAGTAGTAGTAGTAGCAGTATTAGTTGTAGTAGTAGTTGTTGTAGTTGTAGTAGCAGTAATAGTATTAGTAGTAGTAGCAGTAGTAGTAGCAGTAGTAGTAGTAGCTGTAGTAGTAGAAGTAGTAGTAGCAGTATTAGTAGGAACAGTAGTAGCAGTATTAGTAGTAGCAGTAGTAGTAGCAGTATTAGTAGTAGTAGTAGTAGTAAAAGTAGTATTAGTAGCAGTAGTAGTAGTAGTAGTAGTAGTAGCCATAGTAGTACAAGTAGTAGTAGCAGTATTAGCAGTAGCAGTATTAGTAGTAGCAGTAGTAGTAGCAGTAGTAACAGTAGTAGTAGAAGTAGCAGTAGTAGTAGTAGCAGTAGTAGCAGTAGCAGTAGTAGTAGTAGTAGTAGTATTAGTAGTAGCCGTAGTAGTAGAAGTAGTATTAGCAGTAGCAGTATTAGTAGTAGCAGTAGTAGCAGTATTAGTAGTAGATGTAGTAGTAGTAGTAGAAGTAGCAGTAGCAGTAGTAGCAGTAGGAGTAGTAGCGGTAGCAGTAGTAGTAGTAGTAGTAGTAGTAGTAGCAGTAGGAGTAGTAGCAGTAGGAGTAGTAGTACTATTACTATCTCTACAAACCACAGTTCTTTGTCCTTGCTGATTTAACTGTCTTGGGAGCTTGAGGAGGTGGCAAGCAATTTATCTGGAGCTTCATGTTTATTCAATTCAGGTGTTTCCATATTAATACAGTTAATCTAATATCTAACGTGTCCGCCTTAATTACAGCCCTTCTCCTTCTAACCCTCATCCACAGCAATCTGTGCACTGAGCATGATGAAGAGAAGAAAAGTGCTTTTGCTCATTTCCCCGGTACGACTGCTCGAAGCTCTCTATGACACCTTGGGAAGGCAACGGGAAGCTATGAGTGTTTCCTAAATCCCACCAAGACAACTCACAAGCAGCCTTACACTGAAGAGCGTGACTAGGTAGAGTAGGTGAAGGGAGGACATGCTAGGCCTACATCTCCCAGATTGTGCTTTGCTTGGATTTGCTCTTGCACGACTTCGCCGACGATCGGAAGTAGCAGCTTGCCTATACCATCACGTACACTCCGTCCGTCTGCGAAATTGTTTTGAAGCGTTTAAACCATTTTAAGCTCCCTCAATGTCATCACTCCTATTATTCATAGTCTGATGGCTTCAAAACATCAGAACGGCTTACGTTCAGCGCACGACGGAGTTTCTTTTTTCAAACCTACTAATAACTCTGTTGCAAAATCAAATTATGCACATAAGTACGCTTGCGTCGTGCAGGCGGCACGGAGAACCGAACTTGGCAAAACCGATGCCAGCTCGCATTTGCAAATCCTCCGTCAATCTGTCATTAAACATGTTATCAAATAATGCTAAGTGCACGCTTCTCGCTTGCACTGGCGTGCTGCTCCCTGATGCTGATGTGCTGTAATGGGGCAAATGTGCATCGAAATTTGCCTGCTTGAATACACTCGAAGCATTCTCTCCATCTGCCTCACTTTGTTTCTTTTTTAGAGAATGCGCTCTGTGCATCATTGTAAACCAGAAGGGCCACAGCAAGGGCTCGGCAATGTCATATGAGTGGAGAATTGTTGTGGAATTATCGGTCAGGTGGGCCTTAAAGGACATTAAAGGAATATCTCCATCTGCTGCAGCTGTATCATACCATTGTTTACCACAGGCTGTAATTCTGACACATTTCTATGTACCACATAGTTAGTGAAGAGGGGGAACCCTGTTCTCTTGAGACTCACTCAGTCTATTGGGCTCACTAAATTCCATTAATAAATCATAGAAAATTCATGACTGTATTTTAAAACTACCAGCAATATACTGTAACAACACAAGCCTTGGGATGTGACAGATATATGAGAATGTGTTACCAAAGGTAACTTAGGTTCTTATTTAGTTATATCCTTTCAAACACTGTAAAATGTATTACCTCCACGAGCACTGGATGTAGGCCACATCAATGTTCAGCCACTCTTGCATTAAAGATTTGTGCAGTTGGACAAGATTTGGTGGATGCCTTCCCTGGCACAATTCTGAGGGGGAAATTCCTGTAGACTGGGACTTTTGCCACTGCTGGTAGACCTGTATGACCATACACCTGCAAATTCAGCTACTTCCTTCACAATATGATCTTTGGCATGCCCAAACGCAATCACTCCTTTTACCAATCATTAACTTCTGCTTTGGACCCATTTCCATACATCAAATGAGACATTCACCGCACTGTACCACCTCTTCGCAAACTATGAATCTCATCAAACACCCTGCAGCCTCATCATCCTCGTGCAACGCCATCTCCAGGAGCCTGAAGTTACTACCACCTAAGGTGGTAAGGTGACTAAATTTTTGTCCAGTGAGCTTATGGTGCTGTTGTATACAAGGAAGCACTTTAACCGTCATAAGAAATGCTAGCATATAGAATTGCTTTGGATTCCATGGAATAGTGTTTCCAGGAATTGAATTAGGACTGAATCATTTTTATATCAAAAATAACTTTTCACATCAGAAGACTCCACAGATGGGCCAAAACATTACGACTGCTCACAGATGAAGTGAATATCATTGATTACCAAAGGCAGATCAAGGTCTTTTATATATTAGATGGTAAGCAAACGGTTAGTCAACAGATGTGAGAGAAATGGACAGCCATGGAAACCTGAGCAGTTTTGACATGTGCCAGATCGTTATAGCCAGACAATAGGGTTAGAACAGTGTCCATGCCAACCTCTGTCTACCATTGAATGCACCTTAAAGGGACAAGCGAGCATGGACCTTGGTGCAACAGAAGAAGGTCACCTGATCCAATGAGTCCCATTTTCTTTTATATCACATGGACGGCTGGGCACACATGCCCTTTCTACCTGTGGAAGGGAAAGCATTGGATGCACTGTGGGAAGAAGACAAGCTGGTGGAGGGAGTACAATGCTCTGAGTGAAACCCTGGGTCCAGGTTTTATTGTGGATGACAGTTTGACACATGCCACCTCCCTAAACATTGTTGTAGGCCAGGTTTCTTCTTTTATGGTAATGGTGTTTCCAATGGCACTGGCCTCTGTCAGCAGGATAATGCGTCCTGCCACACTGGGAATGGTTTGAGGAACATGGTAAAGAGTTCAAGGTTTTGCCCTGACCTCCAAATTCTCCAGATCTCAATTCAATCAAGCATGTGTGAGATGTGCTGGAACAAGAAGTCCAACCTTGTGGTGAATCAGGATCTGCTGATGCTTGGAGCCCTACTCCACGGGGCACTTTCGAAGGTCTTGTAGAGTCCATGCCTTAGTGGACCCAACAGCATATTAGGTAGGAGGTCATACTGATTTGCTACTTCTGTGTATATTGTCAACACTGTTGTCTTAAGGTTTAAGTGGGATTTAATGTAATAACTCAGAACTTGTAGATCAAAAGCAATCAAACACTAATGAGCAGTGTACAAGACAACATATCTAAAACTACCTGGCACTTAATGGCAGCCCTAGGCTATAAAAAATGGACAATGGTCTTTATGAGCAAAATAAGAGGTCTGGACCTTAATATATATAAATAATATAGGTATATATAGGTATATAGGTAAGAAAAACTGAAATTAGATATTCTCCCCCAAATCAGGCCTGAACTGAATTTCTTTTTAACCAAAACAGACAACCAAAATCCAGGAACATCCTGGACATGTGGCAGCCCTTGATATTGTAGCCTCCCCCCAAAGCACTGTGCTGAATACCCACAGCTTCTTCACTCTGGTAAACTAGTCATACCTCTGAAAGAATGAACTATGCAGATTTAGAAATACTTTTGAGTGAAGAATCTATAAAAGCATTCAACAAAAATAATTTTTTTCCTGACATTTATCATTCAGCAACTGCCTGTTGGCTTGTATAACAAGTGTGGTTCAAAAGTTTTCAGTTTTTTTTTAAGTGCAGGGAAACACATTAAATGGTCAATATAATGTTTTATTGTATTTCTATATTTTCTTCCGTGAGATCAACATAGAACATTGGTTTGGATTTTCTTCATCAAAACCAGCTGTAATGATTGTTTACATTAACTTTGTTTAAGCTTTCTTTATCCCTTAGAATTCAACACAGCCCTTTTTTTACTGTGCCTTTGAAACTCATACATGTATATGAGCTCTGTTCTAATAAGCTGCCCTGTGTATTGCCAGCTAAATAGGCAGACGTATGTCGTTGTGCTGATTTTCATGACATGACTGCTTTTTGAAGCTTAGTTTCCATACCTTGCAATATTTACACATTAAATGGAAATGTTTGACTGTTACAGAATACTTTGTTACACTATTACCCTTGGAGAATTTGCATCCAGAAAGCATGACATCCAGAAAAACTTCCAGAGAGCCTTTGTATTCCACCCCCACACTCCACCACTTACATGAAATGGTTCAATCTTGCTCTCAAACTTGGCCCAAATGGTACTTGCTAGCACTGAAATGGGAGTTAAGAGTATCACTGGAGCATCTTGGCTTCCTAAATGAAAATCTGGCTTTCAAAAAAATTAAAAGAAAGAAAAGACAGACTATAGAGACATTGGTG
This sequence comes from Semaprochilodus insignis, assembly GCA_034552555.1. Taxonomy (NCBI): domain Eukaryota; kingdom Metazoa; phylum Chordata; class Actinopteri; order Characiformes; family Prochilodontidae; genus Semaprochilodus; species Semaprochilodus insignis. The sequence continues at coordinate 5,142,239 of CM067492.1, read as the reverse complement.
TAGTTCATGAATAGTGGAAATTGAATGACATGAATGACTTATTATGAAAAATAAACAAAATCATTTTACTAGTAGGCTGCCATTTTTGTTGGGGTACTCTCTCTCTGTCTACTGAGCGAGGTCTTTAAAACAGCTATCCCAGACCCATAGTGTCTTGCAATACCACTTTTTACCTCAAGGGTGATAGTAAGTCAGTTATCTTCCATTAGTCAAACATGGAATCAGCCCTGTCTCCCCTATACCTCTACCAATAAACCACCCTGTCTCCTCATTCCCATACCGCTACTAATGAACCAGCCCTGTCTTCCCTTCACCATACCCCTACAAATGAGCCAGCCCTGTCTCATATCCACATATCCCTACCAACGAACCAACCATGTCTTCTCTTCCCCATACCCCTATGAATGAACCAGCTCTCTCTGTCCATCCCCATACCCCTACCAATAAACTAGCCCTGTCTCCCAATTTCCATACTCATACCAATGAACTAGCCCTGTCTCCCCACACCCAGACCACTACCAATAAACTAGCCGTCTCCCCACACCCAGACCACTACCAATAAACTCGCCCGGCCTCCTTTTTTTCATACCCTTACCAATGAACTAGCCTTGACTCCCAATTTCCATACTCATACCAATAAACTAGCCCGGCCTCCCTATTTTCATACCCTTACCAATGAACTAGCCCTGTCTCTCCACACCCAGACCACTATCAATGACCCGGCCTTATCTCCTCATCCCCATTCCCCCACCAATGAACCAACCCTGTCTTCTCATCACAATACCCCTGCCAATGAACCAGCCTGTCTCCCAGTCCCATACCCCTATCAATGAACCACTCTGTCTCCTGATCCCCATACCCCTACCAATAAACCACTCTGTTTCCTCATCCCAATATCCCACTATTGAACCACGCTGTGTCCCCAGTCAAATATCCCTACCAATGAACCACCCTGTGGCCTCATCCCCATACCTCTATGAGTGAACCACCCGGTCTCCCCTTCTGCATTCCCCTACCAGTGAACCACCTTGTCTCTTCATCCCATGTCCTTATGAATGAGTCTCCCCATTCTCATACCCCTATCAATGAACCAGTCCTGTCTCCTCATCCCCATCCCCCTACCAATGAACCAGCCCTAACCTCAACTGAAGAAAGAGGTGAGTAGCATTGCGCTGAATGACACGTGAGCTGGCATAACTGCAGGAGGTCAGTGAGAATATCTTGTTTTATTACAATGAAAAAAAGAAAAACGATTGGATCTATTTCAATGATAAGAATTCCAAAACCCCCTGCCGGCACCACTGTGTCAACACCGCAGATGCAGTGAGTAGAGATTAGGATAGAATTGCCATAATATTTCTTAAAGGAATTCAAAAGGCAATTTTAGGAAGCATGAATAGCAGTGCTTGGCACTAAGACATTTTCACATGTTTATTAATTTTTTTTAAGTGTTTGCTTTTAAGTATGGAGGGAAGTGCAGTCAGCTTCTGGTTTACAGCTACATTCATCATTGCATTCTGAAGCTGGGCACCCAAAAAACTCCTTTAGAGCTGATACTCCCTCTTAAACTATAAAAGCATTGCATGAGGAGTGCAACTGACACCAGCTGTCAATCCGAAAGCTGCCCTAATCCCTCATAAAAGTTTCAAATCGAAGAAGTCTCGTAATGGCACTACTGTGCTCCAGGTTCTCTAACAGCTCTCCATCATGCTGCGTATTTTATACTAACAGACGGTGTCATAATTTTCAGGGCAGTTGCTATCTCCCTCTTGCCGCTTCCCATTTCTCTGTCTTCCTCGTGGCAAGCTCGACATGTAATGGTTATCTTTAAATATTCATCGTGTTTCATTTCTGTGTTCGTTGCCGGGGCTGGCCCGGAAAAAAAGACATGCCCAATATTGAGCAACGTCTCCACTTCTCTTTTACCTGCGAGAGAGAACATTTGAAAGGCTTTAGCAGAGCGTCACTCAATTCCACTCCAGTCGCCTTTCAAACGCCAGCCGCAGAAAGTGTGTTGCACAGTCAGCAGTGGAGCGCAATGCCAAGGAGCAGAGACAGCAACACTTCCAAAGAGGCGAGAGAGATGCACTCACAAATGTCTGTAAACCCGAGTACAAGAGACAGGCATCAATGGAGATTAAAGTGATTCTATCCATTCGTTACCGCATGAACTTCACCCCTTTAATGGCCCGGACTCGCTGGTGGATCTTAACATCTATTTATCAGGCCTACATGATTCTGTAGGGACATTCCACTGTGTTCCTAAAAGTTTGTTCATAATTCAGTAGTAGTTTGATGTAAAATAGTCTGTTGTACAGAGTCTTACTAAGCCAAAATTGTTCACAGTGGTGGTGATAGGAACGAGATGTCCAAAGTGCTCGAAAGGGTTCAAAAGCTACCTCATAGAAAGGTATTACATTCAAATGATTATGGATACTCTGCTTTAGCAATAAGGTTTTGGCCTTAAATATATTTTGAGAAGACATCCATGGTGGACAGGTACTTTAAAGATTAACAAACTGAGTTTGACACACGCTGAGCTAAAAGCAAAGCTAGGTTTATCGTACAGGTTGGCAGTAAAGAACAACAACAGGGTCAGGGCAAACAAAGGGCAAAGACCATGTCAGAAACCAGAAGTACATGCAGAAGTCAAAAACCAAGCAGATAATCCAACCAGCAAACAGTACAAAGGGAAGAACCAGAAGGGAAAAACCAAACAACAGAACAGAGTCAAAACTAGGATAACAAACAGGATAAACAACAGAGACCGCTTAGTATGCAACAGAGTGGCAATACTTCGCAACGTGAGTGTGAAAACCAGGGGTATATAAGCAAACAGACTTGATTACAGACAGTGTTTGGTTAGTACTCTGGGGATGATGATCTGAAAAACGGGATGTGATTGGGTGATGGTGGACATGTGACAGTGATGTCATCGGGTGGTGGGTTATGGGTAATGGAGTCCGGGAATGAGGAGGTGGAAGGAGAACCCAGAAGCGTGATAAGTACGTGCAGACATATGGGGAATATTAAGGCAAGATTTAGGCTTATTTTCACTGTTCATAAAGATATTTTTGGGTCTATTAGAATACACAAGATGTGTCTTTAAACAGGACATTTCACAGTGGTATTTTTTTACCCGTTTATATCTCTGTGGGTTAGGTCAGGATGTGCCAAGCTTGATGGTAGGCGAGCAGTAAGGATTGCGTTACGAGATGACATCATCTGAGAAAAGGACTGGAATTACAATGAGGCATTTCAGGCAGCTGAGAAAAGGAGTGTTTCTCCCTCTGGCATGTAATTTGGGCTTTATAACTTTATAGCAGACCATTTACATGCATAAAAAGGTGCAAAACAATCCAAAGGAAAAAGGAAAAAAAAGATTATTAAATACTATTTCATTGTTTTTATTTTACTGATATTAACATTACACATAAAAACCACCTGTAGGTTCACTGGTGGCTGTACCATTTTACAGCCAAAACACCCTTAGTTTACATCTTAGTGGCTAAATTAAGCAGTATGTGTCAGTAGGTTGAATTCCTCATTAAGAATGACTTGCTTACTTTGCACTAAACTCTTTATAGTTACTGAATAATAAGGCTTAAGACATAACAAATTATTAGAATAGTAGTAGCGAACTGGGACTTTCAAGCTAAGCCTTCTTTTTGGGCCATAAATAATAAAACCCATTTTTATGATACGGCTAATGTCTTATAGCCCTCCTATAGGGTTTCTAATTTCTAAAGTATGTTAGCAGTAAGCTGGTGTTGGTGAACATTTTTGTCTGTGGTTAGTTTAAACAGATAAAAAAAGTTTGTAGCAGACATAAATACACATTTTAACTAGTAAGCTGCAGTTTTGCAACGACATACTTAGTGACATGTATATTTAGGATGTCTAGAAAGACAAGAAGATGTATTTTACCTTACAAAATCGGCACCACGCATTGGAAATGAAACAGTGATTGGTTGATCCCACTGTCAGTTCACAATTATGCTGGTACATACGTCCTGTCCCAAAGTCCAGACTTGCAATTTAGCTTAATTGCACAGTAACATGACCTATTTTTCTAAATTTGACTTGTTAAGTGAGTATGTGGAGATGTATTGTATATTCTTGAGGCAGGCAGCTGGCGATGTTTTTATGATGTCAAAGTTATTCCGGATATTTCCAAAATTGAATTAGAGCAAAACCTTTTTGATAGACTGTGTATCTAATGTGTAAGGCATTCAGTTCAGCTGCTCAAAGCCTGACCACTGGGAGAGCTAACTAGGTTGTCTGGATCCTGACTGGACAATTTTCCACCTCAAGGTTTTTCCCTTGTAACTAAATTTCTAAACAAACCAGTAACTACTTTTGCACTACTAGAAATGTACTTTACCAGCATGTACATTTCAAGCACATTATTGTTTTGTGTGCTAAATACAAGTGCAGAATGTATATATTACAATGTAATTACAAGTACATATGGATAATTCAGATTACACTCTGATTACAATTTCAGCTGTTTCTATGCTTAAATAACCCAAATCACATGTTTAATCAATAGCGTCCATATGCCTGCGTCTGTGCATGCACTTGAAGGGGAAAGTCAGATCCTGCCGAGGAGTCAGGAGTTCAGCACAATGCTGGCAAAGACATCATCATGTTGACTTATAAGGCAGAATAATATTACAAGAGGTTGCAAATGTTCAAGGCTTATTTCACAGAGGCTAAACAGGGCTGACCAAACTATTTGATGTGAGTTGAATTTATTTCTTTGCATGCTAGCCTGAAATGGAACTGAGGTTAGATGACATCCGGAAAAACTACAAAACTATGCAAGCCAGGGATGTCACAGCTAAGGTTATAGCCTACATCGCAATCTTTCACTCTGCTGTCGGATGTTTGTGGTTTTCCCGTTAGCCATGAAACTGTCTTGCATCCTTTTAGCTCTTGCAATTATTTTGGAGTGACTTACCTCCTATAATTCGTCAAACTCTGAGTTCCCTTAGTAAAAACAGTAGTTTCAGTAATGTAATAACGAAACTGGGAAATAGAAAATAGATGAGGGAGAAGTTAAGGTGGAATAAGGTAATTTGAACACAAAGCTGGTGAATTAAAAGCTGACTTAAGCATGGTGGAAAAGGAGGTACCTCCCATTAGTTTATTGTTTTGTGACCTAAAGAGAAGGCTAACACCTAGATTTGACACCATTCCTTAATCCTGAAGTTCATGAAAAAGGCAACTGAAATCCACAACATTTTTGGTGGTGACCGGATTACAAGGAGAAGGAAAATGAAATCCTGAAAGCACCCCTCAAAAGACATTTTCTTACTAGGGAGTATTTCCTAAATTAAATGACTTTACTAGTCTAATGCTAGTCCATATGCCAGTTAGCTGCTCAACGTATTGTTATTTGGAAGTGTGGCACCTCAGGCATACTGCTCAGGTAAACATCTGTGAGATGATAGTTCAATCTTTGCTATTTGGAATAATCTGGGGAAACGACAGAGATCCTTTATCCCGTTTGAATCAGCCAGTCAAATTACACATGGAGTACATTTCCAAACCTCCTCTGGTAAAACCAATCCAGCTTGAATAGGGCTTTGGAAGAGGAGGAGCTCTGGAAGCGATCCAGTTTGACAATACGATGATGCACACTTTGTGTGAGCCATCCTCTAGCCCTTTATCTTCTTCTGTCCTTTCAACCACAGAAATGCTTTTAGCTGGGTATTATTGGATGGTGCACCACTCTCACCTACTCTCTAAAGCCAAGGCAATACCACTCTGTCTCCACGCAGACTACCATACCATTGTCACATTAGTATCACTGCTGTACTCCACCACTCAAGTAAAATCTGGTCAGCAGCAGTCCTGTGGTCAGAAACTGACCAGTGATTAATGGAGTAGAGGGTTCTTTGTAATAGGTCCCTTTCCTGGCAGATTCTTAACATCTCCAGTTGCTCTAAGCTTCTTACTTATTGCTCTGATATTGGAAATGGGCATTTTGAGCTGTTTAGCTATTTCCTTGTAGCTATTTCCTGATTTGAGCAGCTCAAAAACCTTGTGTCGCACATCACTGCTGGATTCTCTGGTCTTGCTCATAGTGATGGATCACATAGAGAGGGAATTTGGCCTGTGCGTGTCACTTCATATTTATACCCCACTGAAACAGGACGTCATGGCTGACTATTTAAATGTTCCTACTGAACTTTAGAATATAAAATACGAATGGAAAAATATACTTCAGTTTGATTCCACTCTGTTCTAGGGTTCTAGAATTTCTTTTCTTTTTTGTTTGTTTGTTTGTTTGTTTGTTTGTTTGTTTCAATTATGACCAATTATAAACCAATTAAAGGTTCGATTTTGTTGATGTTTTCAGTGACAGATCAAAAGAATAAGCAATAAAGAATATCTTTTTTACAGCCTATTTTGTTCAGGTTCACCAGGGGTGCTAATATTTGTTGAGGGCACTGTATATAAATAAAGTAGCCAATGAGTTGAAGAACAAGGTAGGTGTTTCTCATAAAGTGACCAGTGAGGGTATTTGTAATTCATTACATGGTAGTCTTCTGCTGCTGGTATATAACCAAAGTAATTTTTAACATAACCAAAGTATTTTTCTTAACCTGTTGTCTGAGGAAAAAGGGAATAACAGAGATTCCTTTAAAGCAGATTGCTTTTATAGCTTGTACTTGGGGGTATATAATGAACAGCAGACCCCTTTTGGTTTAAATAAATTATGTTTTTTATTACTTCTTTGAACTAATGCCAGTTCCCCATACCAGACTTAGCAGCATCAACATGATGCATTGCTGACATAACATTTGGTAGTACCCCATGCTTCATTATTGTTGGCTGATTCAATCACCTTTATGATGCCGGTATCTGCGTTGCCGCTTGTATCTGGAATGCAACAATTAACATCAACAACAACATTAACTTGTTATGGCCTTTGCACCACAGCAGCAGTTCTAAGAGGTCTGGTCAGGAACCGCTGCAGCCTGCAGGCCAGATTTTGGTACTGCAACAAAACAGTGGTTTTCAAGTAGCAATGCTACAGACACTGCAGTGCACACTGCAATATAACACAGACAAGTAATCCTGTTTAAGTGGAATTGGTTCAGAATAACAACATATGGCAGAGTGTGGGGCTTTACTTTTAAACCGTGTGCCAGTTAACCCTTTTAAACCCTTTTAAAGGGTTATATTAAAGAGGTCATATTCTACATTTACATGATCTATTATTCTCTCCTTGAAATCCACATATAAGAGTTGTGTGGACTTTTGTACCAAAAACAGTCAGTCATTTTTAGAGCAACATATTCTAATGTTTCTCTAACCGTTAGAATTAAATAGGTTGTGCTTGGTTTTTAAGTATTTGGATGTCAGCAAAATTATTTACATATGAAGAAACAAACCATAAATTCCATAATTTGTCATTTTGTATACTTGGCTGCAAATCCTTTGCAGTCAATGACTGCATTAAGTCTAGAACCCATAGATATCACCAGATGATAGGTTTCTTGAGGTGCTCTGTCAGGCCTTTATTGCCCTGTCTTCTGTTCCTGCTTGTTCTTGGGACGTTTTCCCTTCAGTGAGTGATGCCTGCCACAATATATATGTATATTCACTCTTCATCCAAAAAATACTTGCGCCCAGAAGGAATCAACCAACAGGAATGAAAGTTGGTGGTTTGACTTTGTGAGACATGCCAGTGATTTAGGTTTCACATTCGGAATCATTGGCAGATGGCTACACAACGCAAGACTACGTGCTATGACTGTTACAGCGACTGCCCTTAACACCATGTCGGTGTCGCCAAAGACTACAATGGTGTCGTGCCAGACTGTCATGGAGTGACACAGAATGGCAGTGGGTCAGCTACAGTGACGAGTCCCGCTTTTGTCTTGGTGGAGCACCAAGATGAACAGTTTGTTGTCGCACGTTACACATCCAGAAGGCCTGGTGTCATTCCACCTCCACCCCCGCCGCAAAATCTGCAGGACCTGTGTGAGAATATTCAAGCTGCATGGGATGGATTATCACAGGACACCATTAGGAGCCTCTAAAACTCAATACTGAGATGTCTGCATTTTGCATTAGCCAACATGGCGGCCCAACGCCATACAGAGAGATACTACTTCTGTATGTGTAGCTCAATGAATATTGCCCATATCAGTCTAAATGTATCACCATTTATTGTTCCTGGTGTTCTTTTAGCATTTTTGCTAACTATAATATGATCTGTCTGTTTCTAAGACTTACAAGCGGTTTACATCTTGTGGTAAACCCTCTGTATTTACTCTGGGATAGTTTTCTCTTGACTATTGACTTTGACTCAGATATACCTAAGAATCATTCTGTCATCCACCACAATTGTTTTCCATAGTCTTCTGAACCAAATAGTTAATTTGGCCAAACCCATTGTTTTCTGCGATGTCTTTCTGATAGGTTTGTTTTGTCTGGCTGTGACAGCTCTTTAAACTTCATACTGAGAGTTAACAAATTCCAAATGCAAGTGCCACACTTGAAATCAACTCTAGACCTTTTATCTGCTTACCTGTCATGGTCGGATAACACGCATCTGGCCATGGACCAGCTGAGAAGCTGTTTGTCCAATTACCTTTAAGCCCAATTAATGAAAACGGTAGTAACATCTACAACAGTCATCTGATTTGGATAAGCTGAAAGTCTACAATTTCATCCCCAATATCATAGAGCAGACAGCTAAAATAAGAGCTTTAATGGTGCCCAAATGTTGTTTAACCTGACTATATTTCTGGTGTTTTGTTAATAGTTCTACAGGACTTTGGCCAAACCAGACTCGTTAGTATCCTCAAAACGTGTCTTGGGGTGGTTTGGTCAGTCCATGATTGAAGTTTTGTTATTGTGTCTGAAAAGCAACAGCTGTGTAAAGGCATGCTGATGTTACGGCTGAATGGAGCTGCGTGCGGAAGTTTACTCTGCCATCTCAGGCTGGATTGGAGGGGAAACTCACACTTGATTGCCAGCAGTTCATCAGTGCATCCCTTGGATGTGTCAGAGTGGCTAGCCCGGGGCAGGCCGCTGCCTCAGATTGAAGCTGACATCGCCCAAATATGAAAGCAACAAATCACACTTTTTCATTGGGCCCTAATCTCCAGCCCGGCCCCTCTGCTGTTGTCAGCACAATCATGGCTGCCACACTGAGTCCTGAGTCCGGCCTGCTGCCTGCCTGCATCCTTTCCAGCTGCTGCTCACTAGCAGAGCGCAGAGCCAGAACGCGGCCTATTGCCACAGACAGCAGAGCCATCCCTACAGACACTACCAATACAATACCACTTAAGCAGAGCCAGTCCAAAATGACAATACGCTGCACTGTGCAGTGCAAATATAGATTACATATTTAAGAGATTATTTTAAAGGGCCCATCATCTATTCTGTCCCGATATATATATTTTAGTAAATTAGCTTGAAAAATATTTACTGATATTTGTTTTCTTCCATCATAAATGTTGTTGTCCCATATCAAATGAACGGCAGAATGTTCTGAAATGCCAAATCTAACAACATACATACATATATAGCTCCGCACACAAAAGATTAGTCACCTTGTGTGTTTAAGGTAGTAGTAACTTCAGGCTCCTGCAGATGGTCCCGCATAAGGATGTTCAGGCTATAAATTAATGTGAACGTCTCATTCGATGTGTGGAAAATGGGTTGCAAAGCAGATTAATTAAAAGTTAATGATTGGCAAAAAGAAGGCATTTGGGCGTACCAATGGCCATAGTGAGAAGGAAGTAGCTGGATTTGCAGGTGTATGGAAGCATACAGTCATACGGGTCTACCAGCAGAGGGAAAAACCCCAGTCTACAGGACATCCTCCTCGGAATTATGCAAGGGAAGGCATCCACCAAACCTGGCCAAACTTCCAATTCTTTGATGCAAGAGTGGCTGAACATTGATGTGGCCCACATCCAGAAGCTTAGTCTAGTCCATGCCAAATCGAATCGCAGCTGTTATTCGTGCTTGTGGAGGTATTACACACTATTAGGTACACTTTAGTCACAGGTGACATTTTTTTTGTACAGCTTAAAAATCACTGCATTACTGTTTATACATTGGTATAAGGAATGAAACTTTGTGAGTGAAACTTGAGTGTTCAAAAACTCTAGGGAAATTCACTCTTTAAAGTTTGCATGTTTATGTCAATACTAGCCTTATCAGTTTTATATTGCTGTCTAAAGAAAAGCATGTATCTCCATCTTTCTCGATTTTTACCTTTATGCATCATTTGAACATGGCAGCTGCTGTTTACACTGTGTGAACATTTCATGATGTAAGGACCAACAGAAATGGCCCAAATTGGCTTGGAAAAAAGTCTGATTCCATTGACTTGAAATAGGTCTTTGCCCTCTCCTGTTAAACAGCCATTTTGGAGTTTTTCTTTGGATCGTGACGATATGCATGTATGCAAAATTGTGGACATGAACATTGCAAAGAAGAAACATCATCAACAGCATGTAAAGGCTGAAAGGCCTTTGGCCACCAGTGGTTTCACATCTCAGTCTATTTTGACAGTCCTGTCCAGGGGCTGTGTTCGACACTATATGGGATTAGTGTGCTTGTGTGCTGCATGCGATGCCCGCTCCTCCTGTCGTCTGCCGGTTGTGTACGGCCGTGCCGGGCAGCGGGGGCAGACCAGGGGGATGTTGGTGTTACGCTGGGCTGTAATAGCTCTGGCTGTCAGGCCGCCGGCCCTCAGGTTATCTGCCACTCACCGTGACATGAATCAGCCGTGACTCCAACAGATTTCAGCCGTTCCCCCCTCGTCCTGTAAACACAGCCAGAGTTCGCTGACCTAAAGCTCAAACACAGCCCATCTGCCAGGCCCGCTGCCGCCATCCCCCCACGTCTTCCAGCTTCATCCTTTGCCTAAAGACTTATGGCGCCGTTCTGTAGCATTTGAAGTGCTTTCAGCAGGCCAAGCAGAATTCTTTTTTTCTGCACTTTCCTTTTGGAAGGTGTACAAATGCGAGACGTTTGCCATTTGCAATCTTCCCAGTATATAAACTGATCTGACTGGTGCAGTCTTTGATTGGCAGCTCATAGGCAAATGAATCAAATGTTGGCAACACTATAACATTGCTGGTTTCAAAATGTTCCACCCCCTCATATAAGAACACTAGGTGCAGCCCTTCATAAATTAATCATGGTTGTGACATCACAGCCGTGGGAAAGCATGCACACCACTGGCTGGGCAAGCCTATATATATATATAAAGTCAGCACAGCCAATATTCAGCTCATCATAGTTGTGACATTGCAGCCATGATGTATTATGTAAATATTGTTAAGTTTCAAAATGTACTGCTCACTCCACAATTCCTAGCAGTCCATATATGGCAAGGAGGCCCAGCCAAGTTTGTGACATCACAGTCATGATGAAGTATCATGTAAACATCATTAAAGTTTCAAAATCCACTACCCAAACTATATAAGTTCATATACAGAAACTAAGCAGAGCCTTTGTAGAAATGATCAAGGTTGTGACATCACAGCAGTGATGACATATTATGCAAACACTGTTAAAGTTTCAATATGTATCATTCACTAACCCTGCAGTATAAGTGCATATATGGACAGTAAGTAAAGTGCATTTTCAATTCATGATGATTGTGATATCACAGCCATGTTAGCATTTTATCATTGAAGTGTCACATTTTACTACTCACTCCTTCCACATTCCATACCAGCACATACATGGCAGCTAGGCACCGTCCATGTTGAATTCTTCTTAATTATGACACCACAGCTATGATTATGTATTATGTCAACAGATAAAAAAACTCTGTAAGCTCAAATATGGAAACTAAGTCATTTTGAATTCATCATGGCTGTACCATCATTCTGTGAACACTGGCCACTCCCCAGGCCATAAAAGGAGCAATGTGTAAGATGCACATTCAATGGTTGCTGGTTAGCATGCCAATTTTGTAGCTACAACACAATACAGACGTCCTTGACATACCGTCATAACTGGTATTTCTTCACGTTTGCTTAGCCAATGATGGAAAATTTTAAACTAAAAATCTTACATATTGTTCCTTTATGTCCATATATATGGTCCACATATGGAAACTAAGCCCATCTTAAATTCATCATGGTTGTGACATCACAACCATCATAATGTTTAAGTTTTAAAACTAGCATTTACTCCCCAGTGTCATAAAAATCCATATATGGAAACTAAGGCCATCTGGAATTCATCATGGTTGTGACATCACAGCCATGACGATGTATGAATTTCAAAATGCAGCATTCACTCCCCATGCCATTAAAGTCCATATATGGAAACTAAGCCCATCTTGAATTTATGATGGTTGTGACATCACAGCCACGATGATGTATGAATTTCAAAACACATTTACTCCCTATGCCATTAAAGTCCATATATGGAAACTACGGCCATCTTGAATTCAACATGGTTGTGACATCATAGCCACAACGATATACTGTATAAATTTCAAAATTAGCGTTCACTCCCAATGCCATTGAAGTCTATATATGGAAAAGAAGCCCATTTTGAATTCAACATTTGTTGACATCACAGCCATCATAATGTCTAAATCTTAAAATGTAGCATGTACACCCCATGTCATTAAAGACCATATATGGAAACTAAGCCATTAAAGCCATTGAAGTCTATATATAGAAACTAAGCCCATCTCGAATTTGTGAACTTGAATGATGTATAGGTTTCAAAATATAGCATTGACTCTCCTGGGCCGTAATTGTCCATATACACCAATCAGGCATAACATAATGACCACCTCAATGTATCTACACTCTTTATTTTATTAGCTCCACTTACTGGATAGGTGCACCCTGTAGTTCTACAATTACAGACTGTAGTCTATCTGATTCTCTGCATACTTTGTTCCCCCCATCACCTTTTTTTTCAATGGTCAGGACCCCCACAGGACCACCACAGAGCACGTATTATGTGGGTGGTTTGATTCGCCTGATCGGTGTACACACGACCTCCCATCTAAGAAGTGAAAACAGTTTCTAACACTAGACGTATACTCTTACAGCAATAATATGCAAGAAAAATATTCCACGGCCTACGTGCGACGAGAGCACACTTAGGCTGCATGAGGAGAAAAAGGTTCTCTCAATAATTGACATCCGAGGTTAAACAATATGACCAATTTTGCATCTGTCTTGGAGAATATGTAAAAACTATAGAAATGTCCTAATAAAACCATTCAGCTCACACATCCCTCTTCTGGGTTCTCCCTATTATTTTGCTGCTCATTTGACATGTGACACTTAACTGCTCCCTGACATTTTTCCCCCCCATAAATCCGAGTGTATTTTCAGTCCAGTTAGTGCAGCTAAAATGTTTTATTTCTGTGCGGCTTAAAATCAGTGTCTAGATGCGCACGGCCCCCTTTTCCAGCACGGTGACTTAATTAGGTGCAGGACTGACACTTTTCAAGTGTCAGCCTGACAAGCTGATACACAGGGGCCCGGAGAAAAAAGGTGCAGCGCATTTGCTGGATTAAGCATTTGAAAACAAGCTCTGTCTGTGCGGATCTCTTCGCAACCGGATCCTTCTTTCTCTTTTGAAAAGGGAAAAAGAGAAACGTTAGAGACAAATGCACGGATCTCAAGCCATTTAGAACAGATCCTCGAAAGATGAAGAAAACTGCGTCCCTTTATTTGCTGGGCTAAAAGCATGGTGTTAGCATCCCAATTAGCACTTGGCTTTTATTGTTCGCTTAGTCTGCTGTTTGGCTTTGCGGCGCCTCCTGTGTAAACCTAAAAGACACAATGAATTAATTGTTGGCTCGTTTTAACTCGTGATTGTGTATCCGATCCGAGCTCGCCTTTAATGTGGCAATAAATCTCGAATGACTTTGAATTATCGGCCCGAATTAATATTAGAAACAGCTAATTTCCTAGCCCCTGATTACAGTGATGAAAGGGATTTGCTTTCGGTGGGCCTAATGCGATTCCCTGACATTGAGCCGCTACCTCGAAAAAGCCATTTGGAACGCCCTCTCGCCACACATGCCCATCCGCTGGCATGGTCATTTAAAACATCTCACCATTATCCGCCAAGGCTAAATGACTCGACTGTGACTTTAGCGGGGCCGTGGCGCACGCTTCCATTTGACGAGAACACTTCAGAGGCCCTCGATTTTAATTAAGAAACACAAATGGCCGGAATATCGCATTCGTTTTGTCATATTATTCGAGCGTATCTTAAATCATCCTCTGGCCTCCGTTTGAAAGAAGCTGATATTCCGAAGCATAATGGCTCGGCGGAGGGAACTGTGGGATCCATCGGCGAGGCGAGGCGCTAAATAATTTATGGCTTTAATCTGTGCACTGAGGTGTGGGATCTATGCCTGCAATTATAAATGCAAGGTAGAATTATTGCTGAACACTATAACTGCATTAGGACTCAGCTGATGAACAACCGTGATTGCCTGCTCGTTTCCAACAATGGAGGGCAGGCTTGGTGTCAGAATGCTCACATCAGCACGGCACCCAGGTGCTTTCCAGCGCTCGCCATCAAATGTCAGTTGCCGGCTATAAAACAGATATTAAAGGGAGTAGTAATGGAGGACCTGATTGTTGGGGGGGAAAAAGGGGAAATCGGAACCACAAGCGTTAGAGGGTTATGTATTTAGATGGTAATTGTTCTTTATTAGCTCTGGAATAAGGGAGGCTGCGGGAGATGGTTTTAATTGTTATGATATGGCCGGGCTTCATAGCATATGCAGTAAGGAAATTAAGCTGCGAGGGAGATATTAATGAAAAAATAACATGCACATTTAGTGAAAAAGGATAGAAGAAAGAATCATAAAGAAGAAAGAGTGCAACACTGATGGTGCGTCCCAAATTGCTCATTTAATACTAATACTAACTAGTTGTTGAGTATGTAGTATGTAGTAAAGGTGCAAATGTCAATGCTGAGTATACTCAAAAGTCCACAATGCACTCTTAGAACCAGTTCCGAAGCCTAGGCTCCAGCCGATGTAGACCGCGTTCCTCGGCCCCTACGTCGTAGAACGCTGCTCCAAAGTGAAGGACTCTTACACTGTATACAGCCCAGAAATGCAGCCTATGTTCGAGGCAACTGGTTTATCCTTCATCGCCCTCAGTTACCCATGATTCTCTACGTTATAATAACAACGAAAAACAGAAGCATTTCATACTACATAAGCTTATTGTCATATTAGCAGCCGTAGCGCATGCTAACCAAGCTAACAGGCATACATTTTATTTAGTAGTTTCTTTGATGATGCATGTAACCACGTTCTTTTGCAATTTTCTTGCAATTCATGCTGCGATTGCAAGAGGCCCTGCCTTTTCCCGTGACGCCCGACACAGTCTCTTTAGACTGCTCCATTTGTGTGACCTAGGTTACTAAGGAGGACTTTATATAGGACAGTCCTACCGTGGACCCGTCCTAACTCAGCTGCAGCCTTGGCTGATTTTTGGGTATGGTACTGATGGGCCCTATTGTCCAACAATGTAATGGGAAACAGAAGGGGAGGAGTACTAGTGTGTAGTGCACAGCTTGACTCAGTGATCTAAGAACACCAGCTTTCAGTAATGGCTTTGTGACAGCTACACATCCTTGCAGACCCGTAGACAGTGGAAGGATGAACAGAGACAGCTACACGTCCTTGCAGACCTGTAGACAGCGGAAGGATGAACAGAGACAGCTACACATCCTTGCAGACCCAGAGACAGTGGAAGGATGAACAGAGACAGCTACACATCCTTGCAGACCCACAGACAGTGGAAGGAACAGAAACACCTCTGATTTCTGGTTTCTACCATTTTTCAGATCTGCTTTAGGAAATAACAAAGTACTGCTTATCTAATGATGATGGGTTTGGTGGTCTACCAGCTCTTGCATAATTGTTTTGATGCCCAGTTTCTTCATTTGACTTCCCTCTTCCTTATACAAGTGGATTATCTCATACCTAATCTCCTCAGAAATACCTCTTGAAAACTGAACTTGTGCTCAGTGGTTGTATCAAGTGGATATTCATTAAATGAGGGGGGTCTCTGATGTTTGCACAGTACTGTATATAAACAAGTGGACAAATCAAAGTGAACCCTAAATAAAACTGTCATGCTCATTACGTTGTTGCAATCCTTGGCAATAAAAGGCTGCCTGGGGTCTTAAACTCACTGGTTTAAAACTCATTTGGAGGCTTTTTGCATTCAGTGCTGCCTTTAGGAAGTGAAAAGCATGCTCGGTAGGGTTCAGGTCAGAAACGTTTCGCTGTTTTGGCCCCCGCTACAAGAAGAAACACCATCGACTGAGGCATTTGTTTGGATCAAAGCAGTTAACCTGTTTTTTTCTGGAGGTTTACCAGTGGAATGCACCTTCTGGTGAACAGTGGGGTCATGCTGGTACATCATTCTCTTTATAGCAGTCTTTCACACACATATGCTTGGATGGTGTTCCTAATCTGTTCATTTCCTTTCTTTCTTTTTTTTTATTATCCAGGATTGAAAGTATTCCTTGGTCAGCCACTACTGTGGTCTTCCATGGTTTGCCAAGTTAAGCTCACCAGAACGGTTTTGTGTAACAATGAACTGAACAGATGCCTTTGTAACATCTGTTTGACTACTTTGCTCTGATCCTCATTTTGAGAGTTTATAACTATAAACTGGAGTTCTTGTTAGCTTTCTTGCGTATGAGCTAATGATGCGAAGACACATAGCTTGCAAGAAGGAAACCACTAACCCCTCCCATCCGTCCAGTCCGTATATGACTACTTATCTACAAAACAGCCTGTTTTGAATTCGTTTTTGCGAGTCACAAAATACAGTTACATATTTACATATTATCACTGTCCAAAGAAAAACATGTATCTCCATTTTTGTTGATTTGTACCTTTATGCATCATTTGAACACAGCAGCTGCCGTTTTACACTGTGTGAACATTTCATGATGAATGGACCGACATAAATGGCCCAAAATTGCTTGGAAAAGAGTCTGGTTCAATTGACTTACATTCAAATTAAATTAGACGATATATCCGCTTATGCAGCCTGTAGCAGTTTAACCCTGCCCATTCATTCTAGTTGTGTTCTGAGGAGTGTTTTCACGTCCAGACTGCTTTTTTGAATGAGTCACAATACAGGGCAGTCAATCAGAACATAGCTCATTCACATACATTCGAAAGTTTGAACACCCTGGTCAAGTGAAATGTTTGCTAAAAAATCTATCACGAAGGGCCAAAAGTTAACTCAGGATCCTCTAGCAGTAGAAAAAAATGCAAGCACTAACGAACCTGAGGAAGAGAAGGCACTCTTTGTAGAGGATGTGTTAACTTCTTTTCACTCAGGAAATAAACCAAGACATGTTTTTTTGACCAGGGGTGTCCAAACATTTGAAAAATATGGTATATCAGTATTACAGGAACAGTAACGAAAACGGCATATTTAATTCTAAAGGATAAACAGAGGTTGGAAAATACTCGGGTAACAATGACCACAGGGGCAAAATATTAAATACAGGATAAAATACAGTTACTGTTTATACACTCATCATCAAAAGAATAGCTGCAAATACTTGCACCCAGAAGGAATCACCCAGCTTTATCGCTGTACCCGAAGTACCCAACAGCCACGATTGCGGACATTCAGCGAGCAGTTATGCCCTCCATGAATCATCCTGTTAGTGCCAGCACCATTGGCAGATGGCTGCATGACTACATGTATGCAGACCGTTACGACGACTGTCCTTAACACCATGTCAATGTCACCAAAGACGTTGTGCCAGACTTTCACTGAGTTACTCAGGATGGCAGTGGGTTGTTTTAGTGACGAGTCCCGCTTTTGTCTTGGTGGAGACAACCAACGAATCCATATGTGGAGGCACCGTGGTCAGCGCCAAGATGAATGGTTTGCTGTCACTCATTCCAGAAGGATATTCAAACGTCCTGAGAATATTCAAGATGCATGGGACGGATTATCACAGGACACCATTAGGAACCTATATAACTCTGTGCCGAGACACATGCATGTTGCATTAGCAAACATGATGTTATACTGAAAGACACTACTTCTGTATATGTAGCTCCATAAATATTCTCCATATCAGTCTAAATTTATCATCATTTATTGTTCCTGGTAACCTTTACCTTCCTTCTTGTGCAACTATATTTTTTGACAATGAGTGTATTTCAAATCCACAATGCCAAAACAGCAAAAACTCACTGTCACTGTCACTGTCCAATTATGTCTGGACTGCACCATGTAGGACTTCCATAATCCAGGTACCGTAAAGGAGTTTGTAACGTTGTTGTCATATTTACAATAATCACAGGAAGAGAGGTAGAAAAATGTTAATGCTTTATTTGTACTGGTATAAAAGGTGCAGTATTTTCTTTGTCTCACAATGCTCCTTCGGATGAGACGCTTTTTTTTTTGTTTGTTTTTTTTTTGCAATGCTATATATACATTGACGTGAGACATCTTTATGTCAAACCTGTCTATGTCTGTTAGCTCACACACTGAATCTGAGCCTAAACTGGTGATTAAACATTTATTAAAGTGCTTCTCTGTTCTATCATTGCAACACAAACATTTTACAGAGCAATGTACTGTACATTTCGGTAAATGTCTTTTTTTATCAAGGTGTGTTGGCTACCTGTCTGAACATTTGCGTGTCCATTCAGGTGCATCCTTAGAGCTGTAAATTACAGTTAATGCATCAATCAATTTGTTGTTAAAAGTAATACAATTAAAACTTGCCATATCATACAAATAAATAGTAGTCATAGCCAGAGCTATTGCATGCAAACATCAGCAATTATGTTTCAAGCAGTAATACATTTCATTACTGGTGATGCATTTGAGCAGGGGTGCAAAGACTTATGTCAATGTATATTCATCTTTATTATTATTTTTTTTTTATGTGTTTACTTACACTTCCTTCTATTCCAGCCAGTGTGTCCATTTTCTCCTTGAAAATAATGAAATGTTGATTTGTTTTAAATTCATAAGCGTACTACGTAATGCTACTTGAAACATGAAGGGAAAAAAATAATAATAATTTGACCCGTGTTTTATAAAAGCAGAGCAAGTACAGTTATTTAACAACAACAAAACTACAGGTAGTAAAAATCAGCCACGCTACTCTTTGTCCATTTCGACAAACTGTGAATGATTCTCTGGGGATTTGCTGTGAGTTTTACTCAAGTGAAGTTTGACCGCATGGTTGCTGGCAAATGTCCGACTGCAAAGCTTGCATTTGAACTTTGAGTCCATGTCTTCCTCTGTCACCAGCGCTTCAGTCGCTCTGACACTAAAAGCCTTTGTCAGTTCAGGCTCTGTTACCTTTGTCTGATGCTCTATTGGCAGTTTGCTCATGTCTTTGATCTGGAAACCGAGATGAGATTCAAGATGGGAGATGAAAGCGGATGGCGATCTGAACTGGGATGCACAGTCGTTGCAGTAGAAGACTGGATGGCCTGTGTCCATGTTCTTCAAAAATTTGGTCCCACCTGTTTTCCTAAGCTGGTACTTAACGTTGGCAAGCCAGTGGCTGATGGTGGTCATGGAAAGTCCAGTAAACTTGGAGATGTGCATCCGTTCCTGAGGGCCGAGATCGGAAAGAAGATACTTGCCCTCGGAGGTCTGGAAGAGACTAGAAGCAAACTGAGCTTGAAGGATAAGCAGGTGCTGCGGGTTCCAGTTAGACTGCCTGCCTTTACGCTTGTGGACCGAGTACACCTCATTGGACACGTCTTCGAACCGCCTCACGTCTGACTCCAGCTTCATTGCAGGCACTCTTGATGGCATCGAGGGCTTTGGCGTTGTGGCTTTGGGAAGAACCTTCACCATGTCAGCGATATCAGACAGGGCATGCTTCTGAGGCATAGGTGTAGAAGATTGCAATGAGATGGAGGAACTCATTTTGCTATGTTTGTTTTTCGTTAAGTCTATTGGCTGGTCATTATTTGTGAACATGAAGTTGTTGGCCCTGATGACAGCAGAGGATGTGAGAACCGAGGCTGGTTTCTCCAGACCACGGCTCAACTCGGAGAATATGGATTGGGTGCGATGAGACAGAACTCCCTCGTGCCTTGGCTTATTTGCTTTCCCCAAATGATTGTTCAGGACAGACTGTAGTGCACTTAGAGGGTTTATGCTAAGGACTTCCTGGGAGTCACTGACAAGCTCTGAGGAACTGCTGTGCCCGTTGCTGGCAGGAGGGCTTGGTGACGGGTTGGCTCTGTCAGAGAAAGCTGGGCTCAACTTCCCTTTGATCGTGTCATTCCCTTCACTTACACAGTCTGCATCCAGCTTTGAAGAGGAAGAGGAATCATCCTGACAATCACTGTCATCATTCTCCGCCAGATCAAACTTACTGCTCTGGCTGTCTTTGCCATCGGATGCACCACCCCTCTCCTTTTTGATGTCCGGATTGTGATGTCCCTGGAAACTCTCAAGTCCTCGAAGTCCCTGATAAAACTTCCCCTTGGGGGCGATGGGCCTCAGTTTGTGGTTAAGACTCTGCTTGAGCTGTATGGGAGGAGATGCTGAAAGGGGGGCGCTCTTGATCACACCAGATAGCTGGTAAGCTGCGTGGATGCTGGGGTAGGCACTCCAGCTCGGCGTCCCGGTTTGAGCCTTGTTGATTGCTGTAGCCACCGTATTGGCTAAAGACTTCAGAATATCACCTCCTCCACTGGCCCCTTGCTCAAGGTCCTCTTCTCGGAGGTATGGGTACTTGAAGCTGGCATCATTAGGCTTTTGATCCGTACCGTCTTGCTGGTCATTCTTATCTCTCTCTTCTTCAGCTTGGTCAGGTTTCTTTTCCTTTTGAGGTACTTTCTCAGAGTCCCCAGATGCAGCGCTTTTAGGGGAGGCCTTCTCTCCCTCGGGGTCATTAACTGTGGGTTCCGCTAGTGCCTGCATCTTCTCTATTGCTAAAGGATCAAGAGTTAGCTGTTTGCCCTTCTTGGAAGCTGAATTTGTCACTTTGATGAAGTGACCAGTGACCATCATATGAGTGGTGAGTTGTTGAAGTGTATCATGTGAGCTTCCACATTCCATACACTTCAAAATCTGAGACTTGCATGTTTCAAACTGCCATGTGTAGCTAGCACCATTTTGATAGCCGTATCGGTTGTTTGGAGTATTTGCCAGGCCAGAAGACCTTTGAGCCTCACTGTAGCCTGTAACTCCGGTGGTGGAGTCGGGAGAACAAGGCCTTGTGGCTTCAAATGCACGTTTCTTTGCTGGTGGAACTAATTTTGGAGTGATTACTGGAATAGGTTCTTTCAAAGGCACTTTCTGGTAATGCTTAGTTTTAATCATATGGACGCTTAGGTCTTGGAGAGAGTCAAAAGAATGGCCGCAGAACATGCATTTCAGCACTTTCTGTGCATCCTCTTTGCCCTCCATATCTTGTAGGTTCCTCTTCCGGCTCTTTGAAGATGAAGTGGAGGCGATGCCTTGTCTGCTGTGGTTGTCATCCTGGTAGTGACCACTCTTGTTCATATGCACGGTGAGCTCTACCAAGGTGTCATAGGCGGCACTGCAGTCTTTGCAGCGGAAGCGACTGGCCCCTGTGAAGACGGCACCGCATGCCTTGGTGCTTTGCCTGTACAGGTGCACCGAGCTGAACAGGTTGGGCTTTGACACAGGTTTCGGAGACAGTGTTTGCTGCAAAGTTTTGGACAGTGCGTCCTGATGCCAGTCAAACTCACCCTTGGTGCTTCCATTGGTGCTGTCACAGTTTGTCTTGCTGCCAGTGTTGCCAACCTTCAAGTCTAGTCCAATATTTGTCCAGTAGGAGTCGGAGAGGAAGTTGGCATAAGCAGCCCTCATTTTCTCCAGGCTACTAAGCATCTCATCTTTTGGTTTTGAACCATGGCTCTCGGTGTCCCTCTGGCTCTCTGGAGGGGAGGATGTCTTAAAATCGGATAGTCTGTCACTGCCATCACTAAGACGGGACTCCAGTTCCACCTCCTGGTTGGACAATACACTGACAGGAGAGTTTTGGAAGCTGTAGCTGCTTTTGTTGTCTGTTTCCTTGTCCTCTGGAATCTTCGGGCTGGTCTTCTCTGAGCCCTCCTCCTCTGTCTGCAAGTCATTCTCTCCTTCTTCTTCTGCCACTGGTTCAGGGACACCAACGTCATCCTCTGGCTCGTACACTGAAAGAAGCAAAATACAAATGAAAACATCTCATTAGACAACTATAAAAGATTTAGTCAGTGTATAAGGTATAGGCGCACATTGTGCCTTCGTCTATGTATACAATAGTCCTTCCATGACATTAGGGATGTACCAATATAGAAATTCTGGACTGATCTGCACATATCTGTTGATGCCAATGCCAGTGCTGATGCATGCACAATAATAAACTGTAGAAATTAAGATTAAATCCACCTGGATTAGCATTACAGAGAGACAAATATCTGCTAAACAGATCAAAATATTTATTGCAGCATTAACATCACCTAAGCATTATGCTCTACCATAATACAATACATTTGTAATCACATATCAGTTACATTTTAAGCAAATTAGTATGAATATGATGGCTCTATCATTATACAACAGCTTTTATTTATTTATTTATTTTATAACTATAATACATTTTAAAGTGATTTCATATTACTATAAAAGTAGTATTCTAATGTGGGTGGCCAGACAAAAGCACATCTACACATCAATGCTGTGTTTCCTATGCTCATAGCGTGATATTAACAGTAATCGGTTGGCACAAGTGTTACAAAAAGCCATTGATTTCTTCTGGGCTTTGCTAACTGTTATTCCAAAGGATCTATTCCAAAGAGATAATGAGTGCCTGGCATGTCTGCACTGTAAATGAAAACCTGGATTTCCCTTATTTGTAATTTATAAATGTTGATAATTTACTGATCAATGTATTGATAATTTAATGTACACTGTCCAGGACACTACTAACACACTTAATAAAAAAAGGAACTGCATAACTATGTATCAGCAAATTATATTCATTATACAGGACATCAGTTTTTCACATTAGTTAATGTCTATCGTTAGCCTTTCGCAGGAACTCAAATGATATATGTTTTATGACCGCACATTTGGTTGGCACTTTGAATTTCAAGAGCCGTTACAGGCAGAAGTGCTCTTAGTTAAATATACATAGGACCTAACGGTCTGGACCAGGCACTTGCATTTCATGTGGTTAATATTCTTTTTTGAGTTACAGACACTCAATGTAGAGAACTGTCAAATTTGAGCTTTAAAAGGACTACCCTGCACAGTCCCCACTAGGGTTTCTGAAAATAAGACTCTTTTTTTATCAATATTTAAGAGGTGCCTCAAGAGGAAGCCTGGAGGTGAACTGTTGCCAGCTAATGGATGAAGATGGAAACGAAACTTTCAAAACAAACATGGAGAATGGGGCCCCGTGAACAGAGGGCTGCCATGCGGATCCACGAAGACTTCCAATGTGTGGTGACCTCAATCTAATTCGATGAAGATTTTTTAAACGGTTGACCGGGTGATTGCTTCTTGGAACATGCTCATCCTCTTCCAGCGCCAGAGAAGAGAATCATGTTTTATGTATTGAAATGGAAGTATATATAGATTTCACATATAACTGCAGAGCTATGGACTACCCAGAACTTCAAACTCCCGTCTGTCCTTTTCGTGATCTCCGAGTGTGGGCAGGGATGATGGACAGCAGTTTGGTATATGCTGACATTTACACTTATATATCAGGTGTCACCTGTGGCGTTGAGTTATGAAGAATCAACTGAAGTACTACATGATAAAAAGTCACAGGTGGGAACTGTGATAACAAAAGCATAGTGTAACTGATTATTAATGTCAAAGTCAGAAATCATAGTGCATTTTCTTTCTGACCAGTAAAAGATCTCTGAACAGGCTCAGCGGTGTCATGCAGTGGGTGGTGTTAGTTGGAGGAAGACGTGAAGTTAATATTATTTGCCCCTCTCAATGGTGCAGGTGATGGAACTAAAAGTCAGAAATCATTTTCAACACATCTCAGTCAAGGATTTTGGGAAAACAAGAATTTTTTGCCATATAAGTGGTGTGATATAATGAATCAAACTTCATATGATCAGTCATCCATACTAACGAGGCAAAAGGTTTCAGGTTAACGGTTTCTAACTTATACATATGTCACTGAAACAAACTGAGAACTGAAGTGAGGATTCTAAATGTTCCATCTGTACCACATTTCTGTAAGTATGAGAAGGAATTATTTCACAATATTTAACACAAAAATATCAGTAAAATACTGTAGTTACCATTTCATTATAAAAACAACTTATTTTATGATATTTTCTGTAATTACAAAGCGAATTAGTTTGAGAATAATATTGCGGTGTAATGGCATTATGAGATATTTCATTCTAACGATTCAGGATTTGGGTTAAAGACGAAGTTTTACACTGGAAGTTTTTGCACTGAAGTGTAGTTGAGTTGTAATTATTAGTGGAGCCAGTTGGGTTTAGGGTGATGTTTATGTAAATTATGAGCAAAGCTGTGTATTTACATTTTAAAATACTTTCTTCAGATGTTATGTGCATATAATGTGCAAAACATTAATACATTAATTTATTTATTATTTTAGGGTTTTTTTTGTCAGTTTTTAAAAAAATACACATTTATTGATTTGGTAGAATCAAGTGTCATTTTTCAGATGTAAAATTACTGGCTACTGAGTAGTATTACTTCTACAGTTGTGTAAAAATACAGGAGACTACTGTCTACCACTTATTGCTGTGTACAGCTACATCAGAGTAAACTTGTGGTCCAGGTGACTGTGGAGACATACAGTTGTTAATTTACTGTTATTTACTGTTATTATGAAACGACAGCAAATTAATGGGAAAGTAACGCAACAGAAATTCAATCATTCATTCATCATCTAAACTGCTTATCCTCCTGGGTCGCAAATGAAATTTGTGGAATGTTTTACAGTGTAGGATTTGAATTCGATGGAAAGTTGTTGTGCATACAGTCTTGTTTTGCTGGAAAAAAACTTTATTGTTTTGCCATGTTTTAAAAGGAAAGTGCAGACTTGACGTGCATAAAGAATGTATATGTAAATGCAATTAACTGCATGATTCACTAATTAAAGATATATTTACATAACTGCATTTGAAAAGTATAGCAAAGTGAAAGCAGCAACTCTCAGTGGCTGCACAGTACTGGGTATTGACAGGAAAGTCAGTCAGTCGTAGTTCCCTACAGTCTCTCAGGTCTAAAAACAGACTGGAATAGTTCTGCATACTTCTGCATGTTCATTACATTTTATGAGCACGGCTGATGGTGGCAACTGTTTAGTATTTCCTCTTGCAGGCTAAATAATGCTCCGATGCCATTCGCAACAGGCTTTTAACTGCATTCCAAGGTGATGTTTTGTGATCTAGGCTGAATAGTATCTGAGGGAGTGTATACAGTGGTTCACTTTACCCTGCTAGAGGCTCAGGGCAAAATCCCTTTGCTAAAGAAATTTAAGTGTTAATAAATGTTATACTTTCTGACACTGTGGATCCACCTACACAGCTATTCATTACCTGCACTCTAAGTGAATCTAAAGCAATTTACATTCTAATTTTACTGTACCTTGACCTTTCCAGTGAAGGGGACTTGTTTGATCTAAAACCAAACACGTGCACAATTTACACAGATTTAGAATGTGCTCTCTTTGGCTTCTCTATTTTAATGCCACCGAAGACCAGAAGTGGGTAGAAAGTAGGTACAGTTACTCAAGTGTACGTGCAAAATACTGATGGATTTTTTCAGATTGGGAAAAGTAACCTGATAACACTGAGCTGGGGATCACCTGTAGATAAGTAATATCACAACCACAACTAACTTTTTGGCTTAAGTCTCAAGCCAAAAGAAGTGGATATTGTGGCCAAAATAACAAGCATGGAGCTTCATCTATGAGAAAATAACCACTGCAGTCATGATATAGGTCAGAAACAGTGCAATTAGCCAGATTACATTTTTGTGTTCAATTTCATGATGTACTGTTGGTGACATTATCTGTACTCCTTTGTGATTGGCCACATCGCTCAGGCGAGCCTTAGCATTTTATTTCAGAATCCGAAGAAAAATCAAAGAATATAGCCACATAAACTTTACTTAGTATGCGGACAGATGTTGGACTACTTTGTACAAAGTGCTTCAGTTTTTGGACCTGACACTGTTGTACAGTTAGTGTAATGTTTTTTGGGAAGGTACTTTAAATACTAATTGAGTCATTATTTTATTCAAGTATCAATGCTTTTACTTGAGTATGGCTTTAGGCTACTTTATCCACTTCTGATAAAGGGACAAATGAACCTCAGAAAACCCTTCCTTTTCTAAGCTTTCTGTAACAGGGAGTTGCTGTTTGCCAGCCTCTGATCTCTGCCAAGCAGCAGGATTCCAGAATACAAGATCAAATGCAAGGGCACAGCTCCTCAAGACGTTAAGAGTCACGCCAAACCGCCATATAAACCACTACTGCGACACCAGGACACATTATGACAGCCGGGGCAATTATGATCAAATCGCACGCCCCGACCATATTATTGACGTTAAAGTCAATAAAACAAGTAAAGCATGGCTTGAACTAGGACAGGAGCCATTTGTATTCATTTTAGAAATGCCCTATACATTATTTTAATTCGGCCTAAGCGACGCATAAATGCCTTAGCCCTGTATGAACACAGGCATGGCTATCAGGCATAGTGATCATATGAGGCCCTTTTGTGCTCTGCGCTATTTCAAAGCCATGAAGGCTGCCTTCAGACTAACTTGGCTCACAAAATAAGGGGGCTGGCATGCCGATGCTGAGATTTAGCATGTCATAAACTCCTGTAAACCCTCCAATCTGTGTCACAACAAATTTATATCTTCAGACAGGGATATACAAAGGTCAAAAAACCTTAGGTGTCTGTCATAAATCAGCCACTTGAAGTGTTTATAACATTAATCCATTGGAACAGACTGCTGGCATAACAAGGCCTGGATTTCGAGAGCTCGTTGGTTGTCAGCCAAATGGCTGTGCAGGACGAGAGAACAGAGCATGCACTGGGCTCTTCACGTCGGATTCACGCAAACAGTAGCTGAATTAGCACTTTTTTTGTAGAGTCGGCTTTGATTACTGTAATTCTGATCAAAGAACTCAAACAATCTCATTTAAATTAAACCCAGAAGTATTGGACAACAGCGTCAGCCTTTCTGACGCACTTTGTTCTCGACCACCAGAAACCATACTCGAACAAATGTGTTAATGATTACAAGTTGACAGATCAAAGAAAGTTTAATCTGTATCATTTCCTCTGGCACAAAAAAAATGGCACTGTTAAAATGTGCTTTGTAGGAAGTTTCAAGTGCCTAACATTTCAATTATTCTCCCTTTAAAATATAGCAATGATGGGGGGAAAAAAATGATGGAATTTGTCTGTCCCACTACAGCAGCCAATCTCCAAACGTCAACAAGGCTCTGAATGAAAAAAAAGGCTGTGGTATTAATAGGCCAACCAAAACATGGCTCCACACTGGGCAGCTATTCAACCTTTGATTGATCCCAGTATTAAACTAACCCCCGAAAAAACAGCGACGACAAAAACAGCTCCTTTCACTCCAGCCGTTTCTTACCCAAACATTGCGGGAGCGCAAAGAATTGCACGACTCGGTCACCTTTTCGACACTGCGCTCACCCCAGGGCCGTCAATATCTTAATTCTCTGTGGACCCGTTCTTTAAGAATTACACCACTTTAGGCTTTGTTCCCGGCGAGACAGACAAAGTTGTGCTGGGTGTTAAACTGTCCGTCAACATCCATTCCAGGCCTGATTTGTAATAACCCTTAGAAGTCAGCATAATAGCAAACGCATGGTGTAATTCCACATCAATCACTTCTCTCTCATAATTCACCAAAACAAGCAGTGAACATGTGTCATATATACAGATATATGATACATGTGTGTTCATAAGGAGAATGATGAGTGACGAGTGATGAAGGCTGCAACTAGCAGTTATTCCTATACCTGTTAATCTGTGAACTATTTTTTGACTATGGATTATTAATATAATGTAATGTAATCTGATCTAATTCATCTAACTGCTTCTGCGAGACATGTAAATAATGGCGCAAGAAAACTGAAATTGATTTGTCTTTGCGTATATTGCCGTCACATTTATCTGTCTGTTAGAACTGAATATGTTTACTATTATCTACTAAAGTCTTTAAACAGTTAGAAATGTAACAAAAACAACTTCATATTATTCTCCACTCTTCATTTCTGGCTATATTTGTCTATTCATTTATAATATGAACAATTTTCTCGATTCTAGTACACATTTCATCATTTATCTATGTCCCATATTTGTTTATATATTTTTTCATATATAAAAATAGTGTACTACTAGTAGAGCAACGAAAGTTCATTTTTATTCATTATTATTATTATTATTATTTTAACTGTAAAATGTTACAATATATGGGCATATTAACTTACATTTTGACTGTATTATTCGTGATAACTATTTACAAAAATATTTTGATTGAAATGCATGACTAACATGACACAGTTATGTAGTTATGTTTACATTTCAGTGAAAGTCAATATAAAAGTATTTTTTAATCTTTTTGATCATATGAAACTTACACATCACTGCATTTTTTCTACAACCAGAAAAAATGCAGATATCTTTTGCTGTGTGATTATACAATAAAGTGAATATGACAGGTTACTGTTAATCCTAACATTTGTGTGTTTACACTTGTTTGCACTTGAAATGCCCAGCTTAAACCTTAAACCTGATGTAAAACTTTTTTGTGGGCCACGGAATCTTTCTATGTCAAATTGTAATCCACATAGCAAAAATTGGGAATGTCTGGTTTATATGATTTCAAGTGGGCATGTCTGACTAGATAACATATGTTACTCCACCAGCTCAAGTTTTCTGCAGTAAACATTGCTGTGTTTATGTTTGGCATGAACGACTGGCACCTTAGTGTGTTAACACATGACTTCCTAGTCCTGAACATATACTAAAACAGATGTTTATCTGATCTGCTATAGAAGTATATCATTAATTTTATTAACTTACACTAAACTTAACATTATGTGCTTCATCCATAAGAAGTTCTGTTTTTCAACATGTAGATTAACATTAAGTAAAAGCACTAACATTAGATGGAGAAAACATAAAAAAAAGTGTCAAAGTTTAGTTTCATTTAATTTGTGCATTTTTGTCATGCAGCTGTGAATCACCAGCTATGCTTCTGCATGCTTTGTACAGTACAGTGTTTTTTGTTCTAGCCCTATAGGTGATATTGCATTATTGGGCATACTTGTTTTGCTGAAACGTTTTTTTTTTCATTTGTCATTTTTTCACACTGAAAATAGTGGAAAAGTTAAAGCTGTTACATAAGAAGGCAAGTGAATGTAAATCTAACTGTGTAACTCATTATGCAAACTAATTATAAACTTATATTTGAACAGTATATCAAAGCAACACAGCTTTTGAAAACTGCCCTTTACATGGTGAGAACTACCTTGTAGTCCAAAGTTGTCCAAAATTCAAACACAGTCCTGTTACTCTAAACTTCATTAACTTGGTTTTCCTTCTACAAAGTTGCACTTTTAGAAAATGCAAGGTTGTATTAGTGGCGACAGTAAGTCACATCACTGCCATCCTTGTTAAAAAAGCCGCAGCTCTGTAGTTCAGACGTTCCAGCTGTTGCGAGCTGGAGTCGACCTCTGTAAGTGCTCTTCTGGTAGTACCACTAGCATTTCATCAGCGCAACATCAACATTTATCCCTGTAGCGGTAACATTTCTATCATTGATCAGCTCAGGCGGACGTAGCAGGCAGGAGTTAGGCGGGAGACAGCTGCAGTATCCGGGGCCCTTTGTGAATATCCGAGAGGTAACACTATCTTCGCAGGAGACGCTCTAATTCCGAGGTGCCGCTGACAGGTCTGCACGTCTGGGCCACTTTCGCCTTGCCTCTCGCTCCCCACCGTCTCAAGCTACAGTTTTTTTTCCCCTCCTTTTTTTTCTTGCCGTGTGCCAATCGATAGCTCTTTTTACTTCTCATTGATTGCCTAGCAGTGGGAGCGACCTAAGCAGAGGCTGTTATGACATTTCTAGATTTCCCCCTGTCCTTGGGACAATCAATTACACGCGCATGGCAATCAAAACCTCTTTGCAAAATGAACCTGCTCCATGACATTTTCATCTCCTGGATTTATGCCATGCTTTAAAAAAAGAGAGAGCAAGACAGAGAGGGAGAAAAACAGGGTCGGCGTGTCCCACATAAGAATGCGGTGTGCTCTCACACACACACACACACACACACACACACACATACACACATATGCGCACATGACACGTACGCGCGCATACGTTAACGAAGCAGGTCAGGTGAGTGCGTGTAATCTCACCGCACTGAGGATGGACTCTCTTGCGCCGGAGCTGGCTGCGCACAGACACGACTTTGTTGGACATATTGGTTTGGCCATTGATTTTTGTCATAAGCTATGACAGCCAAGACCACTGTGGGTTTACCCAACTGTGCCCTATATAGAGTTCAAAAGTCTTTCAGCGAGCGCAGTCGCAGCACAAGGAGACTTTGATAAATCACAGCAACGTAAAGAAGCTCTCTTTTTCTCTGGCCTGCTCCAGCCTCCATGGCCTGCTATGTAGCCGGAAAATACAGCTTAAAAAAAAGGGAGGCACTGTAGCCATTTAGACCGTTGGATGTAGGTAGGGGTGGCCATTATGACAATATTTTATTGGTACTGTGATCATTTTTCTTTTGCATTTCTGAGTATATTGTGGATATCATCAGGACTCATTGACCAACTGCATGCTTTATTACTAAGGGAGCATCTTTGGTCCTGTTTCATTGCATTTTAAATGTGATGCTATTAACACACTGTCAAAGTTCAACATGAGTATAATGTATTGTGGAACAGTGTTGTGCTATGCTACTTTTTCCATATCGCCTCCACCTCTAGGTGTAGGTGTACCATTTGCAGGTAGAAAGGAATGTTCTTGTCTATGCCTGAACAATCAGAATTGGACAGGATCCTAACACGCTAATGCTTGACCTTAACGTATGTGAAAAAAGTGTGTGGAAAGCTGAAGTGTGTTCCCTATCAGTGCATTCAAGTAGTTTGTAAAGTGCAAGCTTCACATGAAGACTGCATACACTAGGGGTGTAACAATACACTATTGGTGTTTTTGCATAATAATTCAATATAGTTTCCATACAGAATTAGAAAAAAAAATGCTAACAACTTCCACACTATTCATTTACTGATTTCTTAACTCCCAAAACCCTTTTCCCCCACACTTTTTGTTCCGATAGTGCATGTTGGATAAGCTATATTTTTAGAAATCTTAAATTAATATCTACATGTTGCACACAGTATGTTTTTCAAATATGCGCATAATTATGGCTCATTTTAATACAATTGAACAACAGGTTACGTCTCAAGATTGAATAAAGTAAGTGTTACACACTCATTTCTATCTGCTTTTCCGTTCCTCCTTAAATAAAGCATCAGATACATTCTGGCACCTGTGGAATGGAAAATAAGAAGCTGGCGAGTAAGTATCTTCATGTTCATGTTCACTCTACACAAACAAATTAGCATAGTTATTAGCACAGCTGGTTGATCCTCATGTCAGCACACTCTCACTGTTTGATCTACAACCCTTTTTCAATGGTTAGTGTACTCAAATGGGAAACCAAAGTCTTCCCAAACAGGAGACAAATGCGAGTGTGACTGTACTTATTATGGTTCAAGTGTTCTCATGACACTTTTTTCAAGTCAGTCTACCCAAATCAATAGCAGTCTGTGTTTTTTCCAGTTCTGAGAGCTGGACAGTCAATTTATAAAAAAATGTTTGAATATACCTGAACTAAGAAACAAATCCCGGTATCTCATTTTATCGCATGGCATCTAAATCTAACAGCAAGCAATTCTCAGTGTGATCGCTGTATATAAATCTAAATATGTTAACATGCGTATCCTGACACTCCTAAAACACACAAGTTAAACGTGAGTTCAGCTTAAAATTTAAAGTCAACCTTTTTCATGGTTTAGTCTAAGGTTTTCAAGGGTTAATTAAAACAGCTTAAATCGAGCTCATTCAGAAAACATTTTGATATTGTGTCAGTGTTTTCTTACTGTAGTTCCACAGCTCTACTTTGGCAAGACTGTTCGTTATCAACAAAAGACCAGAATTAATGAGTTCGAACCACAAGTTTGGGTAAAGCCTTAGCAACCTGCATGGTCAAAAGCCTCAGAGGAAGAAGCCGTGATCCCCCACCCCCAGCCTAGGGGGCATGCTGTGTGCGGTAGCCTGTGGAGGGTAACTGGTAATGAATAAATTGGTGGAAGAAATGAGCTCTTTTACTTTATAAGTAGGCAACCATAGTCACTGTTATTCCACATTTACTGAGTAAAAACTGAGTAAACTAACATAGATGCAGTTCTAAAACCAAAGTCAGAAGAATATAATATATTTTAGACATGTCCTGTAACAATTTATCATAGAACAGAAGTCATTCACATTGAATGATGTGATGATTTTAGCTGTTTTTCTCCTGTAGGGAAGTAGAGTGTTTAAGCAGTTTGAGCATTAACACCTATTTAGCCAATCTTAAGGGCAGTGCTTCCAGATCATTTCGTTTACAATTGAAAAAAAAATAGCTCATACTTTAGGTTTCAATTTTGGTATTACTATCAGTATTGGAGAAAAAGAAAGGGAAACAAGTGGGATTGTTCCATCTATGTTATTTTATTGGGGAAATGGAATATAAAAAGTAAATACAAGCTGGCAGCAAAATTGGCATAAGAAGTCAGGCATAAAAAAATTCACTATTGTTGCAGCCACATTGCCGTCCACCTGGAAATAACAGAAAGAAATGCTGTAAAACTTTACAATACTGAGAAATAACCCAACAGACATGGAGTCGGAGAGATTTCATCACTTGTGCGCTTTCAATTTTCAATTTTAAAGACAATAAAATCTTGCAAGAGGTGCCTCTTGTAGCTGAGATTGCACATTTCCCCCTCAAGACTTTTTTTTTTTAACAGATATAATCCTGGTCGGATTTAAAACAATCTACAATCTAAAGCACCGCAAGGAGTCCATGCATTTTGTCGGCTGACATTACCTCAGTTAATCTGTAATAGGCTCAATTAAACCATTTGCCAATATTGAGCTGCGGGCAAAGAGAGAGCTGTGTAAACACTCCCCAGTGCTGGTATGTGTCAAGATGAAGTGAAAATTACCAGAGCTACTGGTTATGAAGCTCATAATCATTTTAATGGCTACTGAAAAAGATCTAGACAAGGCATTATCATAATAAAAGAAATCGGATCCGATACAAATTGTAAGACGTAGCAGCCCAGGACAAGATTTTTTTTGCCTTCTCCCCCCACAGAGAGCCACGCATGCAGCATATTAGGTTAGTTTAAAGAGCTGCTGCAGTCAGTAGGAAGCATCTACCTTTTTTTGCTTTATGTTTCTTTCCCCCCTTTTTTTATCTCTTCCCAGGGTTCAGAGTGGGAAGCAGGCGAGCACGAGATTGGAGTTAATTTTTGTATGCATGAAGGAGATGTTACTTAAAGTGCATTACGTCCTTCACTAAACACGAGCTATTCATGCAGATAAATGCCTGGCTTTCATACACCCACACATTAAATATTTAATGGTCTAATATAATCAAATTCAGATTCACAACTGGAGGAGGACACTGGGGAAAGTTGCAGAGGCATGCACAATTGTGGAATTGCAGCCATGCTCTCTGAGTGACGTCAATTCCAGCTGCATACGGTGTTGCATCAAAAGAAATAGGAAGCCTCCCTCCAACATGAAAGCACCCAGTTAAGACCCTGTCTAACAGAGTGTGGACGCAGGTTTGGAGTGCTAGTTATTAGAATATGGTTGAATGTCTGCAAAAAACAACCAACGCTATTCTTTCAGGGAGGCAGGGAGCGGCAGATTCCTGTCTTTCCTACAAGACTTAAAACAGTGGTATTTATTAACTGTGTAAACAGATATAATAGCTAAACAGATAAACATAATTTATATCTCTAGCTTTACAGGACAAGAGATTACCCTTATTAAATTTTAATACAACTTTATGCATATACTTTACAGTATAGACTGACACTGTAAGATAGAGATCAGTATTTTTTTTGGGGGGGGGGGGGGCAAAAAATGCACAAATAATGTTCATAAAAGTACAACATAATATTAAATAATACACAATATTAAAATAAATATCCTATGTAAAGAGATAAATAACAAATCAAACTCAAAACTACTACCAACAAAACATAAAAGCACCAACACATCAGTGATAGTTTGGCCTGTATTAAATTTTTTTTTACAGGAAAAAAGCAACTCACTCTAGAATCAGTTTCACTTTTCCAGTAAACTGAGGCCTGTGTTGAGACATGCACTTCTTAGCATAAACCAAATGTCTAACTGTAAATGATGACCAAACTCTGCTCCTGACAGGCGTTTTGAACAGAAACATTCCTGTATTACGCAGGATTGCTCACAATTCCGGTGGAAGTGTGGATGTGTATGACGTTTATACTCATACCGTAAATAAATAATGGATCGTTCATGGGAACTCGAGCCTAATTATCATCATTCATCATCGCCACTGATTCCCCAACCCACATAAGGCTTCACTCAACAAACAAAGTGTGTAATGTGTCAGTTTCAAGCACAGATGTCCAGCTCCAGTCCTGAAGGGCCTCAGTTTGGCACTGAATGTCCTGCGGAACTTTTGCTTGAAGTCAGTGTTTAAGTATAAGAAGTGTGTTTGGGGATGACGGGGATGCTCTATGGTATATCCCATTTTAATAATATTTAATAACATCTACCTCTACTAATTTTTAGATGTGGCCAAATTGCCACTGGTACTGTTACCGATGGTGGTCGCTGGATCAGTGCCATCTCTAATTGAATATCTTTAGAACCTCTTCTGTGTTTACGCAAGAAGCTGGCAAAAACACAACATTACGTATTACATCTCAAAACTTCTAATGAGGGTAGAGGAGACAGGGGGCTTAGTTAACCCTCCAGCAACACTAAACCACCTCCTCTGCAGGACCGGCAAGGTACATGCTAATCAGTCGTGAATGCTTTACCCATTATTATCCCTAATCAAAGCTTGTGGTCCAAAACCCCACACAGGACCCTCTTCTCCCCCGCCCCCCAGTCCTCTCAGTCAAGCAAACAGGGGCGACGCTAATAAAAGCCCGTCTTGCTTCGGTTCCACTTTCCCTGATCGAATGTCAGTCAGGAATGTTTGCGCCGACTGAAAGAGAAAGCGTGCTTTTTTTAAAAAGGCTGCTGCCACCTCCTCTGCGCCAGATTAGCCCTCTTTTGTTTAGTCGTTTTTACGAGCCGACGACAGAGGAGGATATAGCCCATTTACACTCGCCTGAACTGCCCAGGGTTTTTACAATGTAGCTCCTGACACCTGCAGAGAGGATTAGACAAACACAAGCACCTGGGTGTAGGCTAGCATGGACACTGCTGTTCCACTTGACATTTACCTATGGATTCCAGCTACTGTGTGATGTTTTGACAGGATGTAATGTACGTATATAAGGAAAGCATTGTGTGCTAAATGAATTAAATGCGACCGCCATGCTAAGATATTACGAATGTATCAAGCCGGTGTTGGATCATGACATTATCAAATGCCATGCAGCACCACGAGAGGTAGGAGAATGGGACACCTGCAGTATGCTGCGCATTGTTTTCCATTTCCAATGCTCGCTCCGAGCTCCATGTGGAGGTATTGTGTGGGTTTGGCAGTGTCCTCAGCAAGCTCGGAGTGGAAGTGGGAGAGAATTGCTAACGGAAGCAGATCCGCTGGGACTCCCTCCTCTGTCCTTCTGCGCTTGATATGAACAAAGCCCTTGTGTGGCCTTTGTCTCAGTCACCTTGCCTGACACATATAAAGCGGTCTGGACGTAGCGATGACTTCAAAGACAAAGAAGTGGGGTATCAGAGAATGCGGCAGACTGCACGAGATTGGCCCTCTTTCATCTACCCTGACAGCATTTTCACAGATTTCCCATCATTTGTATGTGTTAATTGATTTAAGACTGAAGCTGTGGTGAAGAGTGATGGTTGCCACTTGGAAAGCTTATGGCAGCTACAGTAGATCTCTGTTTTGACACTGTAAGAGTGACAGATTTGTGCAGCTGTCTGATTTGCCACTACGACAACATTCTGTCAATGACGTTAGAACCCTGTTCAAGGCCTATCACATTGTCAAACCCTGCCAACCTTCAACCAGTTCCAAAATTTCTCATCGAGGTCAAGCTGTGGATTTAACACATGAAATAAAACAGAACAAATGTATATACTATTAAAAACAATCTGCATCTTGCCTGCCTCCTTTTATTCTCACCCTCCCCCATGCTCTCTATGGATCTTTCATTAAATTCTGGCCTGGCTCCAGATGCCTTATACAAGCATTTTTTGTTCAGTTTTCAGCAAAGGAGGCATTTTTTATATTCCAAGTTCATTAATAGGAGAACGCCACTTTTTTTTTTTTGGCTTTCATTAAATACAATGAGGCTCGCCGGTAAACCTGCGGCAGAAGTGCGGCACTGTCAAGTTTCTAGAGGGACCAAAGGCTGTTTGGTGGCACGAGTGAAAAGAAAAGGAAGGAAGGATGTCCCGCCAAAAAAGCTGTGAGGCTGTGGGGGGAGATGCATTGACAGGGTGGAAGGAGGAGGGGGGGTGGTTGAGGTGGAAAGCGCCTCCAAAAACATACTTCTCTCCATTGCCATTCATTTTAATGGCAAATTTGTTGCAAGCTGTTGTCAGGCGTCCTCAGCGCAATGATTAGGGCCCACTAGTCGCTGCAAAGCGCTAACTTTCAGGATCCGCCTGGTGAGCATTGTCACTCCATGACAGCCCACGCTGCACACAATGGCTGCCCAAATTGTGAGATGGGTTGGCAAGCTCATGCCTGAAAAAAACAAACAAACAAACAAACAAAAAAAAAGAAAAAAGAAAAAAAAAACTCCCCCCCTTAACATCGCCTTTCTACCGTTAGCAGATATTTTGTCGTGTTGATATCGAGTTGTTGATTAGTATGAAAAAGGAAGCCACTTGACTGAAAGGCCACAAAGCTCCCCACCGAGAGGCGTCAGCCACTGAGGATGAATGACAGTCTTCTCTGGAGTTTACTTTTCACTACTTCATAAAAAGAGTGTTCCTGTATACACCACTTAAAGAGTATAGTGACTGCTGAGGTTTAAGGGACGCAGTAATATAAACCTCACAAATAATTTAGATGGAAGGTGCAGATCAAAGCGGAGGTTGGTAGAAAATGCTGATTCCACCCTCATCTCTTTTGTGTACTCAATGAAATAACATGAGTCATTTCCTTAACTCTCGGTTTGACGTGGTGGATAAATCGGTTCCTGTATATAAATGACTAATTCGCTTCTGTGATGTTTCAGCACAAGAAAAACACATTATTTGTTGCTTGGCCTTAGTTTTGCAGTGTGATGAAAGGTAAGTAGTCATTTTCGTAAAGGAAATATGCTTAATCAGAGTTAAATTATTCTACAGCAACTAATCCATCAGACTGGGCCTCCCCCTCTGAGTGAAATCTGACACTTTGCCATTAGTAATATTAGACACATGTTTTACATTAGAGTCAAAGATTTGTAAAGCCATTTGTGTTTAACGTGAAATTTATGGTGGGTTCATGCTTATGCTCAAAGATTACACCTTGTAGGCGCTTCGTTTCCAAATACAACTCTCCTATTAAACAATGCAAA
This sequence comes from Semaprochilodus insignis, assembly GCA_034552555.1. Classification (NCBI taxonomy): domain Eukaryota; kingdom Metazoa; phylum Chordata; class Actinopteri; order Characiformes; family Prochilodontidae; genus Semaprochilodus; species Semaprochilodus insignis. The sequence continues at coordinate 5,104,402 of CM067492.1, read as the reverse complement.
TAGAAATAAATCATTTAAAGGTTCTGAATGTGCCTTTTGGAGTTTGTTCTGGCATTGGAAGCAAGGCTAGTAGATCTGAAGCATGACACTTGCCTCCAATTCGTTCCTTCAGTGTTTTAGAAAAGTCAAAGCCGGGGCAACACTGTTGTGGTCCTAAGAAAATGTCCTAACATTTAACAGCAATGACCCAAAACTTAAATGGATCATATATATGTGTGTATATATATATATATGTATACACACATACATGTAACTCTCTCTCTCTCTCTCTCTCTCTCTCTTTCTCTCTCTCGAGAACTTTTACATTGTGTTAAAATGTTATCATGATCGGACCAACGCAAATGGTCCAAATTTACATGGAAAAAAAAATCACAAAGTTCCATTACAAGTGAAGAATTCTTTTTCCTTCTCCTGTATGGTTTTTTGAGGTTTTAATGCGACAGGAACAAAATGTTTATGTGTTATGAAAAATAAGCAAATACCTGCATCGCTCCACAGTTCCCATATTAGTGCAAACCCCTGAAGTAACTGCACTTATTTAAGAATATTAGAACAAGATTATAAGCGACAGTAAGTATGTGTTTATGTGCTAAAGTATATTTTTTGGTCAAAATAAAATCCTTGGACTATTCATGTGAAAATCCCCCAAAAATCTTGGTATGTTGTTTTATTGTCTGTATTCCAATCCACTGTAAACAGAGTGAACGTTTCATATTGAATGGACCCAAAGAAATGCTCTAAAATTGCTTGGTATAAAACGGCTTCTTTTTTCACATTAACTTAACATAAACATTTGCATTTTTGCCTTCTGTAAAGTTGCCATTTTGGTCTTTCTTTGGACAGTGTTGATTTGCTACGTCATGGTAGTTCTCCAAGTCATACTTGTTTTCCTATATATTCCTTTTCTGAAACTGTGACATTCACGATTGCAGCTACCAGTGGAATTGCCTCTCTTGAATGTTATTGAGTTCCTTGGCCGACCAGGGGCCGTAAGTTGTAATAGAGTGGGAGGGGGGCGCTGCTCATTAGACGAGTGTGACGCAGCCCTCTTTGCCACGGCTGGGTTTGAAAATGGTTAATTTATGGAAAAAAGGGAGGGCAGATGAGGTGGTGAGACGGAACAGATACCCTGGAGCGGCTCGAGGATGGAGGGGGAAGAGGGAGGGAGGGAAAAATGGAGAGAACTGGAGAGAAAGAGCAGAGCACGAGAGCCAGAGAGAGCAAGAGAGACAGGGAGAGGGAGGTGAGGGAGGCGGGGACCAGAGCGACAGAGGGAACGGCTAATGGAAATGAGTGACAGGCTTTCAGAATGATTTACAACGGGCGGCTGGGCGGCGGAGCCCCGGCGCTTTGATGGATGATCCTGAAAGACGGCGCGCGACCATAAATCATGTCTTTGAATCATTGACAGAGATAAAGGAGGGGGAGAAAAAGCAATGGCATTGATGTTCATTCTTCCAATAATGTACATTGACGAGTTACACTACCGAGCCTTAATTAAAAAGTGAACATGCGCTTCTCTCTCACTCTCTCTCTCTCTCTCTCACGGCTCGGTTGGTGATATCGGTGGTAATTAAAGATGCAGCGCGGCCCCGTCCGCGGTCCTGCTCCCACTTCCGTTTGTGACTCGCGCTGGCCAGATTAGATAGAGGCGCTGCGTCCAGATAACGTCACTCGGCCTTGACTTCCTCTTGGCGAGGGGCCTCCTCACTCGATGGCTTTCCACTCCAAGAAATATGCACAAAAACAAGCACCTGCTTTTGCTCTGCTGGAAAGGAGCTCTCCCAGTGCCTTCACTACATGCGGAAGGCAGTTTCACAGGTGTCCGCCTGCTGCCTTATCACTGATTTGGTAAACCCTGTCACTGGAATAATGCGTATTTTACATCTGTGAGAACTACAAGAACACATAACAAGAACACACGACCCTCCTGCATCCCCATGGCCTGTACACCTTGAAAGCCTATTCTTACACTGATACCCAAAGCTCACAAGCAGACAACATTTGTGTGAACTGTACACCAAACACGTTTGTGTTTGTTAGTAGCAGATTTGAATTTGACCAAAAGCTATTGTATACAGTCTTGTTTTGCATTTCTGCCAAGTTTATGCCACTGTTTCAGATGGGAAACAAATGGGGAAAAGGCCATACACGCAGCTTTAGAACTGTGAATCAATGGTCATTGATAGAAATGTCATTTATTAAGCAATAAAGTATAGAATTATGAAAATACATTTAAATATTACTACAAAAAACAACATCCATAGAGGGCAAGACATATAAGGACCTTAGACATCTAATTTTAAGATTTTTAGTTTCGTCTAACACACGCACAGACATATGCACACGCAACCGCACACACGCTAAGAGGCTAAGATACGGGCGCCTTTCAGTCCACTGTTATTGTGACAAGCGCCAACCGCAGAGAATGACGGGTCAAACTTTTGGAGGACAGTCGTTTCCAGAGCAACCCTTCTTCTGCTATGTCCTGATGGATGTCAGAGAAAGCAAAGAAGAGAAAAAGAGAAAAGCGGAGAGATAAAGAAGGATGAAGATAGCCAGAGAGAGACAGAGAGAGAGAGATGAGCGCAGTAGGGGCTGTGGCAGGCTGAATGAGTGGCATTCCACATCAGCTGGGCTTCTCCAAACCACATACAATAGAGCAGCGAGGTGAAAGTAATCCTGAACATCTGTCCCGGGCGCCATACACGCTCTGCCTGTTTGTTCCGTTCGAGGAAAAAGAGGCATTAGAGAGGGAGGGAAAGATATCAATTCATGCACTAGTTCTCCAAGGAGATCTGGCCAAGAGCACAGCCGTGTTGTCTGATGTGGGCTCAGAGACGATTGCAGACTTAAACCGGCAAGGCCCGAAATCGGCTGATTTCCACCTCTAGTTTGTGAATAATTTTTATTTTGGTTGATCTGTCTTAGGATTTAATGATGTAAATAAGGTGAAATAACCAGAAATGCTGGACACATCTGAACGCTCCTACTCGCCAGTGAACGTTTCATATCGGTGTGTTGACTGGGTTAAAACAAACAATGTTTTGTCTTTGTTGTCTGTTGCTTTTCGAAACAAAATCATTCGTCTGCAAACTTAGGTGGAAATAAATCAGAACTGGGCAACTCATGCACTCTCGAATGCAAGTAAAGGGATAAAGAATAAGGAAACAACACCGTACAGTAGCAAACACAATTAAAATTTGCCTTGTGAAAAAGACAACTGAATAGGAAACGACAGTAAAGCAAAAACAAGTTAATCTAATAAGGTCTTCTAGCCCTAAAAGAGAACCTTAACTGGTATATAAAGACCATGATCTAACACCTGAAAATTAATAGGTTTTAATGTCGTTTTTTACTGTTATGTAATGTTTCTGTCTTTCCAACCACCACTTTGGACAAGAAAGTACATGAATAAGAATATAAGTCCAGTGTGACAGTCCAGTGTTACTGTGGCTTTCATGACAATAGGTTGGTGAGGACTCTTTATTTGAGCTTATTGATCGACACTGATCTTTCCATAGGTTCAAAGGATGGTCGTTTTTAGAAACGCTTTTAGTTTTAAAGGACTGCGGCAGAGTGCTGTTGTAACCTTGGTTAGTAATCCTTTTGGGATTTTATCCGAAAACCTCCAAGCCTGACCACAACGATCGGTGAAAGCCAACAATGAGGCATTGAGTTTTCAGATGCTTCTTGTAAACGCCGGGTGCTGCGTTTCTTATGTCACTGTCGTCAGCTGTCAGTGTCTCTAAAGAAACTGACATGAGCTTTGCGTCAGAGGCCAGACCTCCTCTTGACTTGGCTTCACAGCGCAAGTTGTCGTGTCTTAGATTGTAACCTTGCACCATGGCTCTGTGGGCATATGTGTGTGTGTGTGTGTGTGTGTGGGCACGCTTGCTGAAACACATCGAAAAAAAAAAAATCTGCCTCCAGCTGGACGATGACATTTTGGCTGTTCAGAATGAAACCGAGGCAACAACAGAGCTCCTGTGGTGCAGTGCTGTGGCACACACACTGCTGAGGCCTAGCGTGAGGTACTGATACCACACACACTTTGTCTGTTTCACTCTCTCCCCGACCGCACCGTTCGGATGAGTAATTATTTTCTGCAGATTTTGAAGTTGTACATCTATCATGTTGGATCCCATACTGACATTTTCAAACACAGTTTGATGGACACCTGAAGTAATTACTTGTCATTCTTCTGTTTGAGGATTTTCATGTTGTGCTGCCACGTTCCTCATATCACTCTGCTGCCTGCTCTCCTCTGGCACAGCCGGGTGGTATTTTAAGAAACTTCATCTTTCAGAGATGATGGCATCTTAAAATAAAACATCACGTAAAAAAAAAAAACTTAAATAAAAAAAAAAAAGACTTGAGACAAAAAAGATTTGAGGACGAGTCAAATAAGAAGCACACGCGCTAAGCAACACTGTGATATTCTGCGGCAGCCTTTCAAGTCGAATGAACCGAGAAGCTCGATAAACTTCAGAGTCACTTTGTCCTGGATTGCTCATTATTTACTCAACTCAGGACCCTGTGATCTTAAATGGTCTTAAAAGATGATCCATACAGTAATGAAGCCAGCTCTCCTGTTGGCTGGACGCCCAAATCGCGCAACATAATCAAAGCAAAGTCACGGGGGATCCTGGAGAGCCGCTCTATATAACTGGCAAACATTACTTTTATTCGTTTGTCATACCCCTCTCTCGGCAAGCGGACTAATGGTTATTGAATACTAATTGATGTATATACTGTGTAAATAGATTGGGGATGTGAAGTGTGCTGCTGCAGATCAGCATCAGCCTCCTGAAGGAGTAATGCTTGTTACACTCCACACTGGTCTAGAATCAGCTGACTGCAAACCCAGAAAGGACAAAGTTCGACAATCCAATTTCCCAACAAATGGCAATGGGAAAATGCAGCCGATCAGTGAAGGCGTTCAGACTTTGATGGTTCAGACACGTGAAAGACCCATTAGCATTGTGCACACTCTGCGCCACATCCGGTAGTTGGGGAATATCAACAAGACTTTCTTATGTGGTTTCTGATGGTACTCTACACGATATACTCATCTATAAAAACAAAATAAAATTCACACTTCACATACATTTCACATGTTTTTACCTATTATACTTTATTTACTTATTATTGTATTTACTTATTATTCCTTCAGCATCTCTATCGCAATCTCAAACTTCATCTTAAAACAGCTGTATGTGTTCATGATACCATCACAGCTAGGCCTGTCAACCTGAGGCAGCCGACACACTTTCAACAGTAGGAGCCCGTCGGTTCGGACCACCCTGCTCGCAGTAGGGGGGGGTAAGCGGGCCGAGCTCTCGGGCCCGTGGACCCAAACGCCTTGTTGTTCTTGGAGGGTCGTGAAAGCAAATAGCTGCTTAAAAGGGCCCCCACCGCTCCCAGTCAAAACCAAAAAGCCATGGAGTCATTCATCAAAGGGCCAGACAACCTGCTCCTCTGCCTTCCCCCGCCGGCACGGCCATCTCCCCCTCTCTGGGTTTTAACTAGGGCTCCGCATCATTCCAGAAATGACAAATGATACTTATATCTCTGGCCTGTGCCGAATCAATAGGCATGCAGAACGGCTATCCATCTTGCTAGCTATCGACAGCTGCTGCTCGACGTCGGGGGGGAGAAGCGCCTGGTGGCTTTATTCAACAGCGAGACACAGCTAATGGCAGCATATATTGTTTTTTTCCGCTGAAGTTTGTAAACCGTCTTGACCGCTCTCTAGACTTCTCACTCATGGCCTTTACTTCCTGACCTTGCCTTTTCAATCCAGTTGGCTAAACCAAGATTTTAGACTTTAGGGACCAGTTTGCTCAACCATTATTTGAGGTGCTGGTTATTTTGTTATGTGTTACCTTGGTGTGTTTACAACCTAACCCATTCAACATTGTGTTAAACAACAGAAGAACTTCCAGTTTAGGAAGTTTAAGCTATAGGATTGCACCTGACATCAGGTTACCATCTTCCAACAGCATCGCAAGCCAGATTAATATCACTGACATGGCATATTCTGTCCTTAAAACAGAAATAAACTGCCCAAAAACAACGCTTATCGTAGCATGTATAATACGGTATCTTTCATGCCAAACTTGAAAGCCTTATCCTAGTGACCTCCTCAGCAGGCAAGTGGGCCGAGTGCTAAGCTAGGCACGCACCTGTGCGTGTTTACATGGTCGTGGGTGCTGCTGGGAACTGATGGCGGAGTGATATGGTTGCGGCCCGCGCAGCACCGTCTGTATCTCAGCAGCTGACAGATAGCACTTCAGCCCAGCTTTAGCTGCACCTCCCCTTGAGGGGACATGATTGATGACTAGCGTTGCCACCTAGATCCATTTTCTCTCTCTCTCTCTCTTTCTACCCCCCCTCCCCACAGTCCTAACGCTCTCAGGCTGAGGGTTTTTCTCATTTCTCACACCGCCTTTAGGATGGCTTTATGTATAGGGAGACCATTTACAAACATGCGGCTTCCGCTAGGAAAACTTCAAAGACGAATGACGGGCGAAAAACGGGCAGTATCATAATCCATTGTGGGATCCTTAAAGGAGGAATTCAGCCTGGATGTTTGCGAGCGCATCAGGGACGCTTGACGGTGAAAGAGAGGAAAAAAAAAGAAAAGCATCCTGGACAAAAGGCAGCCCTCCCGTGCTTTTTTTTTCTTTTTGGTCTCTCAAATGTTTGGACGAGAGTCTGGCACACTACGTCTTTTAAGGAACGGGTACCCGAGCCATCAATTTTAACAATGCAACCATAAACGTGTTAACGAACACTTAGCCCAGCCATCTGGAAGACAATTACACAGGAACAAACACACCAGCTCAGCAACTAAAGGTTGGGTCATCAATCACAGACAATGGTCACAAACTAGATGACTGTTTTCTGCAGAGGCCTCGGCCTTATAACCCAATGAACTGCTGCGTCCAGGCGAATGGAGCTTCGGCTCTTCACTACATTAAAAGAAGAGAACAAAAGAAAGACCAGCTTCACCCGTTTTGTTAAAGACAATCCCATTAACAATATCGCTCTCCAAAATCTGTTGGATCTAAGCATGGTGCCTCATCCAAAAACACATCTCTTGCAATCTGTCCGCATTATGTGAGGAGTTGAAAAGGAATGCGCGGAATAATTCTACATCACAGGAAATGCAAATACACTACATGAAAACCTTTTTAACTGGGACAGTGTGAGTACGCTTCAAAAAACAGCACATCAATAAGATTCCTATACAAAAAAAAAGTGCCTTAATAAAGTGCCAATCCTCAGTGGTGTCCTACAGGCAGGCTTAAGCCAATCTGCCTCTCCTCTCTGAGTAGCCTAATTAATTAATATTTTCTCCTTTTTCTAATTGTAATCATATGCCCCTTGGGGAGCTATCACGGGACTGTAATTGCAATTAAACATTTGGATGAGTTGGTAAAACAATGTCAACACACCCAGTGCATTTGAAGAGACGAAGAGAGAGGACATAGGTTTATCATTCAGTCCTCCGTTCAGTATTTGAATAGACGCCACAAAAACAGCTCACCTGGAATCCATAGTGATATCACCACCATGAACACAGATGTTGCCTACTCAGCCAATAGCTATGTAGCCACTCTGTTTCCATCTGAAGTAATAAGGAGGGTGGTTACTGCACATTTCAGCCTGGACAGCTTTTTAGGCAAAATACAGGACAACCAATACCACACGGTTGCTACATTTTAGTCAAATAAGTCACAGTTTTATCAGAGATTGTGTGGATAAGCAAAGAAGCTGTGATTTCCCAAGTTCCCGCTTCGCTATCACCATTCGATCACTGATTACATTCACGCACTGTTCGGATGAGAGATACTGATGCAGGCAATTCTGCCACAAGCAAGGCAGAGCAACCACAAGAAAAACTCAACCATCAAAAAACGAAGAGAACTCATGACCCACCTGGCTTGCAAGATCTTGCGGGACCAAAGAAGGAACATGAAGGTTCAGCACGCTTGGCACTAACGCAACACAGACAATCCTGTGCTAATTTTGCTTTATTAAATCAGTGATATATTTGAACAAATAAAGGCTACTTGTAAAGTAAAGGAGTCCACATTTAGCACTGCCAAATAATGATATGCACGGCTGGCGCATATTTATGACTACATGATTAAAAATGAGAAGTTCATAAAACGTCTGGTACATCCAGTTTTTTATATCATGTTGGAACAGTAGTGGTATATTCAAAACCTCCTCTGTTTCCCTTTAAACATGAGTGCTTCTTCTTTCTATTATTGAGATATTATGAGCTAATTATCGTGATATAAAGCTAATCAAAACAGAAGACATATATAGGAAAGCACAGTAATTAAGCGTCCTGTTTTAAGTCTAGGTAATAAAGGGAAATTGGAAAACGGTCATTTAAAAATGAATTACAACTGTTATGGGTACATAAACAGCCAAACCCCCATCTTCAGAGACAAAAAAAAGTGTGAACCTTTTAAACGGAACGTATTGTCAAGCATCCATGTTGTGAAGGAATGTGTATTGCATGTGCAAAGTCTTCGCTGACAAAGGCTCTAAAGTTTTCCCAGTCTAATTTATCTGTGTTTTGAAAACACTGTTTGATCGTTTTTCTTTCAGTTTGGAGCCGAAAAGACTTCACCTGGCAGTACCAGCCACTCTTGCCTTTTCCCCTCTCTCTCTCTTTCCTTCTCCCCTTCTCTCTCTCTCTCTCTGTCTACTCGTGTGGTCTGGATGAGATGTGAACTAGTCTGGCAACAACCTAATGTTTCCATTTACCTCAGGGGCATCTACTGCAGTTCTCGAGTCAGAGGGAGCCCCGAATATGACAAGCTGGCGATCAGGTCAGGTCAGGCCCCCCCTGGCTGGATTCGGATTCCTGCCGATCGCCCTAGAATCACCCCGGGAGAGTAGGGGAGGACAGCCAGAACAGAAGTGAATGAGACTGTCTGGTGAAACCAGGTGGCAACCATGGCGGCGCAATATGTGCAGTTACTACCATTTAGAGGTGGCTGATATGACGATATATATCACAATCACAAAGAATGACCTTAAGATAATCTGAGCACATCACATATATTGTCAGTACTTGAAGAATAATGATCAACTGTAAGTTTCATTAAAATGAGGTTCAGAGCTGTCCCTGTTGTCTGGAAATCATGAGCCCTATTTCCGAAGATTACTTGGAGTTGGAAAAAGGTCTAACCGGTCCTGTTTAACTGGATGCAGTAATGGACAATAAACCATTTAATAAAAATAAACCTCATTATACTCACAGTTCTTGGAAGCATTTTAAAAATTGTGTCGTATGCTTTTGCTGGCGCTTTTGCTGTGTCAGTTCCGACTAAACAAATTGCATGCATTCAAGTATCATAGAATTGTACTTTTACCACACTGACTGCCCATAATGTTTTAACATACTTAGCAATATCTTACAAACATGTCACTGAACCCTTGATATGACAAGATTGGCCTATATTATACTGATTATCTTATATATCACTACTATCTCCAAAATACAAAACAGTAACTTTACAGGAGAACAAAAAAAAATTAGATACTTTTATATACTATATTATATACTATTATACTGTAATAAGTATATTCTACTACATAGATATATCTACTATATATATTATATACTATATGCTTAAAGTTAATTAATGTCAGGAGATTTTATTCCAAGTATATGTATTAATAATTTCTATTGGTTCATTCATCATGAAAGTTAATGCATTACACAATGACATGCTCCACAGACCTAGTGCCAACTAACTGCACTTTTCTTTAGTCACGTCTTTCACTTTTTATAGGTCTACTTGACCAATGAATACACATCAAAAAATATAACAGTTAAACCAGGATCGGTAATGAATACAGTGTTATAGCCAAATAGGAGCTGATCCAAGATCCAAGTCGTTTAATATATACTGCATGTACCCAGCAATCGTAAGCCACAGTGGGATGGTGTGTTTTCTTCTTGCAGTTAAATCAAACCTCAACATATTTTTGTGGCAAGTCGAGGAAGAGCTGCTGACAGCAGCATCAGAAATCATTTTATGTGATCAACATGTATGCAGTGTGAGAAATCCTATGTTGATGACAGTTTGGGAGTGTCAGCAAAGAAGCTGTGTTTGATAGGGTCTGCTGTTTCTCATTAGGCAGATGCTACTTCTTGGAGAGCCGTGCAAACTGAGAAACTGTTGGACGCGAGGCAAGATACTCAGCATTGATTTAATCTTAACACAAATTGAAACGGATCTTAAACTAGCGCTTCCACAATCATTGCTTATTCAATCACAGATAAGATTTAGAGATTACGTGTGTGCTGGTACGAGTGGCCAATATGGCAAAAATCTAACGTTACGTCCATGAAATGTGTCAAACATAGCTTTTTACAGTTTGCTAACAACATGGAACAGAGTACTGGGATGTTTTAATTAGCAAAACCAAACAATTTAAGAAGAAGCAAGAGGAACATTTAAAATGTGTTAAAATTGTTAAAAATGAAGTAATAAGAAACCAGGCTGACATTCAATCAGATCCGTGTTACTATGTAGTTCATGCAGTTACTGTTGTTTACAGACTCTCCATAATTGCCTTTTTTGCAACACATGCAGTTGTGTACTTGCAGTGGTGTACAGGTACTGCAAATACAATAGCCATGATATATTTAGAAAAGTGAATGAAGTAATTTACCATGATTTATCACGATAATGATAGCATATCGCCATATCGTCCACCCCCCATGTGCTGCCACCATATTTTAGATTATGCATTCTGTTTTCCCCCAAATTTCTTCATCTTCCAAAACCGGAGCCCTCTATATTTCTTAGACAGAGAAGAATTGATACAGCTAGTTCTTTAGCATATAGAGAAAGCAGTCTCTCACATCCCCTTCCTGAAAAAAAAAGTCCTCCATTTAATGATCCCCCACTAAGGAGAATCCGCACACCTCCGAAAGAATTCAAATCCCTTTTCCCACAACCTCTTTCAGGCCGTATGATAAATGACACCCGTCATTCCGCCGTTGCCAAACAGCTCAGAGGGGAATTGTACTGATATATGATTCACAAGAACAGGAAATAAACTCTCCCTTTCTCTACGGCATGCTCGCTCGCCAACTAGGGCGGACCTGGACAGTGTCAAGGCTCGGCCGTACGAGAGCAGAGACACGAGTGGACTCGAGAAGGCCAGAAAAATAAGAAAAGATAGTGGTTTTTCAAAAGTGTCATCAACCCGTCTCGCTGGAACTGACAAAAAGACAAAAATCAGAACAGGAGACTTATTTTTATTTCAGCAGTGCTAAATAAGATGATGAAGACGGAGAAATTTAAACAACAACAACAACAACAACAACAACAAAAAAAAGAACGAGAAGGAAATCAGCAGGCACGCTTGGGTAATGTAAAAGTATGCAATTACTGAAGGGGGGGAAAATCTCAGTGAATGAGCAACCTTCCCCTGCCCCCAATTAAAATAAAGCAAGTGAGGCTAATTACTGGCCCTTGATTATCTGAGATTTCTGTCTATGTGTGCGCCTAAAAGACAGACAGAGAGATGGAGGGAGAAGGAAAGAAAGAAAGAAAGAAAGAAAGGCGGAGAAGCGGTGTCTGTTGTATCCACGACGTCATGATTTAATGCCTTCCTTAGTTTCAATTTTGTTCCCCATACAGGATTTTGCCCTTCATATTTCTTACATTACTCACTCTGAATAACTGTTTCTTACTTTATCCACTATGCAACCCTTATGTACCTTGCACTTCTTAATGTTTCTACATTTATCACTACATTACCATTGCACTGCCAGACCGCTAAATTGCAGGAGAAAGGTTTCTGCATGCACAGCTAGGTCTCAGAGGGGTAGAGGCTGGAGAGAGTATGCATGTACAGAACCATAGCCGGATTCCATCGGAGAAAAATATCTTTAAAGCTATTAATCTGTAATTTTCCTTTACAATCATTAATACGATTGTTAACAACAATCAACGATTAACTTGTGATTCAGTGAGCTAGATTAACTATTTCAATCCACTCCTCAAGATAAAGCAGCATCTGTTGTTACCACCTAGAGAGGGCACAAAGCCACTTTTTCCTTTCCGATAGCGATGCCTATATTGAAACCATGAGTATCAGCAGGTACAGACGCTGACCAGGTCATTTTTCTTTAAAGACTACTTTAAAATAAAGGAGATGAGTCTCTGGAAGTATGCTACCATGCTCACACTACTCAAACACCTAATACCTTACAGGAAGAACTACACAGCTAACAACCTCACGTTACACAATGTTACATGTGAGTCCTCGCTATTTCAGGCTAGATTTGTGCCATCCTTTTGTCCTTTTTTGCAGAGTGCTGATATCGGCAATCTGTATTACTATTCTAGTTTGGCTAGTCAGTCCTTCATGAAGCTGGATAAGTTGGAAAACTGAGCAAATCCATGCAATGACTGAAGAGATACTAACTTCTTCCGCTATTAATATTAACTTGTATTTATTCTAATGTTAAACTGTGTTTTAAAGGCTCAACCAAACACACTACCCACATAATACATTGTGTTAGTACAATACAACCTTGCAATACTGTAATTTCCCTTATTGTAAATCTGGTCTCAGTGTAGTTAACACTTACAGTAATATGTAGGGCAACATCATAATCATGGGTTCATTAAATTACTATAAGCTTAAACATTACGAAATACTGTAGGGTCCAAAAATCGAAATTCTAATTTCATGACAAGTGATATCACAAGCATAACAGTCTGAGAGAAAACTAGAAGCTTAACATAGAAGCCTAATACTTTCTGACCTCACTGGGTATTTAGAAAATATAGTGACACTGAACTATATCAGTGTCACGCAGCACTAGGTTCACCTGTGTGTTTTAGTACATTGCGAGGCATATCGCAATAGCAGTATGGAGCGATACAATCGCAACGCGATACTTTGTTCATATCGTACAGCCTCAGTGTGTGGCTGCAGAGCACCCCCCCCACCCTTTAGTTCGGTGGTAGGCCTCCCACTCCAGCCGGCGCAAGAACGCTGGGATACGCCGAGGGCCAGGACGAGGAGCATTCAATCACTCCGACAGCGACATCCTTTCGCCATCACCATCACGGGGGCCCCTGTGTGCGTGTAGGGTCGAGGATATTTATGAGCTGCGCGTTTGCACACACGCCCATGCGGCTGCCACCGGGTGTGATATACAGCCCACTGGACGCGGCCCGCCGAGGCCTTCCAGTTCATCTCTTGCTCGTTTTCCAGCCCCGGCCAGCACCCCTGGAAGTGCTCCTGCGAGCGTCTTTTCGGGACGGGGGCTTTAATGCAGGCAGCAGACGCTGGACTCCCCACTGACTGTCCGTCAGGGCCTCGCGGCCGTCTGCTCCTCAAGCACCTGGGCCCACACGTTTTATAATCGACGTTTAATAGTGATAGGGGCCGCCAGCCCACTCCTCCATTATTCAAACAGGGGCTTTTGGTGCTGGAATCCTTTTTGGATGCACGGATATGCGAGTTGTGTGTGTTCCATGTACTTGACTCGATTCGCCAATCCATCAATGGAGCTGGGCTCAAACTGCTGAAAGCATGCTATATAATCACTGTGAAAAAAAACCCACACGTTTTTCCCTTCTTCAGAGATGCAACTGAAGGACCAGTATATATATGTGTATATATATATATATATATATATTT
>CM067492.1:5069408-5088338 GCA_034552555.1 Semaprochilodus insignis | reverse complement strand
TCGAGAAGGCCAGAAAAATAAGAAAAGATAGTGGTTTTTCAAAAGTGTCATCAACCCGTCTCGCTGGAACTGACAAAAAGACAAAAATCAGAACAGGAGACTTATTTTTATTTCAGCAGTGCTAAATAAGATGATGAAGACGGAGAAATTTAAACAACAACAACAACAACAACAACAACAAAAAAAAGAACGAGAAGGAAATCAGCAGGCACGCTTGGGTAATGTAAAAGTATGCAATTACTGAAGGGGGGGAAAATCTCAGTGAATGAGCAACCTTCCCCTGCCCCCAATTAAAATAAAGCAAGTGAGGCTAATTACTGGCCCTTGATTATCTGAGATTTCTGTCTATGTGTGCGTCTAAAAGACAGACAGAGAGATGGAGGGAGAAGGAAAGAAAGAAAGAAAGAAAGAAAGGCGGAGAAGCGGTGTCTGTTGTATCCACGACGTCATGATTTAATGCCTTCCTTAGTTTCAATTTTGTTCCCCATACAGGATTTTGCCCTTCATATTTCTTACATTACTCACTCTGAATAACTGTTTCTTACTTTATCCACTATGCAACCCTTATGTACCTTGCACTTCTTAATGTTTCTACATTTATCACTACATTACCATTGCACTGCCAGACCGCTAAATTGCAGGAGAAAGGTTTCTGCATGCACAGCTAGGTCTCAGAGGGGTAGAGGCTGGAGAGAGTATGCATGTACAGAACCATAGCCGGATTCCATCGGAGAAAAATATCTTTAAAGCTATTAATCTGTAATTTTCCTTTACAATCATTAATACGATTGTTAACAACAATCAACGATTAACTTGTGATTCAGTGAGCTAGATTAACTATTTCAATCCACTCCTCAAGATAAAGCAGCATCTGTTGTTACCACCTAGAGAGGGCACAAAGCCACTTTTTCCTTTCCGATAGCGATGCCTATATTGAAACCATGAGTATCAGCAGGTACAGACGCTGACCAGGTCATTTTTCTTTAAAGACTACTTTAAAATAAAGGAGATGAGTCTCTGGAAGTATGCTACCATGCTCACACTACTCAAACACCTAATACCTTACAGGAAGAACTACACAGCTAACAACCTCACGTTACACAATGTTACATGTGAGTCCTCGCTATTTCAGGCTAGATTTGTGCCATCCTTTTGTCCTTTTTTGCAGAGTGCTGATATCGGCAATCTGTATTACTATTCTAGTTTGGCTAGTCAGTCCTTCATGAAGCTGGATAAGTTGGAAAACTGAGCAAATCCATGCAATGACTGAAGAGATACTAACTTCTTCCGCTATTAATATTAACTTGTATTTATTCTAATGTTAAACTGTGTTTTAAAGGCTCAACCAAACACACTACCCACATAATACATTGTGTTAGTACAATACAACCTTGCAATACTGTAATTTCCCTTATTGTAAATCTGGTCTCAGTGTAGTTAACACTTACAGTAATATGTAGGGCAACATCATAATCATGGGTTCATTAAATTACTATAAGCTTAAACATTACGAAATACTGTAGGGTCCAAAAATCGAAATTCTAATTTCATGACAAGTGATATCACAAGCATAACAGTCTGAGAGAAAACTAGAAGCTTAACATAGAAGCCTAATACTTTCTGACCTCACTGGGTATTTAGAAAATATAGTGACACTGAACTATATC
This sequence comes from Semaprochilodus insignis, assembly GCA_034552555.1. Lineage (NCBI taxonomy): Eukaryota > Metazoa > Chordata > Actinopteri > Characiformes > Prochilodontidae > Semaprochilodus > Semaprochilodus insignis. The sequence goes on along the minus strand of CM067492.1, from coordinate 5,086,671 downwards.
AGTGTCACGCAGCACTAGGTTCACCTGTGTGTTTTAGTACATTGCGAGGCATATCGCAATAGCAGTATGCAGCGATACAATCGCAACGCGATACTTTGTTCATATCGTACAGCCTCAGTGTGTGGCTGCAGAGCACCCCCCCCACCCTTTAGTTCGGTGGTAGGCCTCCCACTCCAGCCGGCGCAAGAACGCTGGGATACGCCGAGGGCCAGGACGAGGAGCATTCAATCACTCCGACAGCGACATCCTTTCGCCATCACCATCACGGGGGCCCCTGTGTGCGTGTAGGGTCGAGGATATTTATGAGCTGCGCGTTTGCACACACGCCCATGCGGCTGCCACCGGGTGTGATATACAGCCCACTGGACGCGGCCCGCCGAGGCCTTCCAGTTCATCTCTTGCTCGTTTTCCAGCCCCGGCCAGCACCCCTGGAAGTGCTCCTGCGAGCGTCTTTTCGGGACGGGGGCTTTAATGCAGGCAGCAGACGCTGGACTCCCCACTGACTGTCCGTCAGGGCCTCGCGGCCGTCTGCTCCTCAAGCACCTGGGCCCACACGTTTTATAATCGACGTTTAATAGTGATAGGGGCCGCCAGCCCACTCCTCCATTATTCAAACAGGGGCTTTTGGTGCTGGAATCCTTTTTGGATGCACGGATATGCGAGTTGTGTGTGTTCCATGTACTTGACTCGATTCGCCAATCCATCAATGGAGCTGGGCTCAAACTGCTGAAAGCATGCTATATAATCACTGTGAAAAAAAACCCACACGTTTTTCCCTTCTTCAGAGATGCAACTGAAGGACCAGTATATATATGTGTATATATATATATATATATATATTTTTTTTTTTTCTAATGAAACTAAATAAATAAAAATACAAATGCCATAATTACACAATTTCAAAGCAACGATGCCATGAAATATGCACCCAAAGGACTACAGTAAATTTACCTGACTGGTGTGACTTTCCCACTTCTCGGCATGTGTTTTTCCCCCCTTCTCTCCAAAGAAATAATAATTGCAAAGGAAGCCTTGCAAAGCCTTATGGCAGATTAGGAAATGAATTGGAAATGGCTTCAAATTGTCGCTCTAAAGCAAAGAGGCTGCTTTGCACCACAAGGGGTTCCTTACCTCAGGCAGGAGGAGGATTAAAAGGAGCCATAAAAGAGCTCGGTAATGGCATCAGTAATGTTTCATTGCCATTAAAATGGCTCAAAAAACATCTGCTTTGCATTTTTCACTCCCTCGCTACTCATTTGTCTGCAAAACTTTTTGGTGTGCCCCCTCGTCTAGAGGCCTCTCACCTCTCTTCCCTTAAAAGTGCGCAGTATTAAAACTTCTGTGCTGTCCTCCCACGCTGAATTATGATTCTGAATCATCCATCCTGCTCCCCGACCCCATGATTTAATGAGTAAACTGTTTTTATCAGAGCCTGAAATATTATTTGGCGTCTTGTCAGGTCACTCTCTGACTGTTTTCAAAAGCCGCCCCTTTCAAAGTCACTTCCTGGCCATTTTTTTGCGGGGGCAGCCATGTTTCAGCTTTCCGGCGTGTGTAAATTTTGGGCTGTGTAGAGCACGAATAAAAGGTATGTAGATGGTCACATCACCACTGTACAGTCATATGGGTTAACTGAAATGAGTGTCTAATTTGGTGAAACATGTCGCTAGTTACCCACTGTAAAAGTGTTCCCAACTTGTGTGGATGCAAACTCGCGCCATGTTTACGTTACTCTAATCTTGTGTTTCTACGTGGAAAAAAAAGGCTGCATCATAAAAGGGTCACATTCATGCAGGGGTCATGTAATGGGCGGCAGCACTGAGTAAACAGTTCAGTAGCTTTACGGCCAAATGCCTGCGTGCCTTCCTGTACATCTGGGCTACGCCGGCAGAGCTAGACCCCGCAGTAATCTTGGCCTCTAATAAAGCACAGTCTGCTTCATTAGGCCGCTCCCGCGCGCATGATTGATTGCTGCCAGTCAACGCGGCCCATTGGCAGCCCACAGCTCCTCGGGCGCCTCAGAATAAGGAACTTTTTCAGTCGACACCCATCAACGGCGCTCAAGGGGAGTATTCACTGGGAGCCAAGAAGGGAGTGGCTCAGGGGTTTTGTGGCATAAGAGCTGGATGGCATTGCAACAGTGATCCTTTTGTTCATGCCTATTTAAGGGCACGCATTATAGAGACTCTGTAGGTCTGTCTTATATTGGGAATGGGTGGGGTGCTTGGGTGAGACAAAGACTTCATTTCTAAAGCAAGTCAATCCAAAGTGATAGAGAGCTACATTTTCTACAAAGCAAAATAAACTGTTTTTTAAAACATGTATCGCAATATATAAATATAACTATTAACATTCAAATTGAAACTGTATCTCCAATACACCTCCCTACATGTCTCTTCTGATGGGTCTCTCATTTGCCATCTTCCATGGACACCACAAAACAAAAACAAAAAAAAAGAAAGAAAAGAAAACATAACTGTGGATGAGTTGACAACGGAGAAATTTTATGAGGTTTTATATGAGGAGTGTCGTAGTTTGTATTGTTTATAGCTCAGTTGCATTAGAATGACTATTTTTTAAATGGACATAGTTTGTAACTTCTTGTTTTTTAGCAAAAAAATGATATAATTATGATAGCAAAAATGATATAATTAGAGCTCAGTAGAACCAAAACATGTTTAGCACATAGAAAACTATAAATCAAATTTAATCTTAATTTCACAATATTTAGTTCAACTGATCCTAAAAAACATCTAAATGGTTAGATGGCTAATTAAATTGCATCTATTTTCATCCACTCAGTATCATAAGTGGTCTAAATTCATCATTTCTAATTTTATATTCACACTGTATGCAGTAAACCTATTTCTGTTGTTCAAAAATCAACAACAAATGCAATATTTAACACTCGCTGCGTTACAGGATGACGCTTTCCTGATCTTCCAAAGAGTCCAACGTAGCATGATTTCAGCAAATCAACATCTCAACTGAAACACACTGTCAAGCTGTCAACCTGACATAAAAATAGTCCTGGACAAAAAGGCCTAAGAGGCAATGAATTGAGTTCATTTGTTTCTTATAGACTGTGCCACACACTCGCATACAGATAATGATGCCAATTCAAATGTGTAATATGAAAATACATCAAATCTTCAACGCCCCGTTTCACTATTAGAAATGTTTACTCTAACCTATTCCGTAATATCTTCAGATTATAGGTTATCTGTTTTTTGTTCAGCACCACTTGGTATGATAAAGAAAAAAGCGAGAGAGAGCAAAAGAGAGAAAGAGATAAACCGAGAGAGAGGGAGAGTACGAGAGTGGAAGACAGAGATTCAGGGAGGGCAAGGTGCTGGATGATGTTCGGCAGCAGTAATAAAGTCGGTAATATCGCTATCTCTTGCCTTCCTCTCCCAAGGATTGCTATAAACCTATTTCGAAAATTGCACCCATATATTTGTGGGAGACAGTTAGCTCATCCCAGTGACAGTGCAAACTTTTAGGGTGAATTATGCCGGTGTCATTCAGGGGCGTTTATCAAAACGAGTCAATTACTCACGGGCCAAAATTTCGCCGAGTGCCTGTCGCCTTAGCCGGCTCCCATAAAGGGGTGGACGGAGATAGCAGGGCACATGCTGAGCCAGGCACAGGGCAGGCAAGTCACAAACCACAAAACACTCGATTACAAATATATTAATTTGAGTGCACCAGAACGTATATACGTGTGCTCTTGCTTAGTGAGCGGCAAATGCTTAGTGTAGCAGCTTGCAAATATGCTTTTACAGGTATGTGTTCTGCAGGAGTGGGCAATATGATGACACTGTGACAAATGATGCCATGAAAAGTTTAACACGGGTATTACCAGTACTTCTAAGATGTTGAACAACAGCAGTTTCCAATATGATATTTTTCAGTACTGCGATAACATCACATCTTTCTGAGTAATCTGGTGACATAGTCGGTACAGACAACACAGACGGTTCAGACAACTGAACAATTGCGAAGAGCAACACTAGCCCTATTAACTGGATTTAGAGCAGCTCAGTATGCGAAATGTTAAATGAAAATCACTGTATTCATAGTTTTTAACACTTAAATTAAAATGTAATGTCTATTTAATAACATGATGCACATAACGCATGATGAAAATGTGTTGTGATTTAGTATTACTAATTTATACCATTATAAACCCCTGTAAATAAAAACCACAAGAAGTGCTTAGCTGACTGGATATTAGCCCATTATGAGCTTTTTTTTTAATTGATTTTTATCATTTGTTTGGTAAAAGAAAAAAGTTTCAATCTAAATATTGTTATATATTTGGTTTGTATATGGTATAGATTTGTCTGCCATATCGCATAACATTCAGTTATAATTTGGCATGCTGGACAACCAAATGGATGCATGTGCAACACATACACACACACACACACACACACACACACACACACACACACACACACACACACACACACACACTTAAGGTCATGTGCATGCTGCATGTCTGACTAAACCGTTTTATTCAGACTGTCTTTCTATTCAGCAATAGCAACGCATTTTCAGGGAAATAAGGCCGAGCCTTCATATGACTGCCTTTCATGAATAATGATCAATGTGGGCTGTTTGCAAACCACAGACTCTATCTACTCAGCGTGCCTGTAGGCAGGAGCACATTCCTACCACTCATGATCTAAGCCTGAGGTACCTCTGTGAGTGTGTGTGTGTGTGTGTGTGTGTGTGTGTGTGTGTGTGGTCGAAACAGGCGGCCAGAAGAAACAGATTTAAAATCAGAGGAACCAACGTACGTCTAGAGCTAATATACCACACCAGCATGATTTCCACAGTCTTTATGAAGCTGGTAGAAAGGATTAACTAACCTCAGCAGAGGCAGCCTTTGGAAAAGACATACCAAACACTAAAGCATCATCAAAGCCAGTCTGGTAATTACAGAGTTAAGTCATCTGACTTCTTTTTTATTACCATCAATTTCCTCCCCTGGAAGAACAAAAAAGATACACCCACCACTTTAATCACGGGTTTGATTCACTTCACTTCAGCTAATGCAATGATATCATCCAGCCCAACAATGCCTCGCCACATCTCCTCTTTGTTTCAAATGACAGACACTAAGAACAGTGCTGATCAAGGGCATCAAAAATGTTTAAAAAAGGAAGGCAGGCCAGAATAATGAACCCGAGACTACATACATGACTCATATTTGGCTCATCTGAAACTGTTAAAAGTGTAAATTACCATCAAAGTGATCATCTTGTCATTGGCTACTGTTTTTTACTCTTACTGCTGAATTGGTGTAACATGAAAACTGTATATATTCTAAATACAACTGGCAAATTTGTAGAAAAAAAAAGAATTTAAGTTCCAGCCAGATGTTTTAGAAATGACAACTAGTTGTTATTTGCAGTCTTATGCAAAGTTGCATCCTTGGTTTGGAATTTCCAACTGTAAGTATGTTAATACATTTGTTCAAGGATGCCCAAACTTTTGCATAAGACTTTGTGTTATATTAGATCTATTACTGGAGGTGCACATTATCTGATTACTTTCAAAAGTTAATTTAACGCACGTACACACAAAAATCTGACACACAAGAATGTTATTCATTTAGGTCATCATTGCCTTCTATGTATTTTATGCCTGTTTGTCATTGTGCTTCTATGCCATATTTATACAATGTTAATCTCTACATCATTTGGTGACAAAGGACTTTCAGTATCACTACTGTACTGCGCGCATGATACATTTAAATTTACTGGCAGAAGGCAGCCCCTATGTCTCGAATAACTCAAACACTAGAATGTTGCTCATGTAAACAAGTATTTGACCCGGGTCTACTGTACTATCATACTAATCCAACACAATTACTGTGTGTTGTCATGCAAGGTAGCAGGCAGGAAAGCAGGCGCAGGGGGACGGTGGGTGGGGAGGGGGGGTGCAGCCTTCTCTCTTCATTGCGACTAAATCAGTGCAGGAAATGAATATGGATGGCCTGAGGCGCAAGGGGAAGGGAACACGAAGCCTGATGAGGTCCCTGAAGGAGGCGTCTGGACAGTGCCTGCTACCTCACACACAGGGCCCCTGCCACATGCTGCCACTGAGCACTCTCTGGCTGGGCACACACATCTGACACGTACAAATGCTCTGAAAAACGTACAAAAATTAGGCACACACACAAGACACAGAGACAAATAGACGCACAAATATTAGTTCTCTGCAATGTGTCCGATATGTAACAATGAGCCAATAAATATCTGAATAAATGCATGCAAATGCCCTGAAAAAAGCCCCTAAGCACACACACACGTCAATCGGGGAGATTAGTCAAAAGCAGCTAAACTGACAGCATCTCAGCGCAGGTGCTGTGGTGGCCACATGTGTGCAGTGACACACACATACATCTCAGTGATTGATCATCTCAGGCCGAGTGGACAGGAAGCAGTGAGAAATGAATCAAGGCTTCAGGAGCCCCCCCATGGGTCCCAGCAAAACAAGGGCACAGGGGCCAGAGCCAGGTCAAATACAATACACAGCCATCCTGTGAAGAATGAGCCTAAACATACATGTACACTACACCATGAAAGTCGCATGATTGTGTACTTTGCTAATTTTATTCAACAATCTTGAACTAATTTCACATATAAATGTACATAAATGGAAGGTCTATAAAATAATGGACTTACATTAGTAATTATTAAATTAATTATTTTGATAATAATTGTCTTCAAAGAGGTTTTAACAATAAATAAAAATGGACAACAAGCCATGTACAGCTGTTCATAATACCGGAAGAAAACGCCTCTAGAAAGGAGAGGTGGGTGACATGGCATAATAACAAAAAAGCATAACGACAATTCAATGCATTTTTACTATACGCATCCTGATATGTAGTACTGACCTATTTAAAAAACACTATAAAAAACTACAAATAAAAAGAGTTTTACTCAACCTTTGACATATTGTGCTGCACTATACACAGTTGAACAGGCTAATTATGTGCTCTTTGTAGTAAAACATGCAGGTGGCCAGAGTTCTTTAATACTGAAGATCTCTGAAAAGTATACTGTGATGCACCATCACTATAATAAAGAAACATTTAAAAGTCTTAATTAAACGCTAAAAAAGAACATACAAAGACAAACTGACATATGCATATGTTTGAATACCTCGGGTCACTGTAAGTGTCTTGTTGATTTTCTACAAAACACAGTTTGTAGTATTTTTATAATATTTCTGGCAACCTGTACCTAAAACATCAACAAAACTGTAATTTCACCAATAGGCCCCAAACTTTTGCATAAGACTATATACCATACATAGGTCTGTTGACTAAGGACTGTTTATTTCTGTAATCCAATTTTTTCATGCAAATTGCTGCCAGTAAATTTTCAATGATTATTAATTCCACTGAGTAACTGTGACAACCGTACTCTGATTACGGGCTTTTAAAAAGACGGCTTAAAACGCAGAGACCATTTCAAAATCTGCTAACTGACTGTTTATGCTAACACTACACAGGTGCTGTGTCTACTATCAGCCATGTTTTGCAACTCTTTCAAAAACTGGATCAATTGAATCTTTTGTATCATAGCACATGCTCCAGATGTCTGCTGAGGGAAAAAAAGCGGATGTCGTTACACTAATAAGCTTGCGTCATCCACTGGCCATCTGCTAGCAGGTTGGCACATAGTTTGGTGTATCTGAGCGATCACCAGGAAGTCCCTCTCTAAAATAGACACACACCTCTACCGCTTTTCCCTCCCCCGCCATCTCACGGAAGCATTGTGCCAATGCAGATCCTTGCAGTACATTTTTACTGACACTGGTGAATTATATAATACAGCCAGAAAGCTCTCTAGTCCCATTTAGCGTAGCAGTAGCGGCTAATGGAACTGCAGAAGGCTGCATCGCATTGAGATGGAGCTGTAGTTATTGGTCTCAATGCCTCGGGCGGAAGAGATGATAAGAGTGACCTCTATGCCTACCCTATGGACACTGCTGACCAGAGAGACATGGATCTATCCGCACCAGTTGCCTCAGGACGGCGTGTCAGATGTAGACAGAGATGTCAGAAGCATGCTTTGGATTGAGACCCCCCTGGAAACCATCCTCCTCCCCCACAAAAAAATTACTAGGCTGAACCGGCCATATAGCTTAGCTTAAAAGAAAAACAAACCATGTTTTCCTTTATTTCGACAGACTGCACATAATGGAGCTATGTGGTGCAATAACTAAGCTTAAGCTAAAACACAAAAATGGAAGGGTACAAATCATATGTGTTTACGTCCCTGTGTAAGCTTTTTGCATTTTTCCAAACTACTATGAGAAAAGAAAAAAAAAACAATGTGTCAGCGACAAACAAACCTTCCGCCTACTCCTAAAAAAAGGCCTGATTATGCCTTTTAAAACAAACAGTCTGAACTGACCTGAGAACACAAACCTAAGGAAATAGACTTTGATGTTGTAAGCTTATATGCTCCAAGTAAGCATCTCAAGCTATTGTTTCACCTGGCCAAATCAGCACATTAACACAAAGACAGAGCAGAGGTGCATGCGTCATGCATTATATATTACAGTATAACAACCAGTCCAAATACAACCTCACATGGCCAGCATATACTAAAAATGCCCATCATCATTACGGCTTTTTAGTGAAATGTGTACTATCAGCAACACACAGTACGAAATAGGTGGAATCAATGGCAGGAAGGAGGGTGGATGGAAGTGTCAGCACATGAGGGTTTAATATTATGAAGTTCCACATTTTCCAAATAAATCACAACAACATGGGATCGGATATTCCAGTTTGCATTTGCAAGTTAATAACCCTGCACATCCTGAGCACTGGTACTCTATGCTAAATATCTTGACCTGACAGATTTATTTGACTGGACTGTTTTATTATACAAAAGTTACTGTATATTAAAGGGAATCTATTACTTATTTGATTTTGATGTATTTGGACCATTCTCTCACAGCATTCTGAAGCACCAGAAAAGTACACACATCACTAAAACACGTTATTTACCAATATCAATATTGTCGCATGATACCAAAACCGGTATACCGCCGGCGACAAACCGTCCAGCACTACTAGAGGGTTCATGGGGTCTCATTGCAGCCCTGATGGGAGTCATCCGGAAAAAGCGAATGAGGGCCGGCATTCATTTGCCTGTGATCTGCAACGGATCCGCCGAGTCCTAATGACTCCCTCTGGCAGCGTAATGGCAGGTATTAGAGCGCTTATCCCAGCAAGGCCTTCAGCTTCTCAGGACAGCCACACATGGCTCCACTCAAACAAGCCAATCTGTCTGCGAGGCCCAGCCACCGGCTGCTGCAGGCCTCCATGGTGGTTCTGGCTGGAACAGCTGCACTGCTAAGCGCAATGAAACCTAGACGGAGTAGGGTACTGACTGATGGGTCAAGAGTGGAGTGTGTGGCCCCAGTGAGAGAGCTCTAGAAAGTGTGAGGTTAAAAATGAGTTGAGAATGGATGAAGGGAGAGAAAGAAGATACCTGGGATTCCAAAGGAGACAGATGGATCAGCATCAGCATCTGCACACACTGATTCAATCGTTCAGGAGCAGAAGTAGCTTCCTCTTTAATGTCCTAAATATGTTTCAACACCACTGCGGCTAGCAGTCACAAAATGAATGGTAAGAGTGAAACTCTAATCATTATAATATGGAATGCATGTGGAATACGGCTGTACAATACACTGTCTGTTTATCATTACTGGAAACTGGATTACTGGTATCATAGAAGGCTGTAATATGCAAACGAGTCCTCTAACAATGTGGTTTTTTATCATGTGCCATAAGCAGATGTTCCAGGTACCAGTCTCAAGGTATCCACATAAATCATTTCAATCAAAATAAGGCAGGCCAATATTTATCCATGTCATATTACATGTTCCTCAGTGATCCTCATCACAACTGCAATATGTGAAAAAATATGCAATGTAAAAAAAGTATGCAATTTTTTTTTTGGTCTTTTACAGTACGTTTACAGTACTGTCTTAAATAAGACGAGACAGAAAGTGAATTAAAACAAAACACAGGTTATGGATGCATGATAAACCACGAAGGCTCTTCACAAGACCCCTCAGAATGTGCCAATACTTTCGCACTTCTGCAGTACAAACTGTGACAACTTCTCTTTTGTACATAAAACAACACTCGACTCACAGTTTAACCTGGCAAAAACACTCACGAGCGAGATGATCTCACCCAGTGTTTTGAAGCAAAAACCCACCTAAATTCCCACCTACTCACAAGCACCAGCTAATCTGAGTGTCTAAATACATGTTGCAACGCCAGCCGTCCATTCTGCCGTATCGACCCGCGACCATTTTCACCCTTTCACGTCCAGAAAGTGACGTTTACGCTACACCCACATGAGGGTTACTGGAACCACCTCTGGCTGAGTCAAAGAAGAGAACTGGAAGGCCTGGCATCGTGTTTTGTTTCAGACTGATACAGTTGGCCCACAATGAGGCATGCGTCTTCCTGTACAAAGGCTCCACTGTGCACTATCAATCATGTGAAGCCAGCTCGGAGCCATAAATCCCTCCTTTGAGGAAATCCCCCCCTTTCAGATTTACAAAATGGTGAGGAGGGGTGGGACGTGCTTGCTGAAATGTCAGAGGAATGTTGATATTGAGGGATGAGACCAGATGTGTGGGGGTTTTGATTTGGTCTGTGGGCAGTTCTTCTCAGTGTGCCACGTAAAGTTTTAATGAGAAAAAGTCCATATTAAGCAAAATGGGGGTGATCATTTTGTGTAAGAGAAGCTATAACAATATTTTAAGTAAATGGCCGTGTTATTATTTTAGATTTACTGTTTAACTTTGATTACAGTTTTTTTTTTTTTTTTGATAAACAGAACAAGTGGGGGGGATTTTTCGTTATAAGGATCTCACAAACATTCAGGTATTTTGAATGGGCTAAATTCCAACTGTGGAACTGTCTCAGTCTAGAAATGTTCTTGGGCTAAATTTAGCATCAAATTATTTCAAAGAGTTAATGTGCACTCATTGTGCTTACTGATTTATAGAAAAAGAGAATGTTTAATCTTACAATATTAGTGCATATACAATGCTCAGTTTCAACCCATGTATCACGGGTGAAACACATTTACTGTCGATGGGCATTAGAAAGATCCCTTTCCATAATTTCCACTGTTTCAGCCAATCACTAAGATGACTAAAGCTTTTGTTTCAAGAAGGCACAGCGATTAATTGGAGAAATTACATTATCTTAGATCTTTTGCGAGTTCATCTCCACATATCAGCATAACGCTGCATAATTTCACTGGTTTGCCCACATTTATTTTCTTTCCCTAAATTACAATATTACTCATATACTCATTATAAGGACCATCAGTTTTCGCAAATTCCTATTGCTGTTAATTCTCAGCTAAAACGATTCAGGAAGTGTATTCTTCAAAATGCTGTCAAATGCTGAGGCTGGCAATGAATGGCAACAGACAGACAAGGGCAAGACATATGGAGAAACAGGATGTAATGAAATATGAATGTGACAGTTTCTTACTTGTTTTATTCTACAGAGAGTGCTTTGGTGCCACAAAGGCAACATTGTCTTATACCCATTTTTACCAATAACATATAGCTTGCAAGTTTCTGTAATTAACACTTTCAGATTTGCTTTGATGATATCATTTAACTGGCTTTCATACACACACACACACACACACACACATATATATGGACACCTTAATGTAGAAGACTAATCTATATAATCTATTCTGGATGCTTGTATCACCAGGCACTTTGCTGAAGTGTGATAAGTAAAAATCACTCATTTTATTACAAGCAATGGACTAATGACCAGGCGTGTAACAAAATACACACGTTTCAGTTTCCAGACGTAACTGCAGCAGCCACAGCAAAGCAATCAAAAGCTTTACATTTACAAAAATGTGCTTTAGCATGCCAACAAATGGTTAAAAATGTTCCTCACACTGTGTTGTTAAAAGTCTGCACGGTGCACAATGCCTCGAACCATTAATATGTTCATCGAGTTCCCTTAATCAAGTTGTAAGTACAACTGAATTATTCTATATCCTACAAGGACACCTAAGCTGTCACTGCTTTTTAATGAGTTTCAATTAAGCTGTTAGTTTCAGAAGAATGGTGCAGCGCATGAAGGCGTGCGCTCACGGCCCAGCAAGGACACAAACAAGACATTTTATTATGGCAGACTTAGCCTATTTAAATGCTTCATGTGTTTTAGCAATGTGAGTTTCAAAGCAGGAACGTGATTTTAATAATAATAAAAAAAAAAGTCGTAAAAAGGGTTAACTTCTACATTAACTGCCAACTTGTACTCCTGCATATTCCCCTTAAACTGTCTTGCTTTGAAGGCGTGGAAATGCTCTTCTGCAGTTCATCTTCCCAGTTACATTTATCATCTGCACGTGAGCTACACTGACATTTGAGGTGTATCACGGCACAAGTATATTGACATTTCACAGTGATGTTACAGCATTTGTACCAGAAAGTTCGGCAGCAAAGATGAGCTGTCTGGCTTAGGAGCCACTGCTAAAAACATCATCTCACCTAAACTGTAATAAACTGTAATTTTTCCACTTAAGCTGGTGATTTTCTGGGTTGTGTAAACCAGAGGAAACATTACTGCTCTGGACTTACAGCAGTATAATATATCATTTTTAAACTGACAGAAACATGGACGTCTGGTTAAGAAAATGTTTTTTATAGCTAATTATAACAATGTAATAACTTGTTAACATAACAATTGTATAACTAATCATAATTTAGAAATATCTAAACGACTACGTCATGTTGGGGAGATGCCATGTGACAGTATTTATCATTATCTAGCTTTTAACAATGTCTTTAAATGTGGCAGCTGTCAGTTGGGACTCACCAAATCTGCAAAATCAGCCACAGAGAAATGAAATATCATGATGCATATCACATACCATGGAGTTTTGTGATGCTACATTTTTGTCCTATCAACCACCTCATGTCATGCGATGTATTCATACTCTGGTACTTATCTTAAAGAGCTCTATAAAAGGTCAAACGGGAATCATCATCATCACGAACAGTGACTGCTCTGGAGAAAATGTGTGAGCTGAGCTCCTCCTGACCTCCGGGGGAAAATGGAGAGCATACGACAAAGAGGTCAGCCAAGACTGGCGAATATCAAGTTGATTCATCAAATTAGTTCCCATGTAATTGCGTGGCATGACTCGCCGTGAAACGTGTCAGCAATAAAGCTGTCAAGAAGCCATCAGCGGCCATGTTAAATGAAGACACAAAAAGCACGGGGGTTCACGACTTGGCGCTATTTGGAGGCTGGCCAGCGAGGTGGTCGGGATACTGCCACTTCAAAGATTTAGCCGCGGCACTCTCATCAAGATGTGTACTGTAGCGATGCGTTTATTACATTAATCAATACGATTTCCACAGATGCTTTAATTAAATATCTCTCCGAGATGCCTCTTAGTCAAGGCTTAGGTCTAATGATAGTATGAAATTAAAATTTTAAATAAGACTCATGAAAACAAGCTGACAGTCTCTCTCTCTTTCGAACAGGCAACACTATTATAAAGTCGACTTGTCCACGCAAAGGGGAAATATACTGGCTTGCTGTTTTATATGTAAACACAGTTTTTAATGCATCCCTGATTAAGGAGGGGAAAATAAATAAATAAATAAATGATAGAAAATGAGCCCTGATGGAGTAAGTGAAGCGGAGGATGCCTGATAACATGATAAATTCCACCTTTACCTGAGGACCTTCTGCCTCAGTGCTAAGTATAGTCTCACGAAAGTTTGCCTTTCTAATTGTTACAGATCGCACCATTAGCAAAATATTGTCGTAGCTCCTGCACCCGTAGACAGTAGCAGGCGAGGGTTAATTTGCATAATAAATCTTAATTGAGACTCATTAAGCACTTGATTGGAAGCAAATCAGGTACACTGTGGATAATTTTCAGATTAATGAAGTTTCTGTCTTTTTTCCAGCAACACTGTTTTTTTTCCCTCAATCTGCACATGATATGCTGTGACCAGAGATGGAGGTTCTGTTTCAGCAGAGGTAGGCGAGCTAGTAATGAGCCTCAAGGTTAACAAGGAATGTCTAATGGATTAGCAAGCAGTCTTTATGCATTAACTGCACTTGGACAACTATATGCATACGATCACATACACAAGCATGATGAACACGATATGAACTGTTGCAGGTAGCAGTGACAAAGCTTTTAACAATCGGGAACTATGTTTTTCTCTCGCAGCTCAGCAGTGTGTTAAACTAAAGGATATTCACATGATGTTGTGGAAAAAAACAATTCCAGAAAGAGCTATCAGAACAATCTCTGCTATTAGGTAATGGGTACAACATGTCCCTGTTGTACCCTTGTGACCGTGACACCTTAAAAGCCGAATAAAGCTTTGTGTTCATATCAACAGGATCCTATCACAATGAACTGGGGTAAATATGACAGAACTGTGAAACCTGATCCCAGCCCTCAGCTCTTGTCCTGACATGGACACTCCATCTGAAATCCATCTGGAGGTGGTAAGATGAGTCCACAGTGATTGTTTTGAACAACTCTGGAGCCATATGGTCTCCTGAGGTGGGTCAGCTATTAGCCTAGCACAACAGCGTACATCTCCAGTTTCACACCAAATCTTTGTTCCTCTCTCTTTCGCGCGGAGGGTGGGAGGGTTTATGAAAAGGCTTTCCGAGGAGCTGTTGAGGGGCCTGCATGGCCAACAGCCCCTCTTCCCCAACATGGCTAAAAGATCAGCTCGCATTTGGCAGGTGCACTTGGCGTCCGGTTAGATCATTTCAACCGCTGTCGCGCACTGCAACACCACCAGAATTCCTGCCGGTAATCAAATAGCAGGCACACAAAAGGCATTTTGTGTCATCGTTAGGCCCTTTCCCCCTCGTCTCGCTCTCGCTCGAGGAATCGACACAGATCAGTTCCCTTTCCTCTCTCCCTGACTGCCATTCCGACCTCAATCTCCCGAGCCTGCTATCTGTGGAGACCAGGACAAAATACCATTTTGTAATTTCTTTTATACTTGGATGTCTGGCAGGAGTAATGAGTTTTAGTCTGGGTGCAATAAAATCTCCCCATAACCTCAGCATTGTCGTGCTTAATGAGGAAAAAAAAACATAACAAGAAATAGCCTTTTCTACTTTTCACAGGGATGATCGTGTAGAAACATTATTTGGCCCAATTGCCCTGCCGCCGTATCAAATTGTGTCATTTGCCTGGAAACTGGCGCAGGTCTCCGAGGGAAGGAGAGGTGAACGTGCGGTTGAGGTGGCAGGGTGCGAGGCAGCACTATGCCTGCCTCGGGACCAATCAGGGAAGACATTTCTTTTTTTTTTTTCTCTCCTCTCCTCAACCACGCAGAAATGAAAAGCATGGCGCTCCGGGCACATGAGCCTTCTTTCTTCTCACCTAGACTTAGCACCACCCTGTCTCCTTTTCAACCACACAGTAAGTGCCTTCCTAAAATCCATCCGGCTTGCCCCTCCCACTAGTGCCAAGGCAGGCTAGCGGAAATACCATGACATCATAGCCACAGAACAGGATGAGCGCTTCTGTGGTTGAGCTATTACAGCGATATAAACAAACAAAAGAGGAATTAGCACAACAGAGGAGGGAGCACGGCTGTAACTAATCGGGGCTAACGGACCTGGAAAGACAACTTTGAATTTGAATGTTGTGGCCTAAACACTCCTTGTTGCTATTTAGCCTAATACCATCAGCTAAACATATTATCATCCCTTATGTACCTGGAATACTACTTTACTAGTCTCACGATTCCACCACATATTCCAATTTTTAGAAACTAATGCTGAATTCCAAGATAAAATTCCAAGATAAAAAAGGGCATTCAAAACTAGGAACAGGGCAGATGTGTCCATGCCTCTGTACTGAACCCTGCTTTTTCCCTCTAAGCCTAAATGGCTCTTAAGCAAATGACTGCACTGACTGCTTCTTCTACCTACACTAGACAAACAACATCTGCCTTGATCCTTGGATGTTTCCAGAACAGACCACTTAGGAGGACTTGCAGCTAGCCAATTCCCAGAAGCCGCTGTCACTCACTTACTGGCACGGCAACACTTAATGCCTTTGTCTGTTCTCCAATTTATCTTGTTAACAGCAAATTGGGCTAACGGTTTGAAGCAGAAGCTATTGTAGGACCAATAAGAGGAATTGCTTCTGAGGCTGGGAAACAATGCACAGGCCTCGCCACGTTACCATAATAACCCTACTATGAAGAAATGAAACCTGTTTGATGATATCATTATCGCCATGAACAATCGGTTCCTTAATTTAGAGCAGGTTTTCCGAACGCTCGTGTACGGAAATGACTCCAGTCGGGCTGCTTCTCGTTTACCAAGGAGCCCAGAGATTGTCCAAGCAAGTTTTCTTTCATAGCGCTGATATAAGTAATACCTTAACTCCGTGCTAGCACACACAGTCAACCCAATATGTCTGACCTTCATGTGAACGCTGACCGTCTCAAAGTCGCACAACAAATATTAATTGTGTAATTCAGCAGGGAGGCCTCTTTACCCTGAAAGCCGTTTTTTTTTTCTTTTCAGCGTGGAGCGATAAGCTGTAGATAGCACTTCACACACACATAACACAATAACAGCCATTTCATCCAAAGAGACCCACTATATCTTCAAGGACTGCACACACAAAAAAAATGAAAATGAAAAAAAAAATTCATTCCTCGCATCTTCTCTGGTCTTATTTTAATACCTCCCCCTCTCTCTCTCCTTGTTCACCCCTCCACACATCATTAAACATATTATTATAACATGAGTGTCAGCCCGCGTCTCTCCCTGCTCCATTCTTGCTCTGCCAGGTAATCAATTTGTCGTCACTCTCTATAACCCCAGTAAAGTCATCAAGCGAAATGAGTTACAGCTGCAAAAAGCCTTCAAGAATATAGGAAAGGGGAGGGTACGGGGAGGATGTGGAATGGGGGGGCAGAGAGAGAGAAATGACAACACAGGGCCCGGAATATTCCGCCGCTGATAGCACATCCCAGGTCTTGAAGATGAAATATTAATGCACAATTTGTTTATCTGCGGGCCCACATCTCTCCTGCACCGAGCTGTTAATTTTCTATCGGCGCAGACAACGGATCAGTCAGTCATGAACTCTTCACAGCCATTACCGGGAGACATTTTGATTAAGTATTCCTAATGTAGTGGATAGGA
>CM067492.1:5056908-5066908 GCA_034552555.1 Semaprochilodus insignis | reverse complement strand
TTGATGATGGCAGCTAGACATTTGTTACACTAGATAAGCACGAGTTTATTAAAGAGACAGAGGCCAGCGAAAACACGAGGATGGGGCACGAGGAGGGCAAAAAAGAGAGAAGGGCTGCCCGTTTTTGTTGACGTTGTTTTTTGGTGGTTTGATAGATATCCAGGAAGGATGAAAGAAGGGAGATCATGAAAGGGTACACACCATGTTAAAGTTATGTTAAAATATAAATATATATTAATAAAAAAGGAAAGATGAAAAATCAAAACCAGACAATAAGAGTCTGTTTACACCTTGCGCTAACATGCTGTTTTGATGACCGGATTTCACCAAACCGCATTAAAAGCCAGGTGTAAACGCACCCAAAGTGAAATGCGATTAGGTGATTTTACAGGTATTCGATACAAGTGTGAATGCGATTTCCACAGCCGTGTACAATCACGCAAGCAGAAACGTGAGAGAGGATAAAGAAGATGCACAAGGCTGAAATTAAGCAAGGCTGCACATTGAACCAATAAGAAGCGCCCAAGCCAAATTTATATCGCAGATGGGGAAAAAGTAAAACAGAAATAGGGTCTGTATTGATGTGTTTGTTTGTTTATTTATTTATTTACTTATTTATTTATTTGCAGTGAAGAAGTCTATTTGGACCTCATCTAGTGAAGCATTTGGCTGCACTTTATTTGGGGAGATTAAAAGTATGAAATAGAAGTATAAACAACATATTTGGTAAAACTCTAGGGCTGTCCCAAACACTATTGTTTGGGCTCTGGAGTTTAGGTAGTAATTAATAGCAATAGCTGAAGTTTGTCCCTTGTGTTAAAAATGTCATTCAGTAAATCTACGTCCAACGACTGCGCTGAATACACGTCCGCGGCTTCATCCACTGTAAAATATGAATCTCCCGGCTTGCTGCTTTCCTTGCTGGAGCGCTCACAGTTCAGCTTCACTCTGACTACCAGGCCCACTAGCCTCTCGTGCTAGGGGGTAAGTACAAAGTCCTTATAGGAAAGTCTGTTCACTTGGGGGGCATCTTTGCAGCGATGCGGGGCAGTCATACAAGACCTGGAAATGGGGAATCACCAAAAGACCTACAAAAGACTTATTTGAAATCACTGGAAAAATCGCATAAATAGTTGGTAGTATTTGGCTCAGTAATGCACAAAAAACATTATTATTTCTTCATAAATGGACGCCATGTTGAGTGTTGAAAGCATTCCTATTTATACACTCATCATCAAAAGAATAGTTGCACAAATAGTTGCACCCAGAATGGAATGAAACTTGGAGGTTTGAAATCGAGACATTCAAGTTTCACAGTTGGTTGGACATGTAAGCAAGATTGGGCCTTTAACGCTGGACCCAGCAGCCACAATTGCGGACATTCGGCAGGCAAAGATGCCCTCCATGAGTCTGTTAGTGGCAAAACCACTGGCAGACGGCTGCAGGACTACATGCATGCAGTTGATGCAGGACTACACGCATGCAGACCATTACAATAACTGCCCATAACACCACGTCAGTGTCACCAAAGACTGCAATGGTGTTATGCCAGACTGTCATGGAGTGACTCAGAATGGCAGCATGTCATCTCCAGTAACGAGTCTTTTGTCTTGGCCGGAGATGACCAATGAATCTGTGTGAGGCACCATGGTCAGCGCCAAGATTAACAGTTTGTTGTCACGCATCACATGTCCAGAAGGCCTGGTGTCACTCCACCTCCACCCCTACTGCAAAATCTGCAGGAACTGCGTGAGATGGATTATCGCAGGACACCATTAAGAACCTCTATGTCTGGCATGTCACGTTAGCAAACAGGGTGGCCCAACACCATACTGATAGACACTATTTTGGTATGTGTAGCTCAATAAATATCAACCATATCAGTCTAAATTTATCATCATTTATTGTTCCTGGAACCTTTATCTTCCTTCCCAATAACATTGCGATCAAACACTTCCTTCTGGGTGCAAATATTCTGTTGATGATGAGTGCATTTCAACCAGTGAATGTATCTGCATTTATAACATCTTTAACAGTAATACTGTATATACGGTGTAAACAAGCTCTCCAGCATTTTCAGAGCTAAAAAGAGTCCCAACAACTCTTATCTCTTTTCAGGAATGTTATCTTTCTTGATTTGGGGATGGAACTGAAAACCTGCTGCAACAAAGACCTACCAGGTTTAAAATCAAAATAGCAGCGGTTCTGTAAATCTTAACTTCAATGCTGTTATTGCTGACTAGTGAGGTAAGATGAAGGGAGTGAGCTGCCTGTCCTGTGTGCTCTTTTGCTGTCCCGCGGTTTTGTGTCCCAACCTCTCCCCATCGCCGATCATTGAGGTCACAGATAAACAAATGGCTGGCTATTACTCACAGGCCACGGATGACCTCAGTGCGCACCCCCTCGCCTATAGCTGCGTGATAAATGATAGCGGTGTCATACAGAGAGATGATACTGCCTTTGTTAATCTGTTATGCAATGACGTTATTCGATTCCTATTCTCTATCTCTCTCTTGCTCTCTTTCTTTTGCTGTCTGACAGGAGACGTGTGAATGCCAGTCACTGTGGCTTGATGGCAGAGACCTCCCATGAACTTGAAGTGAACTCACACGATCAATCAATGTTGAGCTCCACTTTGGCCTTACCTGTCTGACAGCTTTTAACAACTGGTGAGTACAAAAGCTTTGTGTAGGGACAGCTATCAAGCATGCATGTATGTACGTAAGCGCGCACACGTAGACTCCCATCACCTGTTTCCGCCTATGCATTCTGCTCCACCGGCAGAGTGACCCCTCCCTACTTGTTTCCCTCAACTGCCCATGTGAGCAATGACCATGACCAGTCTTTCTTTATATGGATATTCGCAGGTCTATGAGTTTTAGGGCGTCTGGAGTCACATGGGGGTGTTTTGTCTATACGGTTTGTGTAGTCAGGCCAGATATCAACAGGCAAGTGCTTTATCAAACAGTGACCTGCCGAGACTTTTCATTTAGCTTCTCTTTCTTTTTCATCTTTGTTTTGTAACACTGAACCAACCCTGTCATGGATAAATGACTTCCGAAAGAAGCTTTCACAGTGTGCATTCCTAAGTGAATACACTAGGTACGTCCCCACGCCTGATGTGAAAAGTATGGTTTTGATTCACGAGCATGCCTACAGTCTTGGTTTTCAAGCAAATCTAGTCATCAACATTTTCCAATCGCTGCCAAGACAATCAAACATTGCCATGGCATTGTGATTGTAGATAGATGAATAGAATACCCCCTTAGAATGGCAGCTACATAAACTCTGACATAAGAGTCTGATGAATCGTAGACCGTAGGCCCCTCGAATATAACCCAGTGCTGACTGACAGAAGGAACTTTTTTTGTGTGTGCAACTGTTTCCAATAAAGGCGACACAAGCTTCATTTACATGTTTTTTTTTTTTTTTTGACTGTTTAGTTCCGCAGCCTTGCTGCAAATCGGCAGCGCTGGCGTGCTAATTAAAATGCGCTCTCCATGATGAAAGAGCCGAGGCCTGGGGAATCTGAACCTGCTTCTGATTCAAAGCTGAAATTTCATGTGAGACGGACAGCCGGTGATTGAAGTTTGGAGACCCGTAATTTTCAAAGTAGAACAACAACATATGCATATTGTTAACAGCAGATGCTTAATTTGAAAATCTAATACATATAACCTAATTAAAAGTGGGGGGAAAAAAGTGAACCACGAGTGGAATTAAATAGCCAGCCATGGCGCTTTAAGGGTTGAAATATTCAGCGCGAGCCTTGTTTGTGGTAATTCAAATGAATGCAATTCACATAGTCATAACAAACCAGCCCCAGTTTTGGAGACTGTAAAACTTTAACACTTGGCTAGGATTCTGCATTTGATTTTCATGGTGTCATTTCTTGGAATCTTCTTCAAATATTGCTGCTTGATTTAGTATATACACCATGCCGTTTGCCACTGATGGCCTTGGCACACACAACAATAGCATTATTTAATCAAATGTAGAAGTAAATATTAAAAAGTGGACGCAGAAGCTCCTCATAATTAATCTGTAATGGGCTAATATTGCTCCACCCACTGAGCCTGCATTGGCATAGAATAGTGACCTTTTCTTCTGCATTATATAAATACTATATGTATATTCATGTTACATGGTTTGTTTTATTTCAAACCTTCTGTAGCATCTCTGCACTGCTGTAGCAAATTTAACCTTTAGAAACTGGAGTCATTATTTTCATTTTGCTGTACTGTTCAAAAGTTATTTTGTATTTACATATGCACTACATAAACCTTTATAAAGGCTTATACCAATAGGTGACATCCCTTTGAACTTTAGGCGACGCAGTCTAAGGTGACCAGAGTTCTGAAACGAAAACCTGGGACATTTCCATTTTTGCGGTCAGTATCATCAACATATCCAATATTTATCTGTCAATTCAAAAATGGAGGGTCTGCATGTAGTCCTGCGTCGAGCAGTCATCCACCAATGCTCCTGGCACCAACAGGAGACTCATGGAGGGTATTACTGCTTATTGAATGTTTGCAGTCGTGGCTGTCGGGTCAGTCAGGTACAGCGATAAGGCCCGTCCTTGCATACGTCAAATGTACAGCCGAGTGTGAAACCCGAATCGTTTGCATGTCTCACAATGTCAAACCTACCCTTGATTCCTTCTGGGTGCAACTATTTGGGCAACTATTTTGTTGATGATGAGTGTATAATAAACTATGGTGAGGGTCGACAGAGATACATTTACCACAAAAGATGAATTGGTTCTATGAGCCCATAAATCATATTCATATTAAATATGTTAGCGATAAAATAAAAGAGACCGGTGGCTATAGCCCAATAATCAGACCCTAAACACACCCTTGGGCTAGCTCCAGTTCTGTAAAGACAGAGATGGCTGCTGTCATCAATATGTGCCATATGTCATAGATGGATGGCTAAAAAGTGACGCAGTTTAATAAGAGATGCGCTATTTGTAGATGGCCTGGTGGCTACATTGAGGTAGATTGTAAGACTATACAAATCAGATGGCTACCTATCACCTGGTAGTATGATTCAAGTCTTATAACCCCACCCCTGCTTTAATCCCTGGGCTACCTCATGTAGGTAAGTGGTAGAAGTGGTTAGTGCATAGCAGTAGCCCGCGCTGTTGGCCAAAACAAGCACCACGTGGGACGTCTGTTCTGCCGCCATGTGCTTTTAAAGAGGGAGACATTTTCAGGGGACAGCTCCAGCCGGGGACAGACAAAAATGTATCTGGAAAACGCGGAGGTTTGGTCACCCTACTGTAGTATTGTAGAAGGTGTAGTCAAAGACCTTGCTCATGTAGCAGTCAGTCCGACTGCACAGGCCACGTAATTCAGGTCTTTTGTTTTCCATGATATGAAGCTTTGCTTGGTGGTTTTGTAACATGTTGTGAAGAGACAGAGTAAACATATGACCCAGAAAAAAAATGACTCACTCCCACTCCAGCTTCTCACAATGTTTCTAACAAAGTAATGGGGGGGTCGTAATTGTTCCTTCAGTCCTCATGGCATTGCCACCACAGTCTTGCATCATGTCCAATTAGTACACGTTTTGTACACGTGTTGTTTCCTTGTAATAAAGAGAAGCGCACTAATTCAATCGCAGTACAAAAGGACTTCAGGTCACAGGCAAATGCGAAGACGGCGATATGAAGGAAAGGATTTTTGAAATAAAATTATCATCAAGGCCTTTTTGGGGGGGGTTCACTCAGTAAGGAGCCTCGCTGGTGGTGTTTCCAACACCAAAGCGCTTGACCTATTTCCTCTCAAGTAATGTATCGTTAAAGCAGCCTGCTGAAATGACTTAATTATTCATGCTTGATTTCGAAATGTGGCGCTTTAAGAAACACGGCTCCACGGGAGGATTGACACACGCAACCGTGCTCGTACAAGCACACACACTGAGCGGCGCGTGGACGGGGGGCCGTTCCCCAGCGCACCCTCCGCTGGGCTCAGTCTGTAGGCTGCATTAACCCATTAGCCCACACCGAAGATAAATGCTCCTGTCACTTGGTTCTGTGATTGATTTTAAACACCCCCCACATGCTCACACACACTCATACGTGTAAACACAGGTTACCCCTAAGGGTTGCCATACATAGGGACAGTGCTTGGATGAAATTGGAAAACACGGAATTATGTGTAGCAGAGCACCTTTGGAAACATTGGTCGTTTAACCCCTTGAACCCTACAGGCTTATTCAGTTGTTGATCTTTCCCTAATCCTAATATTACTGTATATATAATAACCTTTATGAATGATTCTACCTGGGGTGGTTAGAGACGCTTAGGGATGCATGATTATAATCGGTCAAGATCAGAATTGGGCTACTTTTCACTTAAATGAGTGATCAGCAAACTTATTATTTTGATTTTGGCTGTGTTCCTTGCGTCAGTTTTATAATGTAGATAGCAAAACAAGTCAGCTCATACTGCATTTGAATGCAGTATGAGTACACTCTTAAGATCCACTTGTGGTTCCCTAAAGATAGTTCCCTAAAGTAGATATACCTATATGAGTGTGAAGAACCTTTTTGAATGTTTAAAGAACCTCCATATAATGTGAAGGTTCAAGGAAGAGCCCTTAAATGGTATAGAACTTTTACATTATGTGAGCCGTAAATCGGTTCTTCAAATTCACAAATCTGTTTTTCCAAACTAATCAGATGTTTCTTCCTCTGCCCCATAAAACACAGAACGGTTCTTATATTCTTCTTAATAGATCATCAACGTAGGCTTTAGGCAGCGGCGATGGATAGTCTAGGTTTCTACTGTGAAGAACTGTTTACAGTAGTGACTGGTTTCACTGGTAACCGTGACTGAGTTTCATTCAGACTTTCAAGTCTCTTTCCTATTGTTACTCTCACTCTGTTATCAGTTATTCTCTATTCAATATTGCATATAATTGTAAAATCTTATCAATTTTGATGTTGCTTTTGTGCTTGTCTTGCTATCTGGTGTTGAACAGAGGAGGATGAGTTCCCCTTCTGAGTCTTGGTTCCTCTCAAGGTTTCTTCCACTTGCTCCGAGAGAGATTTTACTCCCCAATGTCGCCCTTGCTCATTCAGGGCTTGGACCCATATTCTGTGTAAAGCTGCTTTGTGACACCACCTGTTGCAAAGGACACTATATAAATAAACTTGACTTGAATTGACTTGACTCTTTTTTCAAACATGGTCTTTTAGGGAGCCAAAAGCAGTTCTTCGATTGCACCATTTGAAACACTTTGTAGTTTAAGAGTGTGGTAGTATATCTAGCTATTTGATCTTTTTAATAATTTAATTTTAGTGATATCAGATGTTGGTTTAATTTTAGTGATATCAGATAAACACGGGGTGCACAACTGGAATCAGTCAGTACATCAGAATCAGCCAGTATATATTGACTGATCTGTTTTAATTTAATGACGTAAATACGTGAGGTTGGTAAGTTCACTCATGCTGCTGCTACACTATATGTTCAATCGTAGTTGTGCATGACTCACTCAGAATGTGCTCACTATATTGAATACCCCTCAGTGAAGCTCTTCAACAAATTTAAAATGCTACTTTGTCCTGTTAAAGGGTCGTGTTATTATGTTGCAACTTTACTTAATAAACAGTACTATGTTTCATGTGTTCGCGTACAGGAGAGGGCAAAAATCTCATTTAATTTTAATGTAAGTCAATGGAACCTTACATTTTTCTCCAAGCAATTTTGGGCCATTTCTCTTGGTCTATTCATCATGAAATTTTCACACAATGTGAACGACAGCTGCTGTGCTCAAATGATGCACGAAAAGTAAAAATCGACCGAAATGGAGATTTTTTCCTTGGACAGCAACAATATATTGACCATCACTTTGCCACATCGCTATTTATGTGTTGCCTTTTCATTAAAATGATGATGAAAATAGTAGTAAAATAGCCCAGCAAACAATTTCAGTAGGAGTTCAAGTGGCATCATGTTAATAAAATCCTGAAATAGTACAGAACTGGAGAACCTCTTAGTACATGCAAAATATGAGCTGCAGCACATCCAGCATACGAGCTTATAATGCTTATAGGTGGGAGATGTGAGGCAACAGCAAAGAAGTCCTGGTGCAGAACCATTAGAACTGAATGGGAATTTTAAAAAAAAGGAATCTATAATGCTAAAATCAAACTGATAACTATTTTATACTTGAGTAAAAGTTTTTTGTTATTGAGGAGCACAAAGTAATCAAATGTGCCCCTAAGTACATGTACCTGAGTTGAAATAATTACCAAACTACTTTAAACTAACACCTTTGGGTAGTAGAGTGGAGGAACCACAGTGTGGGCTCATATAAAGGCTCATAGGGCTGGTTTCCCAGACATGGATTAATCTTAGTCTTAGACTAAATCGAGTGGTGAATCACCACTGAAACTTTCTTTTTGGCTAATCTTAGGCTTAATCTGGATTTGGGAAACTTTTAAGAGGTTTAAGAGGTTAAGTGCAGCTCACTGTAGGACAATTTAATGTGAGTAAAAGCTTCTTCCAAAGTTTCTTCAAAAGCAGCTCATTTCCTAACCACTCCAATAACTTCAACTCCACGCTACATCTGACCTGAGTATTTCCTTGCCTGGTCGAATTTGTCAGCAAAACGCTAATGTTGTATCACAGAGACTTTGCAGAGCTTCGCAAAGTGCTTTGACAAATCAAATATGATCCGGGCCAAGAGAGGCTACTGCCAAGTGTCTGTCAAGTGCACAGCATCTGATTGAGAACAGAAGACACACAGACTTAGATCTGCGTTCCTGTCGTAATGAGACACTGAGATGTTCCTTTGACGCTGATACGCATCATCTTGAATGTGTACGTGTCTGACCTGTAGACTCACATGGATACACACTGGTTTGTTTTTCTACAATGTTAGTATGTGGGGTCATACAGTACTTCCTATATGTATTAAATGTATGTGTCCTAAATGTCAGGACTGTTGATCTTGAAAATAGTATCTTTATGTGAGAAGAAAAAACATTCTTGTTTTTAATTAACATTTTTGATTAAAATTAAAAGAAGTTGCATAACTGAGTCAGGATTTGAAAAGTCAGAAGTGTTGGGCCGTATTTGAAAGGAGTTTTAAGATCACATCATATGTTTTTACTTGTTAAGGAAGCCTGGCTTGATGTATAGGTTCCAAATGCTAAATCAGATAGTGGACAGTAAGGACATACATGTAATTGCTTACTGTACTGTAAGTAGTTTTTACAGTAGTATTTCCATTTTGGGGGATTTTTTACTTCCACTACTCCACTACTTTATGCAAAATCTGTCATTCCTTTTGCGCTTTTGTGTGCATAAAAATGTAAGATGTAAAAACGAAAGAAGCACAAAGCGAACCCACCAATCAGGATACAGCGGTCTGTTTGTTTTAAGCTTGTTTTGACCTGTTGGACAGAGCTTGGTTCTAGCTAATGGAAACTGTTCTCTGTCAGTGTTTCATGCTTATGATCATTTTAATAGATGTCAGTGTCACACTAATTAATGACACTCTTGGTGGACCAAGAGTGACACTTAAGACTTTTCACTTAAAATGAATTGATTAAGCAAGAGTCTTGATAATCGGACGTTAGAATCATAATAAATGATGATACTTTTACTCTCCCTACTTAAGTAGACTTGAAGGCAAATACTTTAGTACTTTTACTCAAGTGGAGGTCTAAAGGGAGGAACTTCTATATTAACTGGAGGAATATTTTACCTTGAGTATTTCTACTTTAACTCGCATTTACATCCTCGAAAGACCTTCACCAAGTTTAATTGAGTTCTCTTGAATGAGTTCTCTTTGAATGCTGACCATTATCAGATTCATTTACTCGGAGAAGGGAAAACAAAACACATTTCCACCAGTGAAGTCTCCTTACATGCTGTAGCTTTAAATAACTTGCACCAAGTTTTTTTTTTACTTTTCTTTCATTTTCTTTTCTTTTTACCCATTTTACATATAGGATTATATATATATATATATATATA
>CM067492.1:4987994-5046931 GCA_034552555.1 Semaprochilodus insignis | reverse complement strand
AGCTTTAGCTCCCTTCAACGGTGAACCGCCAGCGCACGTTGTCACATGAATTTAATTTTTTAGCAAGTATGCGTCATAGCCCAGTTAAAACTTAAATATATATGAATTATTCCCCTTTTAATAATTATTAAAATGTCTTTTTAAATTCTTAAAGTTCTTGTGCATTTTGTAAACTTTTGTCTGTTTAATAAATAAATAAAAAACCTTGTCACTGTTGTCAGTCGACTTGAAGGTTCTCAGTCGACTTAAAGGGTCTCCGACTGACGATTCGACTCGTCGCCCTCTAGAGGGCAGCCCTAGCTACAACAACATAGTCTGCTTGTCAAACCTTGGAAAAGCTGCTGTGAAACAATGCATTTGTAGGTAGAGCATGCATAGGTCTGTTAGTACTGATATTAGCTGTTCAAATGCACACAGTTTTCAACTTTGCCCAAATGTTGTTAATCAGATAGATATTGTAGCTAACAAACAGTAGACTAGTCAAGAGTCACCCAAATCTTTACCATAACTACATCCCCAAAACGTCTCTTAACCTATGTGCATCCAGATCTTCAGTAAAATCACTCTGATATGTTGACATGGTTTAGAAAACAGTAGGGTTTACAAAACTTTACCATGTAGCTGAACACTACTGAGCAGCCACTTTAGACAACAGCAGCTTTCTTAATTCTGACTCCCCTTTCGCGTCAGGCAGACATATGACCACCACAGATTACGCTCATGATTACTGTTTCTTTATGTTATACCAGTCTGGTTCTAGGTATTAACCAAGTACAACTTCTAATGTGCTGTGGAATATTGAAGGTAAAGTAATGACAATAACGAAACTGAAATTACTATTGTAGTGATTAAGCTGATAAAGGATATAATAACATACCTCATAATTATTTGGAATAGCAAAGTGGTGAGTACAAACAGTCACACCAAATGTCATTGTAAATCACATGATTATACAAGAAAGTAATTGGAAAACACCCCCAAGTACCAGATACATTATATGGCATAAAATGCTGGCACAAAATATGAAGATAGTTTTCTGAAGTAAATGATAAGAATGGAGTAAAGTCATTGCTCAACTTAAGATTAATTTCAGTGTCATTTATAAGCTAATAGACACGTTAATACACTGCACTGCACACTGCAAAATTGATTAGAAAAATACAAGAAACAAACACTGAATTAAAACTAGTTCAGTAATCTGTGAAATTTTCTGGACAAGGAATCTTAAAATACATTTTTAATTTTAGCACACAAAAAATGAAGGCCAAGGAACAAGAAATAATATCACTAACCTATGGAGAAATGACTTAATACTAGTAGAGTATGATAATGCTGTTATGCTAGTCCGTAATCTCAGAGTTTATATCTGATTTTACTAAAAACATCACAAGGGCTGTAAGAGGCTTAGGTCACCTAAGTTTAAGCAGTGAAGAGAGAGAGACAGAGACAGAGAGAGAGAGAGAGAGAGAGAGAGAGATAGAAAGAGATGATTGTGCATATTTATAAATCCAGCAATTGAACTTGAGTTTGTGTCACTGAATATCGAAACTATTTTTTTATTTGGCTAGTAAATCACCAGTAAATTACTAAATTTTACCATTAATTGGGATATAAAAGACACAGTCATGTTCAATTATGAATGAATGTATAATGAATTCAAGGATATAAACTAATATTTTTTTCAGACCATTTACATCATATTTCCACATCTAGGATTTTAAATCTTGACAAACACCAAAAAGTTTGCACATAAGTGACTGTATGACTGTACTTCATTCAGTCATCCAAATGCACTCAATTCACATGTTTTGTAGATTTTCTGGGTGAAAATAAGTTAACACACCTTCTACAGATAACATGTTTCTGAACATTGTGCAATTAGTGCTTATTTAGTGAATTTAACATGTTTTGAAAAAATCAATTCTAGTATGTGGCTGTGTAAAGGTTTTGGCACATGTTGTGTGTTTGATTTCGGTATGTTAAACCCAACACATACATATAAACCATGTGTTAAAATGCCATATTTAAGTTCCCTGTAGAGGATGTAGAGTTATTTTCACCTAGATTATCCACAAACACAACTGTATAACTACCCGGTACATTTTACTCAAAACGATTACACATTACTGTGGAGCTTGTTCCATGTTGCCAGAACAAAACCTTTTATCTCCATATTTATTTATTTATTTATTCATTCATTCATTCATTCATTTATTCATTTATATTATTTACATATTTGTAAATATCAGTTGCCCTATACATGTATAAGCTCAACAACAAAAAATTAGTCATCTGTGACTGAAACGTACCTATTAGCAAATAATAAAATGATCACAAATTCAGCTACTTCCTTCACACTATGGCCTTTGGCACGCCCAAATGCAATCACTCCTTTTACCCAATCATTAACATCTGCTTTTTGACTCATTTTCCACACTTTGAACGAGACATTCACTGCACTGTAACATCTCTTCTCAATCTATGAATCCTGTCACTCACACCCTGCAGGTATTTATACCCCGATCACCCTCATACAATGGAGTACTACCTTACATTTTTTTGTCCGGTGTGCTTATAATGAGCAATAGAAATGCTCCTAAAATACTTGGAAATCTCGTTCCTTTTACCTACAAAGTTTAAGGGATGTTTTTTCCTTCTTCTGCAAATTTTCTGTTTTAGATATACTGATTCTGTTTTGTCATGACTGCAAAAATATACTTAGCATTTAACACCTAGAACCTGTTGATATCTCACAATTTACTCAGGCTGCCTAATAACTTACCATCACATTACCCAGAATAATGACCTAGCACTCTGGAGTGTGTACCTCCCTCATACCTGGTTAATAACCAGAACCTATGGGACTGCAAACGAAAGCATTACCATCTGGAGAAGGTGTAAAACATGTGTATATGTTCACTGTTATACTGTTCACGTATTCTGTGCTGTTTGTTTCGGCTGGATTTCTCCATTCCTGTTCACCTCGCTGCTCATCAGCCAGGTTGTCAGGTTGGCTACATCCTTTTGATGCCATCACTGACAATTAGCAAGATGATGCTGCACAAAACCATCTGGACAGGCACATTTCACAGTGCTGAGGAAGACAGTTTTTGGCGTGACAAAAATACGTCCCAAGGTCAGCCTTTCGGCACTGGAAGTATCACGTTGCAGGGGAGCCAAACCATAGAAACGACTGGCACTCTCATCCTTTTTGGAGTTCATTTAGAATCCAGTGCTAACTTTCTTTTTCATCCGTTCCCTTTTTTTTTGAAAATCCATAACACTGTCTCGAGCCATCCGTTGTGAAATATGTCCTCTCCAAGCCAGGTACAGCTGGATGGGCCAGCCGGCTAGATACAGATGTACTAAAAGATAAAGTAATATTAAAGACAGACAAAATAATATTAACATCTGTCATAATAATATTGACATTCTGGAGGGATTCCAGGGCTCATTTATTAGCAATTGTTGGCTCAGGCTGCTCAGAGGGGGTTGTGGAGGGGTCAGAAGCCTCTAGGAGATTACACTTTGGCAGGTTTACTACCGCGCCAAATATGATAGACCTGACGTGTCATTTTTCCCTGCTAGAGCACCCTCAGAAAAGCCATAAATTATCAGGGGGGGAGCGGAAAATTGATTCTCTCTCTCTGTACCCTGAAAATGTTCCCTATAAATATGCAGTGATGGGACATAGCTCCTTTTATTAACTTGGTGTGGGAAAGTGGAGGGGTATTTAAGCGCAGCGTAGGTGATTTTGGTAGCCAAGAAAGCATTTACATCACGGTGCACATACATTATTTAACCCTTACATAGTCATTTACATAATCCATTACATGTATATGTGATTTACAACAAAGTGTGTATTGGCAGGTCCCAGTCGGTTCGCAAAAGGACAAGATGTCATTAAAATGTAAACCATGTAAAACAGAAAGCAGTGATATACAAATCATTTCAACCCTATATTTAATTGATAATACAGTGAGAACATATCAAATGTTAAAACTGAGACATTTTATTGTTTTTCTGAACATTATATGCCAATTTTGAATATGATGCCAGCAACATCATTTTTAGAACTGTGTTGATTACCTCTTCTTTTAACAGCACTCTGTACGTGTTTGGGAACTGACCAATTACTGTAATTCTGAAAGTGAACTCTTTTCCATGTTTTCTTGAGATGTTGAACAGTTTGGGGTCTCCTTTATCACAATGTGCCAAATATTTTCAGTGGGTGACCGGTCTGGACTGCAGGTAGGTCAGTTTAGGCAACTGAACTCTTTTATTACAGAGCCATGCTGCTATAATACACGCAGAATGTGGTTTGGGATTGTCCTGTTGAAACAAGCAGTATCTTCTCTGAAAAAGACGTCATCTGGATGGCAGCATATGTTGTTCCAAAACCTGCATATACTGTATGCTGTTTAGCATTAAAGGTGCCTTCACAGATGTGAAAGTCACCCATGCCATGTGCACTAATGCTCCCCCATACCAAATGCTGAGTTTTGAACTGTGTGCTGATAACAAACTGAATGGTCCCTCTCTTCTGTAGCCCAGAGGACACTACATCCATGTTTTCCAGAATAGAATTTCAAGTTTTTATTCTTTGGTCCACACAGGACACATTTCCACTTTGTCTCAGTCCATCTCAAATAAGTTCAGACCCAGAGAAAGCGGCAGCGTTTATGGATCTTGTTTATATATGGCTTTTCCCTTCCCTACACATTTTAACTGACTTGGACTAAAATCATTTTGTTCTAAATGACCTTATAACCAAATTATGTTTATTTTATTAATAGAAATGATTTAACAATCCATTTTGTCTCAGCCTAAACAATCATAACACTATCGAAACCCTACCAAATATTTCAGTGCATCAGTGTTTCATCAGTGACAACTTTAGCTCAAAAACACTAGCCCATACTATCAAACACATTTTTTAACAATTGCATATAAATAATAGCATATTATAGTTATAATATATTATATATTAGTAAAATACAAAAAGGTTAATTGCAGAAAATATAACAGTTCTTTGTGCACTGATTTCAGGACAAATGTACTTCAGCTGCTAACCATGTGATGATGACTGACAGGGGGACTGAGTATAACTGAGTATAACTTTCACAAGTTGAAATGTAGGGTTTCTGACAGCCACCTCTCAATAGAAATTACCATATAAATGATGATTTTGTATATATTACAATCTCTATTAATGCCTTGGGTGTACATAGAGCATACCGTAATACTTGTAAATATCTAAAGCCAGAACACTTAATTTTTTTTTTTTTATATTGTTTTACTGCATGACCCCAATTTGAACTAATGGAATGGTAGAACGGTCCACATGCATTTTAGTAAATAATTAACAATAACAATAATTAACAATAATTTGTTTGTTATTTATTAAGCAAAATGCCTTGATAATTGTTATTTTAATATTTGCAATATGTGTTTATTTACAGTGTCATGTATCATTAAGGCTCATTAAAGGATTATTCAAAACTGCCATTACGTCAAGAAAATGATCCTTCCTCTAAAATCCCCCAAAGCTCTGACTAACAGTTTAAAGTTCACTTTCAGGAATTCAGTGAGTAATTTTTGGTGCTGGCAAGATAAACAAAATTTCAGACACAGCTGTGGCCACAGCTAGTAACCCTAACACAGAGAAGCCCCCAGTGCCTGGAATCTGGAATGTGTTACTAATATCCGCTGTGATATGAAAAGAAGTTTTTATTATGGTCATATAAAAATGGAAGTATTACATGCCGTTGGAACTGTTGCACCTGGTAATTGCATTTGCACCACAGCCACTGAACCCCCAGAAGAACCTCATGGTAGACTTTTACCGCACTGTACAACTGCCCTCAGCTCCACATAATACACTGTAAATAGCAATGTTTCAGGACATATTTCATGATCATGGTGACAGTTTTATTAATGGACAACAATTTATCAATCAATTATTTCTACAGTATGTCTAGTCATGCCAGTAATGTTAAATATTTCAAAACTGCATGACAGTTGCCATGAACAGCTAAATAAATTATGTTAGTTTGAGCCTTATCAGCAAGACTATGAATCAGTTATGTGTCACAAATGCTTCTTTGTATTCTTGCATGACTTGCCTGAAGCTGTCCTTATTGTTTCATATGACCATTTTTTGGATTACAATATGCTGTCATTTTCATCAGTCACTGGCTATGAGGTAATACTCACCTAACACTACTGCTGATTTCTACTGTATCTGGAAGTACCCAACAGTCCTAGTCAATACCTTTCAAGCTTTGACCTAGAGCAAATTCTAAGCTTAATAAATGTACAGTCTGAATGTTTTGGTGGGTGTAGTCTCCTTGTGTTGCTGTTTGGGAACCTGACACACTGATAAGATTAGATTTCAAAAACAAAATAACTGGGCAATGAGCATTCATAAGTAAAGAAAAACTCTAATACTAGAACAAATACTTATTACATTAATAAAATAAGCAGTATTTTTAAGTATGTCAATGTGTTTAGGTCAGTGCTCAACACTGGGTGTTGTAATTCTTGTTACTTTTTGCTGTATTCATTTGTTTAGGTGCCCAAGACTTTTGCAGAGTACTGTATATTGATGCTAGCCAACACGCCTGTTAGCTGACTTAGGAGAATTGGCAGTTAGTGTTCTCCTCCAAACATGTTGAGTGATATTGTCCACTGATATTGCCTTAGGGGCAGCCTGGAGAGTCTTGGACCATGTTTCAGAAGAGGCCTATACTAACATTCACCCTCCTTGCTTGGTAGCATAATGATAGTAAGAGGTCTAGCTCTAGGTGTGAAGAACCAAGATTCCGGACTACTCCCTCAGCAATCACAATTTCCTTCACCAACACACCTGATTTAACTTAATGAAGCATTGACTAGCCATAGTAGGTTTTGGATGATAGCTACAAAAATACTAGGCTGCAATTCCAGTAGCACAGCTGATTCACACAAGCCAATTCAACACATACTAACACACCACCACCACATCAGTGTGACTGCAGTACTGAGAATGATCCAACCCCCAAATAATACCTGCTCTGAGGTGGTCCTGCGTGGTTCCTGACCATTGAACAACAGGGTGAAAGGGGGCTAACAAAGTATGGAGAGAAACAGATGGACTACTGTCTGTAATTGTAGAACTACATATTGCATCTATCTGGTAAGTGGAGCTGAAAAAATGGACAATGAGTGTAGATACAAGGAGGTGCACCTAATGAAGTGGCCAATGGGCAAATATACAGCTCAGTATCCAACATTAGTTTTTCTACGTCTTGTTACTTCCTGCTGCATCTTAAATTTATTTGCTTTTATTTCAAATATATCTGGTCCATTTCTATTGGACATGAAATTTTGCATTATTAGTTTGCATTAAGAAAGTTATCGAGTCCATGCTTGTTTAGTACCGACAGTCTGTTCTAAAGAATGTTCCAAAGTATCCCATTCAAAAGCAGTTCTTTTCTATGTGGACTGTACAAATCACATCAGCAATCAATGGGGGCACCTTAAAAAGCTGAATTCACTATTTAGGAAGAGAGTGTGGATACCTTTGCATATACTGTGTAACTAGTTTTGACTGACCATTTTCTGGTGCTCTTCTTTTCTTACAAATGCACCTACACTTGGCAGGTTTTTCCATTTTCTTTCAAATTTAGTCATTTTCAAATTTAGTCATGTCAAATTTGTTCCCCTAATAATGTGATACTAATGGTGCTTCCTCCGAATCTTGTGAAGCTAGCCACCCCGTCTTTTCAAACTACCGCTACTGCAATTTTATTGGACAACGTGTGCTTGGAGAAGAACGCCAACTGCCAACTCTGTTCTCTAAAATAATCTAAAAGACACCTTCATTGGCTAGCATCATGCGAAATTATCGGGGAGAGAGAGGTCCATCCTGCCCACCAAGACAGAAAAACTGTGCTTTCTTGGACTCCCAAACATGGATGGTTGTGGCATCACTGGGGATTTAAAACACACTCTCCTGATAATAGGGTAAACACTAACATGTAGAAGGATAAGTATGAACCAGACAGAAAGCTTAAGAAAAAGGAAACTACATATTTAGTTTTTTTAATCTATGAGTTGTTCTTTTAAAGTAATATGAAGCACCTGAGAAATTATATATGTGGCATGGCAGTCTAAACATTGGCTCATCCATCAGGATATTGCGAGTTTTATCCCAGTGATACCACAGCCATCCACTGCCATTTTTCTAAGATGGTGTAATTGCTAACACAGATGTTCAATTGCTCAAATACAGCTTATATGAATTCCACAGATAGGCACTACCAGTAGAGGCCATCCAAGTGTTTGTTCACCTTCTTGTCATCTTGAGGGTTGATCACTGTGACTAGCTCCATGCTGCTGCTTCTAAGCAAGCCGCAACGCCCTTGCAACTGATTTAGTCTCATTCATTCACTTCCTGTCATTGCCAAATACGACCAGTCACTCGTTACCTGATGGCAACAGTGAAACTCAGTCTGCACCTTTCAGCTTTAAGTACTGCTCAACTAAACCCTTCATCCTTCCAGAGGTATACATGACAAGCATCAAGACTCTTGTCTGTCCTGGCACCCCTGTGGTGGAAGAACTTCCACAGTTTTTTCACTGGCTGTCCACACAAACGTCAATTGAAGACACATCTCTTTTTGAAACATTTAAATGAACACTAATCTCGAAGCTGAAATGCCTTGTTATATATTTACGCTGTGTGTTATTTCTGGATTGTGTATCTTCCTTTCTAGCTATTAGCACTGACTCTGGTTTCTGGCAGTGCCTTAGCTCAAGGGTAGTCTGGACTCTAAATCATTTGCGCTAGCTAGGTCTCATTCTCTGAGTGGAGCACTTTTGTACGTTGCTGTGGATAAGAGTGTCTGCTAAACGCTGTATCACTTAGTGGGATGCTAGCCAATGTGCCTGTTAGCTCACTTAACAGAATTGGCAGTTAGTGTTCTCCTCCAAGCGTGTTGAGTGACATTGTCCAGAGATGTTGCCTTAGGGGCAGTTTGAGGAGTCTTGGAGCATGTCGTGAAGGGGGTGTATTCTAACATTCATCCTCCCATCTTGATAGCACCAAGATAGTGGGAGATCTAGCTAATGGGCGGAATGGATTATGACAAAATAAGGAAACCACACTGGATAAAAATACAAGCTGATATCATATTAGCTAGTGGAAAGAACAAACACTAGCTCCAGACTTTGATTCCTTTACCACCACATCTGATATATATATATATATATATATATATTTACACACACATATATAGTACATACAGCATATATTATATATATACAGTATATACAGAACGTAAGTTGTGAGTTTTTGTTACAGCACAGATTACTACAAAATGTCAGAATGTATGTTCACACACTGAACAGTTACATGCACTGACCATATCAGTTGGTCTGTCAGCCTTTTGTCGGGCAGCGAGGCCATGTAGGCAACTTGCTCTCTGAAAGAAAGCACTGAGGCCCGGCAGAGAGCTTTTGAAGCTGGCACATTCTGACAGGATTTCTGTGAGGCACGGGGGGCTCTCCTCCCGTCACCAGATGCTTAAACGATGGCATGAGAGGCGAGCTGTTATTTACTAGCTCCAGGTCCTTGCGGGCGGTGGTGGTGGTGGTGGTGGGGGTGGTTGGGGGGCGTCTTTTCTGGAGGTCTAGCAGAAGGAGAAGGTGCAGCACGGAGGCCACATTCCGCCCTCTCTCTGTCCCTGCCTCCGTCATCTGTCACATCTGTCTCACTCCGCCACATGTCACATGCAATTAACCAGCTTGGCAGTTAACCCTTTCAACACCGCAAAACACTAAAAAGAACAATCGCTCATATCCCGCTCTCGCCTTTTCTCCGCCTGAGCTTGTCACATTGAGACTCAGCAAATGATCTGCTACCTGATTGATAAAACACATGTGCACTGTTTGTTGGGTAGGATTTGAAACCGAACGGTTTTGCTGAATGATCAAACACTGCAGCACATGCAAAATGGTCTGGAAAAGGCTCTATTTCTTAGTACATTAAGAAATGTCCAAACGGGCAAGACAAATAATGCTCCAAAAGGCTACACTTAAACAAAATGTACTGGTTGAGTAATAGTGTATATAGTTCATATACTGTCGTGTTTCACAGGGCAGTTGCTAGGCCCTCTGCAGGGTGTATTATTGTACGAGACACAACAGGATGTTACAGTTGTGGCCGAACAATAGGGGTATGGGGGCCAGGTATGGGAAAGGTTTTATCATTAACCAAGCATCAAGTACAACAACACAGGCATAGGAAAGTCATTTGGAGTGGGGCACGGTTCCTTTGTGTTGCCACTGTAGCTCTTGTCCAGATTTCTCTCCATTCTGCTTTCCATCACTTGCTTTTCTGTCAAGTGAGCCGCACACTGTGTCTGTTTCTGCTAGCAGTACCTGAACAATGGCTCCTGCTTTAGATTACAAAGTTCTAAACATTGCCAGCGTGTTCAGTAAGCCCTCCACCTTCTGTTTTAAGTCTGTTTGTAAAAACACGTCAGTCTCCACCGCCTCCTCCATGTTTTCTCTCCGCCAACCTGATATCCAGCGGGACCCGGGCACCGGACTGTCACTGAGGTATGGTTATCCTTCACCAGAGGCTGACGGAGGCATTATTCCGATGGGAATTGTTTGACTAATAAGCATTTTCACTGCACAAGCACAGACTCCAGTCAATGCTGCCCTGGACTCGTAAAGGACACCTTGTTCGCGAGGAGGTAGTGGACACCATTAAATCTAACCACTGATCCATTAAGCACACAGTGCCATCTCCAGAGAAATACTGGAATGGTTTAAAGTAAAAATGCCCTTTTTAATTGTGGAACAAAATAAGACCCAAGAACACCAAACTGTTAATGTGAATAAATATATATCATTATGAATGTGAATAGTCATTATATATGAGTGTTCTGATGAATTAGTTTAAACTACAGTCCCACAGTAAAAAAATGTTCAAAAGATATTCATACTTCATTTACTGGACATTTACAAGAATAGTGCTAGGATCTTTTTGACTATGGCATTAATTGAATTAATAAGCTAAAGGGATAATAAGCTAAATAAAAAAAACCCAAATAGGTCAAGTTTGAAAAATTAACAGTTTTTTTTTGGTTTAACTGAAGCTGAAATATTTTGATATTTTAGATTTAGAGATAAATAACTATTTAAAAATGCATTTTCATTGCCTAAGCATTTAGATTTAGATTTAGTCAATGCAATATAGAGCAGGGAAGTGAGACAGCAGGTAGCTCTCATTGTACTGAAGTAAACCTGAACATCACTGTGTGTAGATTGTCACTAGTGAACCGGTCATTTGTCAATACTGACCCAGTCGACTTCTGCAGTGTTATGATTGTTTTGTTAGTGATTAAATAGCATCTTCAGTTCTTTATTTAAATAAAGTAAACGTACAGTAATTAAGGTATAGTTTTTTTCAAAATGAAAGGAATGTAGTCTACATACACTATTTGTCAAACTTTGGGACACATGTACAGTTGCATGCAAGAGTTTGAGCAGCCCTGGTTCTATTAATTTTCTAATAGAAGTGCAGTGTAGAATAGCAGTGGCAAAAACCCCAGTCTACAGGAAATTCTCCTCAGGATTGTGCCAAGGAAGGCATCCAACAAATCTGGCCAAACAATTATTTGATGCAAGAGTGGCTGAACTTTGATGTGGCCTACATCTACAAGCTGTTATTCATGCTCATGGAAGCACCTGTACTATCTTTTGATCTTTTGACATCAACACGCAGTGAATTAAAGTTTTTATTAACTTGGAAACATTTGGTTTAAAATTATCTGCTTCAACCAGTAAACAGTGATACAATGCCACAGCATGGCTGCTACTTAGAGGTTGCTGTTGGGGTTGTGATGCTAAGGTTTGAGAAATTGTCTGGAGCTAAATATGCAGAGACTTAAAGATGTCTGGCATCATGTTTTTTTGAAAGATATGGGCCCTGGAGTTGGCTTCCAGTTCGTCTGCTTGCTTTGTGAATTTCCCGCTCCACCTTAAATAGTGCCGGAGTTACAAGTGAAATTGAACATTAGTTTACAAAGCTTGGAAATGATTTGACAAGTGCCAACATCATCTATACAGCATGGAATGGCCTGGACTATGCATACAGTCCATCAATTTAAATGAGGAGACAACAATGTTTCCACATACCAAGCTTTCCTTATTCAGCTATGGCAATGTAAATGCAGTTTTCCAGTATATGGCACCATTAAGATTTGGGAAAGCATAAGATCAAAAAAGTGGCGTCTTTACAATGTTCTTACTGATACCGATAAAACAACAAGCCACCGATATTGACAATCCCTAGACTGACCATAAGACACTTATTAGTGAGGATACAGCAAACTCATTTTGATTGGATAGAGGGCTGATTTGTAATTTGCAAATGTGATAACATTGAGCCTATTGCACACAAGGCTGCAATAGCAATTAAATAACAACATAATGTGCACCTCCAACTCATAACGGGAGTTGGAAGAATATTCTGATGTTGTTGTTGACCAGCTGTGAGAAGTTTGTTTCTACTATCTTGAAAGTCACTTTGGAGCCTGTCGGTGTCAGCACATGTTGCGAGTGAAATAGCGATCTCCCAGGTTGCCTCTGTCAATCATGCACAAGGGTACTTCTTCCGTCTCTGAGAAATATCATTCAGAATATCCAGAGTGTACAATTAGCGGCCTCCAGTCCAGAAGCACTTCTGTCCATTTTCAGAAAGGCGAGGTTTTGTGCGGTGCTCAGGTACATGGCAATTTGAGAAACATCTGTCACTCCTGTACACAATAAGAGCACTAAGAGGAGGACCAGCAAGGCCCATACATCTGCCTTTCTCCAATCATTTTACTGACAGGAATGTACAAAGTGCCAATAGATGACACAGTAAGTCGCTTAGGAATAATATGTAAGTGCTATGTGATACTCTACTGTAAAATGACTATGTTTGAAGACAAGCCTGCCAAAACAATACAGGTAAATTATACTGATTTAGCTATTTTAAATTCAGTCCATTTTTAGTGTGGTGCTTTTCAGGTTAGATACTGTCACAAAGCCGCTTTATAGAGCTTAGAGAGCCTGGGGATCACTGAAGATGACCGCAAAGGTGCAAATAGAATATAGCATGGAAAACGCATTGAGAATATAATAAGTGATTGAGCAACATTTACTAGAAAAGCACTGGTCATGGATTTTAAACCCTTAGAAGTAACAGTTATTATCAGTGATAACAATGCTGCCATTTTGAATGAACTCATTCTCTTTTTTGTGTGATTATCTAATTGTGTGATTCTATTACCTCATATATCGTAGCATGCCCTGTAATTTCTTAACAATGCATTCCGTGATATGAGTGTTAAAAACTGACCTGACCAAACCACTTTTGCTGGATCATCTGAAAGTTTTCATTCCTCAAAACTAAAACCCAACCATTATGAAAGTTTTGTGGCTAATAACGATACTAGGAGGCTGATTATAGCCGATAGTATTGACTGATATCAGTTTTTTAAGAAATATTTTTGATTAAAATGTCATCAAATAGGTTTTGTTAAATCAAATAGGTTTTGTTAAATCAAATAGGTTTTGTTAAATATTGATTTACTGACAGATATAATGGATATATGACAGATATAGTGGTGCTGGTGGCACTAACAGGATGACTGATGAAGGGCTAATGATTGTCAGTCGTGGCTGTTGGGTCACTCCGCGCACGTTGGACAATCCGCCAGTTCTGCCTCTCTGTGGTTTGTGTAGGTCTCTCAGATCCTTTATGTTACTGTTGCAAGCCTTCATCTACCCACTCCCACCAACAGCATGCTATGGTAGCAAGGCACACAGTAGTTTGATAAAACCATCCCGTTTCCTGGAACCCTATGATCTGACCCCTCTCCAACCCTTTCAACTGTTGAATCATTCACATGTCTCACAATATCAAACCTACCCACCAAGTTTCATTCCTGTCAGTTGATTCCTTCTGGGTGCAACTATTTTGTTGTTGATGATTGTATGTATCTTTTGTCATTAAATATTATAGTTGTTTTATCTGTTGAGTTTATGTTAAGCCTTTGAAAATTAATGTCCATATAGCCATTACGGCAATAATTTCATCACGTAGTGATGTGTTCACCTTTTCAAACCCAAATACTGTACCTGGGGGCATAAGGGGTGTGGCGTGGTGTCCATTAATCCAGTGAAATCTGTAGTATTTTTTTTGATGTGATCACATCATACGTTATCAGAATTTTGATTGACTGTTTCATGAAACTTAGTTCATAAAGTTGAGACATCTGCAACTTGTGTTACTGAATTCGCAGCTGAATTTCAGATGAGCTTTACATGATGTGACTATATGCTACTTGCATAAAAGTGTAACTTAAATAATATAAATATCATATTATTGGGGTTGAGCTACCCATGATCCTTTGCAATGTTGGTTTCTATGTATTACTTGTTGTTTTTTATATTATTATGATTTGTATCTGGCAATAAAATACAATTTTGTACATTCCTAAGTTGCAAAATGTTTACACTGTCATTTTTTAAGTTTAAACAGCAGATTGTAAAAATATTCCTTTCTGTAACTTTGTAATTATACAGTTATTAATGTGTAATTACAACATAATTACTATAGTGACAACCTCTAGATAGAGATTAGCCAAATTTTTTGGATTTCTAAGACTACCTTTGAGTTTGGGAATGGTGCCATGCCAGTTAATGTTATCATTATTATGGTGTAAATAAAACACAAAACATTAGTAATTCTAGTTTCTTAAAGCCTAAGATATATTCACTGATTTTTCTGTGCATATGCTGTTGTTAGAGAGACCCCAGCCCCACATATGCACATGCAGGACTTTCTTTTGTGTCGGCTGACCCGAGGCCTAATATGCAACGCTAAAGTGTACTATCTCTCCCAGGGGCTGCGGGCAAAGGCAAGACAACACAGCAGCGCATTGCCCCAGCTTTCTAATTCTCCCTTCGCCTCCCAGCTTAATTGAGAATCTGAACAAACAAATTAATCATTGCAGCCCATAAAAATGACAGGATTCATGCAGTAGCATTCTTCATTCTCTCTAATTTGTTGTGTATGTGTGTGTGCTTGTTGCCCCCCCACCACACACACACACACACCGATGCCTCTCTTCTTATGTGCTGAATCTGCGAATTTAGCCCTTATGAAAATTACAAATAGTTGTCAAGGTTAACGAGTTAATATTCTCATTCAATATTTATTTTATGGGCACGAGAGAGCGTCTCCCTTCACCACATCCCACTGCAGAACGCGGATGGGTTTGTTAATCAAAATGACAAGGACAGTGTCCTTTTGATAATCCCCTGAATCATCGAGAATAAAAAATGAACTTTATTAATCAGCAGGCCCCTGATTAATTGTTATGAAGTGGAGCCTCGTCCATTTCCCCTCCGCATTTCCGTAATTTCCACAGAAGCCTAACAATCTCCCCAATGATTTGAAGCCTTTTGGGCTGGTGTGGAACAAAGCGGCACAGCAATAAATAGTCCGAGCCAGCGTTCTTCCTCGTGGCTGAGCTGAAATACAGTTGACGGTTATAAAATACAATTATATCTCTTCTGTACTTATAATTTCAGCATTTGCATATGAATACGAAGAGAGGGCGGAACTTTTGAGATCCAGCGAAATGAGGTCATAAAATAATCAAACCAAACCAGGATAGATTCACTGTAGGCTCCTTGTGAACCATATGTGTGGGTTTTGGCTTGATTAAGTGGCTTTATTGTGGACTGATAGTCATCTGTTCCTGGTTTTTGATTTTATATAGAGCAGTCCCTCCCTATTATGTCATGATATGGCCTGTATTACAATACTGTGCAAACTCACAGCATTTATATCATTTCAATATTAGTAAAAGAAGAAGAAAATGTATTTGACAGGAAATCCTCAACAATGCAGAATCCTCAACAACTAAATATACACTTATCATCAAAAGAATAATTGCACCCAGAAGGAATCAACCAACAGGAGTGAAACTTGGCGGGTAGGCTTAATATTGGGAGACGTCACTGATTCAAGATTCACACTCTACCATGCATGTGACGTAAACAAGACTGGGCCTTATTGCTATACCTGATTAACCCAACAGCCACGATTGTGGGAATTCAGTAAACAGTCATGCCCTCCATGACTCATCCTGTTAGCGCCA
The DNA here is from genome assembly GCA_034552555.1 of Semaprochilodus insignis. Taxonomy (NCBI): domain Eukaryota; kingdom Metazoa; phylum Chordata; class Actinopteri; order Characiformes; family Prochilodontidae; genus Semaprochilodus; species Semaprochilodus insignis. The sequence continues at coordinate 5,030,720 of CM067492.1, read as the reverse complement.
GCACCATTGGCAGACGGCTGCAACACGCAGGACTACATGCGTGCAGACCGTTATGACAGCTGTCCTTAACACCACGTCAATGTTACCAAAGACTGCAATGGTGTCATGCCAGAATGTCATGGAGTGACTCAGAATGGTAGGGGGTCATCTTCAGTGACGGATCCCGCTTTTGTCTTGGTGGAGATGACCAATGAATCTATGTGTGAAGGCACCGTGGTCAGCACCAAGATGAACGGTTTGTTGTCACGCGTCACACGTCCAGAAGGCCTGGTATCATTCCATCTCCACCCCTACCGCAAAATCTGCCAGAATTGTGTGAGAATATTCAAGCTGCATGGGATGGATTATCACAGGACACCATTAAGAATCCTTACAACTCCATGCCGAGACGTCTGGCATGTTGCATTAGCAAACATGGCAGCCCAACACCATACTGAGAGGCACTACTTCTGTATGTGTAGCTCAATAAATATCAACCATATCAGTTTTTAGACTTTACCTTCTTTCCAAATAGCATTTCAATCTGACATTCCCTTCTGGGTGTAACTATTCTTTAGATGATGAGTGTAATATCACTTTGTCAGCATGTATGTTTTAGAAGCTGGTTGCATTTTCTGCTTCTCACGATCTTAATCCCAAGTCCCAAACACATTCCATGATCTTCAGGTCTGGACTCCTGGTAGGTCCATTGTTTTAAGTACATCATTAGCTTCTATGTTTGATTTGTAAATTCTCTTTTTTTTCCTTGATAACGGGTTTTTGACAGATACATATCCTTTCAGACCCATGACTTCTTACAGTGGAAAGATGAAAGCACTTTTTCTGGTCTGAGGCAAGAGCTGAGCTTGATTTTCTCCAAAGGTAGAAGATTTAAGTACTGTTAATCTGATGGTGACAGATTTGGTTTCCTTGTTCTATTGTTTGGAGTCCCATTTTGTTTCTAATCTGCATAAAAATCTTTTGCAATCCAGTTTTGAAACCCTTTGTTTTATGCCTTTTTAAAAATGGGTTTAAGCAAATGGATTATGTAATATCTAATCTCCTCAGAAATATCTCCTGAAAAATGAATATTCTTAATGACTCTTTTGAGGGGAAATTGAGTAGAAGAAGAAAATGAGGGGATGGTATTTGACTTTAGCACAGTATTCACAATAGCACAGCAGTAATTTAGCACCATTATTTTTTAATGGTTTGTCAATGTATAATGTTTTAAAGGGGCCTATTATGCTTTTTTAAGTTTTTGCCTTTTCTTTAGTGTGTTCTGTAGCTGTTTGTGCATCCAAATGGTCTGTAAATCACTAAAGCTCAAAGTAGATGCCAGAGGGGGAAACTCTCCTCCACAGAAACCACTTTTCTCAGCTGTCTTTTGTAGGAATTGTAGAAAATTCCAGCCCTTTTCTCTGTTACAAGGTGACATCATCTCATAACACAATACTTAATGCCTGCCTACTGGCAAGCTTGGCACACACTCACATGCTACTGTTTTCAAATGCTTTGACACCATCAGAACTGAATGGGCAAGCTGACCAATCTGAGCACACTGGGTCCATCAAGAGGTGGGACTTAAGGACACAGTAGCTCTAACAGAGACAGAGGGTGAATACAACTGTACCAGAATGTAAAGAATATTGTGGTTTTGTCAAAATTGAAGCATGTAAATCTATTGTAGTAGTAGACTCCAGATACGAGATTTTGTTGCGACTGCAATAACTGAAAAGTCTAGTATATAGTCACTGTCCAAAGAATAACAAGTATCTCCAAAATGGCAACTTTACAGGAGAGGGCAAAAACCTAATTAAATTGTAATACAAGTCAATGGAACCAGACTTTTTTCCAAGCTATTTTGGGCCATTTCTGTTTGTCCATTCATTATGAAATTATCAAACAACGTAAACAGCAGCTGCAGTGTTCAAATGAGGCAAAAGTTAAAATCGACAAAAATTGAGATGTGTTTTTCTTTGGACAGCGATGATATATACTATATATAATATATACTATGTATACTTATTTTAGCCACACCCATGCTCTAGATAGGGAAACTGCATCCCTGCCCCCCACGGCCACATTTTGTTTTAAAGTGTCTCAAAGTCTGAAAATCAGTCTGTAACCTTAAGACTCTTATCTACTGAAACACATTGTCTGGAAATAACCAGTGTATTAATGAAAAACTTTACTTCATGTGTGTGCAACTGTCCAAAGTATGCATTGTTTGGTGTATGTAAAGAGTACAATGCATGGTGCATAGGGTAGAAGAAAATGCAAAGGAGGGCAGCCTGGTGCCTTGTGCTCTTTCTCTTCCAGCCAAGGTTTTATTCCCAACAAGAAGTCCTGCTGGTTCTGATTGAAGACCACACATCTGTGTGAAGCTTCATCTCAAAGTCTTATTCAGACCATCTGAAACGACAAGACCCCGTTAAAAAAAAAAAAGGAGAAGTGGGGCAATTAATACTGCATACATTGAGCGTTTATAATTAATATATAAAACGAAATGAAGTTTGCATAGTGCTGGAGCAAGGTTGGATTTCTTATCTAATTTACATGAGCGTGTCAGACATGTGACGCTCATTTGCTCTGAAGCTCTGGCCATGAAACGGAATATACAAGCTCAGAAAGTTTCACATCTTCGGGGGGCTTTTTCTCCCCACAGCAGCTCAGTCGTCGCGCAGAAAGGACAGAGCCAAGGAAAGCTGAGCTGCTGGGCCCTAATGAAGGATGGTCCCTTTGTTTTATTAGCCACTTTCCCTATTTGTCACATAGTCATTTTCTAGCCTGCTGTCAGGCAGGGAGCTGCTATCAGTCGTTCCACTGCGCAATCCGGAGAACAAAAGTGATCAAAACAGCGTTGCCTTGCTTCTGAGGCCCAACAATTAAAGATCTGTTTGTTTATGTTCATTTTATCGTCTACAGTAACCAGAAGTGGGCAGTCAATATTTTTCATTATACGGAATTAATTGGAAGCGTCTTTTTTCCTTTTTTTTCCTGAGATTCCCTGCATAGTCGATTAATCCATTCCACATAGGTGTCCAACCTCCAGTCCTTCATCCACATATATAAATGAGCATGAATGGTAGGAAGAGTGTGAATATTTTACGGAGAGCCGTCAATTCCGCTGGTCCTCAGTGGAGTGGGTGGTTCGGTGTGGCGTGCTGTTAATTGTGGAGGTGTTTTATCCATCAGCGTGAATTATTCAAGGAGATCGTTAATAGCTATCCCAGATCCAGGAGGCTGCGGGAAGAGAGACAAAGCCTGCTGTAGCGAGGCATCATTACCCCCGCCTCTGATCTGAGCCTGCCTCGGCTTCCCTCCGTCTCCCGGGCCTCCTGCGTTGCTCTTGAGACCAGGAAACAAACAAACTGCCAACCAGGAAGTCATAAATCCAGAGTGAAGGTAAGAGGGCTGGCGAGTAACAACCTGCACAAGCTTTCAACAGGAAGACACAGAACAGCGGGACTGATTGGCTGGGATCACTCCAACTTGTTTATCTGAGCTCTTTCATGACACACAGCTTCCATTTCTCTTATTTTGTGGACTACACACATGCCTGCACTCTTAAAGGGCCCATATGCTACATTATTCTTGACTTTTGCTTGAGTTTTGCTTTAAAATACACCATCGCTGTAAACAAGTATCTCTAAAATGGCAACTTCACAGGAGAGGACAAAAACCTAATTATATTTTAATGTAAGTCAATGGAACCAAGCATGTTAATCTATTCTAGTAGACTAAAAACATACAGTTATGAACAGTGAAATAAGGCCTTCTTTGAAATTGTTGAAATTTTAAAATGTATGTACCCTTTTAAATATATGAAATTTTGTAGCAACTGCAATGATATCTAGTATATCGTCACTGTCCAAAAGACAACAAGTAGCTCCGAACTTCACAGGAGAGGGCAAAAACCTAATTTCATTTTAAAGTCAATGGGACCAGACTTTTTTCCAAACAGTTTTGGGCCATTTCTGTTGGTCCATTCATCATGAAATTTGTACATAGTGTAAACAGCAGCTGCTGTGTTCAAATAATGCATAAAAGTAAAAGTCTACAAACATAGAAGTACATATTTTTCTTTGGTCAGCGATTGTGATATATGGATTTTATCAGTAGAAAGCCTTTACTGTGAAACTCAAACAAAAAACAAATTGTTTTACATCTTTAGTAAATGCAAGAATCATGCTAGATGTATTCAAACTCTGCAGGTGCCCCATGATTTCTTCTAAAAACGTTGAGAGAATATGCAGTGCAATGTTCAATTAATGTTAACAGGAAGTGGTCTTTTACTTTCCAGATTGTTTTTTCTAATGGTAGGAGAATGTTCTCTAAAACAATTCTGTCATCTCTGGTCTCAGTAACACCCATAAAACATGTTCTGAATGTTGCGCTGAGAACGTTCTTCTTTTGTTACCATGTAACGCAGTCTGTGGCCCTGACAACATCTTCAAAACATCCTCTGAACATTGCATTTAAAACGTCTTGGCATTAACATTTAACCTTATAGGAACATTATCTGAAATGATAAACATCTTTAAAACATTCTTTTAACATTAGATTAAACCATTTTCTTTAAAACTTTATTAGAACTTTTAGATAATGATAGCCAAAGTTTTGGGAACATTCCCTGCTAGCTGGGGCTACAGCAGTACACATTTCATTGGTAAGTTCTGGTTGGAAACAAAAGAGTTAAACGTGGCATCAGAGGTATCTAGGCACCCAGCACTCATTGGGTGGAAAGCAGCAAACACCCTGAAAAGGTCACCAGTCCAGATACTCTCACACCTAACGGCAAGATCTCCTAGATGTCTGTCTGCATGTCTTGGGACTCATTTACAACAAATGGCTCCAGTCATACACATGTCATTGGTAGGTTCTGGTTGGAAACAGAAGGGTTAAATGCCAGAGGTGTGTAGGTAAATACAGCCAAGCAAGCTCTCCCATTAGTTGGCGCTGAATTTATTAATGAGGACGAACATAATAAAGACAAAATTGATGTTTTGCTTTACAATTTAAAATTTTTTAAATCTCTTTAAACATTAGAATATAACAGGCTGTTTTTCAGGCTACACCTTTAAGACTGTGATATGATAATATGATTTTTCAGTAAGCCGTCCTTTGTAACTTCACCATGAATGGGTGGAGCTAAACCTCTATAGGCTGAATTGGTTGATATGTGTCTTTGGAGTAAGAATAGAATAGAAGAACCTGTCAGTGGATGGTTCTTTGAAGACTTATTTGTCAGAAACTGTGTGTAAACTGTAATGAACATTTTTGAATTTTAAAGGAACAACATGTAAAGTTTTAAAACATTTCAAAATGAACTAAAATCATCAACAGAATCTTAGAGCTTGATACTGAACACTCAACGTTTCTTCTAGATTGGCAAGAACTGAAGAGGGAGGTGGAGGGACTGTGCGTTCCTGGTGTGCTGACCTCTATTGTTTGGAGTATAACTTCGGCATCATCTTACAAGTTGCTCCTCTTCCATGTTCCTCTACGTAATTCATCAGTTCTATATCAGCTACAGTCTTTTGTAAACTCCAAATCCCTTCCCACAAAAAATGATATTCTTAAAAATAAGGCCACAGAGTGTTCTTTAAGCAATACCACAGAAGAACCACCTTTGATTCCCTTAAAAATGTCTATGAAATTTAGCACAATGTAAAGATTCAATACCAATTTATGGGTTCTTCCTAGAACGCTTGCATTGTATACATTTTAACATTGGAAAAGTTTTTTTCCACATTCAGAGATCTCATTTTTTTAAAAAAACTTGATTCCTTAAGGAACCTAAAACTGTTTCCCTCAAAGAACCCTTTGCTATAGAATAATCATTCCAGTGGGTGTTTTTTTAAGACCTGTTATTGGAAATGAAGTGTGCAGAACATTTTTGAAGTTTCCAGAACCTGTATGTACAGGCCTTATACTACTTCAAAAAAACTAAAACAAAGTGTACTGTTTTTCAGAGGAATCTACTACACTCCACAAAGGATTCTTTCAGCAGTGCCACAGAAGAACTGTATTTGGTTTCCTAAAGAACCATCCATCCATCCATCCATCCATCCATCATCGTAACTGCTTATCCTCCCGGATTGCGGTGGGTTGCTTGAGCTTATCCCAGCACTCATTGGGCGGAAAGCAGAAAACACCCTGAACAGGTCAACAGTCCTCACACGCTCACACCTCTCCAACACGTCTGACTGAATGCCTTTGAACTGATTTACTAAAAATGGTTCAATCCATTGAAAGGCATTTGGCATCAGACGAGGTGAAGGTGGCATCATATTTAGTATCTAGAGTGCATTTCCTAAGTGCTGTTGGTTGCATTATGGGATCTTCTTGAAATTTCCTTTTTTAGTCATAAAGATGTCCTGAATGACCCAGATGTTAGGTGTCAATGCTGAGCAGAGAGAACGTCCATTATGAACCAAACGACATGCTAAGTAAGTATCCCCTCTGCGCAACAGGCCGTCCAACATTTTAACAGCATTTTGCAACACAAACGTACTCAAAGGCCTTGCGGTGAAACCAGTCATAACGCAAACATCTCTCCCTGAAGTGATAAACAGAAGTCCATCATTGTGTTCCCGATGTCATTAAATTCCTCACAGCCCCTTTTAGAGGCAGCTCAGCAGCACCACACTGACATTGTTTTGCCAAAGCCTAGCAGAACTGATTTTATCAGTTCAAGTTTTCTCAGCAACGTCTTCAAAAGGCATTCATGGCCAAGGCTTTTTGGGCTTGTCAGATATTTCTTTGGGTTTTAAGAAGGCTCAAGTTAGTGGACCTAGTAGACCCATTTCCATTATGGGCAAAGTAGTATGCTCACGCCCTTTGTTTGGAAAAAAATGCTGTTATTATTATTCAAGGCTTTCATGAGCAAGTCCTCATGTAAACAAGGCCGCACACTAAATCGTTTGATGTACTCTATTGGCCTGCAAGTGGTTTCCTGCATCGTTTAGGTGCGATGATATTCAATTTCCATTTTATCCTTGAACCCATGTTAGCAATCAAATTTTCTGCATAAAGAACAAACCAAAATGGGTCATCGTCGCCCCCGCTGGATTTCCTTTACACATGCTCTGTACCAGTGGCTTCAAATCCATCTTTACCATGAGGAGTCCTTTCAAATGGTGATCTATGAGTCCAGGGAACAAAAGCCTCTCCTTCAATGACAAGACCCGAAGTGCATCAGCCAGTCTCTCTCTTTTCAAGTAATTCCAGCCACGGCTATTCAGGGTTTGCCCTGTGGCTACAGAGAGCACTCCATTCTCCAGAAATAGCCATAGCTCATCTTTCACAAGAGCTCAGGTTGGCTTATTGAGATGAGGAAAGCGAGGGGGGGGGGGTGTATAAGTGGGGGGAGGGTAGATAGGGGTGTTGCTCATTTGAATTTCTGTCTCTTCGATGAGCTAAGCGATTATGACGCTGAGTTAATATTGAAGTTTTGGGAATGCTCGGTGTTGTGCCGCTCCAGGGCCCCTGGCATGCATCCGGAACACGAAACTTGTCATCAGACATCTTATCACGCACGTCTGGCTGTCAGAAATGGCCGACATTTGCACTTTAGCATTTTACCTCCCGACTCCCAGACTAGAAGGAAGATTATGAACTTCAAAGCAACTTTAATTCAAGATCTTTGCCTGTGTCAGTACACAGATTTCTTATTATTGTACTTTTATAAACATAGATCTTTTCAGACGGTGGACAAACAAGGATAAACCCCAGACGAGCGCTTCTTCCACAGTAAGACAAAAAACACATTCCATTGGCGTAGCAGCTGCAGTCGGTGGCCACCTTAACAGACTGCAGAGGAGATTCAAAGCTCTACTGAGGGTACTGGGGCACTTGGCAGCATCCTCCTCTTAATGTTACCCACAAATCACTTGAAGCTCTCGTGCATGGCTGTCCTGGACAATTCCAGGACAATAAATCTGGGCAAATTAACCATGACCCCAAATCCCACGTAATAAAACCCGCTTTCATTCTCGCACATTTTTGCAGTGTCTTAGGAGTTGCCATTTACTGATAACTTCCAAGACTGGAAACACTTCTCTTTCACTGATTACTGCACATTACTGTACACTTATCTTATATTTTTCCACTGCAGAACCTGCATATGGAAAGCTCTTAAAAAAAGAAGAAGGTACCATGAAGTGTTCTTTGGTCAAAGCCTAAAAAGAATCGTTATTGTTTCCCTAAAACGAGTTTACGATTGGGATTTGTGCATGAGAAAGACATTTCAAAAGCTTAAAGAACCTTAACATAACGTAAAGGATCTACACCAATTGAAGGGTTCCTTACATTTGAAAAAAGTCACAGACAATATCATTTACAAGAACTTTTTTTGGCACCTTTATTTTTGAGAGTGTGGTGTATTCTTAAAATAGTGCCACACGGGACACTTTTGGTTCCCTAAAGAACTTTGTTTAAAACAGAAACTCGTGAGTGTGAAAGGGTCTTCACATATGTAAAGGCTCTATTTTCTTCATTTACACAAATGGTTCTCCAAAGAACCATCCATTAATCCATAAGGTTCTTGACAAGCTTATTTTAAAGATGTGGAGCATTGTGAACAAACTGAACAAAGTGTCAATTATACAATTGCCATAGAAGAACCAATTTTAGATCCTTTAAGAACTATATGGGAAATAAAGATTCAGGAGTGTACAGAACATTTTAAAAGGTAAATAACCTAATATAACGGGGTTATACCAGTTTAAGGGTTGTCCATAGAACTTTATGTGGAGGGTATTCACATTCCCAGATCTCATTTGCAAAATGGTTCTCTAAAGAACCATTATTTGAGAGTTTTTTCTGTTAGCTTCTCACAAAGCTACCTTTATAGCACACTTATTTTTAAGAGTGTGGTCTAATCTTAAAGTAAATGGTGCCAAAAAGGCTTTTTTTGTTCCCTAAAGAACCATGTTTGAATAATGTATTTCACGTAGTGTAAAGTTTCTATATGCAGTTAAAGGGTTTGTCTTAGAACNCTTCTCACAAAGCTACCTTTATAGCACACTTATTTTTAAGAGTGTGGTCTAATCTTAAAGTAAATGGTGCCAAAAAGGCTTTTTTTGTTCCCTAAAGAACCATGTTTGAATAATGTATTTCACATAGTGTAAAGTTTCTATATGCAGTTAAAGGGTTTGTCTTAGAACCTTTACATTTTCACAGTTCTACACAAATGGTTATTTTAAAAAAAAGTATTTTTTGATTATTGCCATGGAAGACCCATGTCTGAAATAGAGATTTGGTAATGTGGAGAACCTTTTAAAAGCTCAAAGATCCTTCATAAAATATAAAGGGTCTATACCTTGTGGTATATGTATATATAATGTGGAGGTTCTTTCAAGTTCTTCACATTTATGCATATCATTTGCAGAAATGGTCAAAAAAACATCCTTTGAAAAGTGGTTCTTTATGGCTTTACTCAAAGAACGCTTTGAAACATTTTGTTCACTGAAGATCCATGCTTGAAATAGACATTTGTGAGTATGAAGAACCTTTTAACAGCTTAAAGAACCCTTACATAATATACATGTTCTACACTAATTTAAGCATTCGTTCTAGAAACTAAAAACTGGCAGAGGTTCTTTAAACATCAAAAAGGTTCTTCACACTCACGTCACTTACAACAATAGTTGTCTACAGGATCATAAATTGAAAGGTGTTTTCTACAAACAAAAAGAGATGGTTCTTTACATGTTAGGTAAGGGCAATGATTCCTATAGAGAAGCATTTAATGCTTGGTAAAATTATTTTTCAGCTTGATGAAGTGTGGTATATGGTTCTATATAGAACCTTTTTGGAAATGACCAAAAGGGGTTCTAGTACTGTTATGACATCAAGCATGTGGTATGCTCACTGTGCCACAAAGAGTTCTTTGAGTGTTGCCACTTCTGGTCCTTAAAGATCCATGTCTGAAATAGAAATTCATGAGTTCTTCCTGGAACCTGGAACCTTTCAATACATCTCACTTACAAAAATGTTTCCAAACAATCATCTATTGAAGGGTTTTTAGGGAACCAACATGGCAGTGCTCCAAGAACCCCTTTTTTGGCATCTTCAAGAGTGTGTATATATATTTTAGATATGTATTTTATAATGAACACATGCCTCCATTACCTGCATATCAACAATAAACTGGCAATGCAGACTTGCCTCTTGATTGAGGTGCCCTCAGTCAGAATTCTAATAGACTTGTTTTGTTTCATTTCACAAGATCTTTCTAGTGCTGCCCAGGAGACTGCTACAAAAAGAATTCAATGACCCATAATAGATGCCATTTGCGTAGCCTCCTGTCTAATTGTCCTCCAATGGATATGATAAAATTAGAATCCCATTTTGATTGCATGCTTGCCATTTTGCATTGAATGAGAAAATCGTTGCGCGTCGAGATGCCTGTAAATCTGGCGTGCCATCCACTAACGCTCCCATCTTGTTTAAAAAATAAAACACGCCTGAGAAGCTCTGGCTTCCTATCCTGTGAGAAAGGCATTTTTATAAATGGCTGATAAAAGCATGGCAGTCATCTCTCTGTGACATATTTGTTCTTTAACAACAAATCACAGGCTCCTGACGCCTGGCACCTGAATACAGAACAATGGAGAGATGAGGGCAAGATTGTCTTCATTAGGCACATTAATATTCATAGAAAGTAGAAAATCTGACACCAGAGAGGACTTGGTAACCTTTTCTCATATTAGATTTTTTTTTCTCTCTTCCTTAACACAATTAAAGTCCGGCAATGACTTAATTAATGCTGCTTTCTGTCAGGCGCTTTAAAGAACTGTCAATTTGGCCCCGGTCTGCCTGTCAGGAAGGAAGAAAGACAGTCATCCCACTCTGCCGGGAGACAGGCAGAATCACAGTGCCGGAGAAAGTCAAATTCCCAGACACCTTGCCAAATTGATTCTTTTAAGGGTTTTCTTGTAGATTATCCTTTTTTATCCTCTCTCTCTTTCTCTGTCTCTTTCTCTCTCTCGCTCCTGCAAGCATTTTGAATTGGAGGATGAATCTAAATCCTATGTACATTCCAGAATGTGTTTTTTTTCCCTCTATATGACTGTCTGTTTTGACTCATTCTCAAGTGGCTTTGTTATTACCTGAATAAATCTGTCCATCTATGTATCTGTCTATCCATCCATCCATCCATCCATCTATAACTCTATCTATCTATCTATCTATCTATCTATCTATCTATCTATCTATCTGACCCATTCCTCAAATGCCCCATTCCTCAAATGTCATTACCATCTATAACTCTATCTACCTATCTGTCTATGTATCCATCTATGTATCCATCTATGTATCCATCCATCTATCTATCTATCTATCTATCTATCTATCTATCTATCTATCTATCTATCTATCTATCTATCTATACTGTATATATCCATTGATCCATCCATCTGTAACTCTACTTGTCTGTCTATCTGTCTATCCATCCATCCATCCATCCATCTATCCATTCATCCATGTATAGATGTGTGAATGTATAGAAGGTTCTAGGACAAATCCTTTAACTGCAATAATTATATCTAGGCAAGTGAAATTATACATCTAGTTTCTATATCTAATATGTTGTATTTTATGATTGACCTTTATTATAAGCTCTATATTGTTACTCTATTATGAGCTTATTTATCTTGTTTTTAGACATGATTTACTTGTTGTAAGTGATTTTAGTGTGTTAAATTATAACTACATTGGCAGATAATTCGGCTTGTTTCAAGCACATTTCTTACAACAAGCAAAGCTATTTGCCAAAACAGTGAGATAATTGGCTGAATCACTTAAAACAAGTAGAAACATATAGAAATAAGTGACTCTTGTAATAATAACACAATACTATACTTATAAATTCCTATATATAAACTGTTAAAAAATATAATGAAACATATAATGAAACATGAAATGAAATGAAATATTACATATGACAAATAGATTTAAGAACATTTTACTTGCCAAGACACCATCTTTTGCATTTGACATTAAACCTTAACATTATATGAAGGTTCTTTATATATATAAAAAAAAATCTGATTCTATTTCAAACTTGGATCTTTAGGGAACCAAAAGTGTTTTTTTCTCTGACATCCCTCAAATAACCATTTGGGGCGATACTGGCGAATATTCCTCACTCTTAAAAACTTTATTTGTGCAGTGCTATAGAAAAAACACTTTTGGTTTTATAAGGAACAAACAATTCAACTGATGGTTCTCTAGAAATCCATTTTTGTCAGTTTGGTATGTGAGCGTGAGCAACTTTAATGTTAAAGATCCTCCACATAAGGTAAAGAACAATGTAAAGATTCTTCCCATTGTGTGAATACGTCTGTGTATACACCCCTGGTCAAATGTTTTGTTGAGGTTATTATAAGTGGAAATAAAATAGCACTTCATCTACAGGCCGCATACTGACATTTGACATTACTACACAAGTTCTATTGGTTTCACAATCATGAAATTTGAACACAAGTGTAACTGCAGCTTGTACGAGGTTTAGGCATTATAATTACTAGTATATCCCTGCACGGTTATGCAACATAGTGTCCTAAAACAAGTGGTTTTGTTCTGTGATTAAAACCAAGTCAACAAATGAAGACACTAAGTGCCAGCTGAATTCTGGTCTTTGTTGGATGTCAGTACAAAAAATACACATCAGAGAGAAACGCACACCCATTTCCTCGAGAGTTGTGCTGTCGTGAAGTGCGAGCTGCAAGCTGTCCAAACAAGATGACAGTTGAAATGGCTTCTGCTAATGACTGATTTCCCTCTCGCGTGCGTTTTTGATCAAAAAATAACTTGGTGCTCGTCGAGTGGCACTGGCCAGAATTGTTGTAATGGCTGCCGAGACATGGAAAGCCTGCTGAGGAGTGAGATCTAACAGCATTGGCGCAATGGTGATTTGACGATGATCTCCAGCAAGTATTTACATGACTTATAGAGTTGACTGGTTATGCCATTGTTAAAAAATGACTGGAGAACTCCCATACTCTATCTATCTATCTATCTATGAAACCTATAAATTAACATTATTGCACTACAATAATTCATGAATAGTGTAATGATAATAATAATAATGATAATAATAATAACAACACCAACAATAATATATTTTCAATATTCATCACACACAATCATTTTCCTGGCAGCATAAATTTACTATAAAAACATTTATAACTTTGCAGCATTTTATGGTCTTCTGTAATGCATACTGTATTCTTACTGTAACTTCGAATATTGGATTTTAGATGTTAGTTGCAGAGCAAATTGGGAAAAAAACTGGTAGTTTGTGCAGGTTTGAGTGGCTTGTAGTGGAGAAATGATTAAAGTTTTGTTCATTTTAATTAGTCTTTTATTATTTATATGCTTTTATTATATATGCACGTTTTGGTATTCCAACCATAAATTAAATTGCTTATGTTACAATTAATAGATATTGGACTAATAGATATCAGACAAACAGAACTGCACCACTGTGACAAATAGCATGATTTTTCTAAACATTTGGGCATTTGCAGGCTAGACAGGTTTGTTGTGTTCACCTATATCTTTTTATGTTGTGCTACATACTGCAGCAAAAAACCCTCAGGGAGCTGTGCATTAGAAATACAGAGGAATGCAGAAATATGGTAATTAAATCAGTATTGTAATTTTGTAAAACAGCACGAGTGCTGTAAATTACTTTGTAACTCAACACAGGCTTGTCCCATTATAGTATCTCCTGGGTTTGGCATACAAACTCTTCCATCAGTTCAAACTGCTGGTATACTACCCAGTTGAAGGCACATTGAGATAAATACAGCAGACAAAAGATGCCGTATCTCCCAATGAATCAGTGACAAGGAATGAAAAAAAGAACATACAGACAGCTGAATGTGCCCTATATACAGTAAGGTAAAACAGTTTTAATTCTCAGCAACGGGCTCCTCATCATGCTGTCAACGATTGCAGACTGAACATAATTTCTTGATCACATCTATTACAAGGTGTGAAGCTGGTGGAATTGAAATGCCTCCCCTGTATTAATGAGCCAGTATCTACCATTATGCAGAAGAAGGTGTAATGCTTCTGTCAGGTGGCTGGCTGGGGGAAACAGATTGAAACAGCAAAGGCTTTGCTCTCGGTGCCGAATGCAAAACAATGGAGACTTCACGCGGTAATCACGTCATCGTATGAAAAGAGGGAACTAATTGGAATTATACTAGTACAGGCAGTGAGCTCATTAAAACCTTGAGCACTACCTCATGATAAACAGTCACTTTAAGGGACTGGCACTAATGTGATGAGGCAAAGGCTCTATTTCTCACTTGCCGATGAACACATCTCCTGCTTAAGCTCCTTAGTCTCACTCACTGGTGCATTTGGGAATGGAGGCCTAATTGCCATCAGAAATTAGCGTGATGCTAACCAAGCTCGTTCCATCGGGGGAGGATCAGGAACGTTACTTTAGCAGATTGTCACTCATGCATCGCACCGCGGTTCTAGGAGTGAGCCCGGCAAAATACTAAGAAACATTTGTTCCACATACTTGAAGCTATAGACGATTACCACGTGCTAAAAGGTCATGAGAAGCTGGAAAATGCACTGCTTTTATTACAAGGCCTACTTTATTCAGGTGACCGAGACCAGTTTGTATTCTAATAAGGACAACAATGTGCATTACCCTTTTAACGACTCTCAATCAAATCCCGAAAAATACACAACACATCCACAGGACACACAAAATGCTAGACTTTAAGGTGTGATTATTTGGCCTCTCCTGCTGGAGCTCCCTCATAAAAGAGGACCGGGGCCACATTAAGGCTCGATTTGGTGACACCCATTATGTGGCTATGTCTTTGTTTGTTGCAATGATCCACATATTTACTTCTATTCACTGCTCACAACAAAGGCAAATCACACAGAGCCCAACTTATGCAATGATTCCATCATGTTTACCACAGGCCTAATAAGACCGTATGTATGATATGGAGATTGACACTCGCTATGGTAATGAGTGAAGCTAATATTTCCTAAGAGCAGCTAAAATGATTTCTTCCCTAACAACATCTATTTAAGGCACAGGTAGTTAAGGCAGCCATCTTGTATAATGGGCTATTTCATTGTTACATTATTTTAAATATGTCAGACCTTGGGGCCATTTGAAAGGTATGTCAATTACAGTGGAGTTTTGGACATCTCATGTGTCAAAACAATGTGACGAGGCCCGCCATCTTGCGCCTGGCTGCTTACAGTTGCCTTGCACCATTATAAGCGGGCCATGATGACACTCAGACACAGGAGTGACAGTTAGGCGAGCAATTGACTCATTCCGCTCATTGTTAAATTGATCTGGGCCAAAAATAACCCTTCATCCCCGCGCCTCTCCATCACACTTCATTACATCGCACGAGGACAGAATCCTTTGCGCCATTTTGCCTGTATTCAAATCTCTATAATACCATCTCATGTTTAAAGACTGGCCATAAATCCCATATCAGGTCTTAATGACCATAGCTGGCTGGCCGGTAATATGTCACTGTTCGCAGGCGATCACCCGGTGGGGAATAGACCATGCCAGTCTTAGTAATTGCACACACAGAGAGATTTATATCGCCATTATGTTCACCCATGAGAAATAATTCAAACACTGAATAAAGTGCAAAATGTGCTAGTTACAAATCCCTAAACTTTCAGCAGGCCTATTCCGGCCTCATCTAATGCATTTTAGCCCGCCGTATATGAATTACTCTGCATGAAACGTCTGTGGGCTTCCTTCTTTTGAATGTTAGCTCTGGGAGGCAGGTTGGAGATCTCTACAAATAATCGCTGACAGACAGATAAACAGTTGCGAGAAAAGGAGAATACAATGGTAGGGTTGTTCCTAAGAGGTGATTTACTGTCAAACTCGGAATTACTCTCCTCCAGCTGAGGAAAAAAAAAAAGAAAGAAAGTATTGGGCAACATTTGTCTGCTCTTTGATCAGTGTGGGTGAGAGAGTCAAGCTCAAAGACTGTTGAGCACACCCTTGGCTCCCTGGGTTTCTAATATTTTCCTGAGGCGTTGAGATTACATGATTGAAGGAGCTGCCAGTGGAACTCCCTAGGTGCACTCCCCTGGCTTTTGTTGTTCAACCTCTCCATGTTCTCCTGGGGGAGCCAGCAGGTGCAGGCTGACGCAGGTTTGATCACCTTGGTTGCGAGAGCGACTAGGAGCGCACCTGAGACCGAAGGGAGAAACACTGCAAGCGAACAGGCCCGCGTTTGACAGGCTAATGAACGGCCTCCCCAGGGGTTACGCAGTCATTGTGGTTGTTGTTCCAGACAGGACACGACAATCATTTGGAGCTGCTGGCCAGAATGGAAAACAAGATGGTGTGACAGCGGTCAAAGTCTCAGGACTACTCTGTCTTCAAAGTAAAGGTGCCATAAAGGATTCTATATTGAGATGGAACTACCTAGATGGACTGTTAAATTGGAGAACGTGAAGAACCTTTTCCATGTTAGGAACTACTTTTTGGTTGGTTGGTTCTCTGGAAGAGCACATTCATACATGAAGTGTGCGAAGGTGAAGAGCCTTTTTTACTGTTGAGAAATTCCAGATAATGTTAAGTTTCTATAGTAATCCATGGTTTGAACCGCACGTCCAAATTTAAAACCTTTACTTTATTGCGTGTAACATGAATATCATGCTCCTCCAGATAAGTGAACTCTCAACAAGGCTAAAGAGTTTCCTCTCTTCCTGTCAGAGTAAGGTCAGAGGCGCATTTTAGCGTGTGCGAGACAGGCCAAGGCTCCGCTGAGGCTAGTAGGGGAAGTAGCGGTGCAGCAGGGAAGTGCCATGTCGTCTTCAACAGCCATCAAGAGCAGGTCAGTCATGCAGCCTGCTGTCCCTGCCTACTCGGCGGTGGCTCTGAGTGCTCAGTGTTTTGTCCTTCTCCAGACCGACCGCCACTTCTCTCTCTCGCTCTCTCTCTCTCTTTGCCTGGACTCAGGGGGCTCACTCACCAGTGACAGCCCCAGTCAGATCATACCCCTGCAATCAAATAGAGTTTTATTAGATCTGTCTTGCCGGGCCAGCGCTCCACTGCAAAAACATGTTTTGTTCTCTTTAACCTATTCCGCTGGGGACGCAAACCAACAGTGACACTGTCATTTGCGAGCAATGCAGTAGGACTCCCTCGTGGTCCAAATGTCAGATTACACCACGCAGTACTAGTTATCCTCCCTAAATATAGCTCCTTGGGTATCAGGGGCTGTCGCAAGAAATTCACGGTTTCACACACACATGCCCTTTAGTGGGGCCCATGACACTGTCTCAAACCTCAAGAAGTTGCTAGGACGAGGCTAATTGCAAATTCATAACCATTTCTTAACTCACTGCGGGATCTGAGGAGGAGGAAAAAAAGCACCTCACCTAGCCCCTTTATTTGATCTGCACATTAAATTGCAAACTCAAATTCTTTCAAATGAACCGCTTGTGGAACTGAAAATTTGCACTACAATTCACAGACAAGCAGGTCTTCGCTGATGGATGTGTAATGCCCGTTGCACCTTTATGAGCACTTTAGTCTCTTTGCATCTCAACCTGTTGTATGATTGTCTTGCATGTCAAGCTAAGATGCAGTGTTCTTGACCCTGGTCACATTTTGTTGTATGCAAAAAAGCTAATACTCAATCATCTGTCATCACCCCACCATAATTTTGTACAGAGAGTGTGACGGCGGTAAAGAGAGTTTAATGGCTCCACGGTGTGGGTGTGAGGGTCTATCTTTCCACATGGTTCATTTATTTCAAGCCCTATCCAAAGGAAATAGCTTTCGCCGCACCACTGATACATGTACAAGGCCATCTGTTGGCCTGGATAAGGATAAGCATTGTACAGATGAGCCATCACAAATTCAGATAATGGTATGGCGCTATATTGTCCATCATCGCACTGCAGTTTGTATTGATGGAAGGTTGTAAGGTCTACAGAACACAGGAACAAAAGTCCACTTACAACAAAAGAGTAATTCAGATAGCTATTTTGTGATGCTACTGCATCTACAGAACTGCTGCTACGGTATTTACAACTTAGAGCTACATTATAGGGGGACCAATGATAAATGATCTGGATGTTGAGAAACTTAGCTAGCCTATCAGACTGTGATCTAAGAAATGGTTTCTTCCAAGTATGCAATCTTTTTTCATCATAGATGCTTAAACAAAGAGTGCCTATTTGACTGCCTTTAATCATATACAAACCACTCTAATACATGAAACAGAGATTTGCATGTGAATGATGAATCAGCTTTGGTGCATGAAATCAAGTGCCAGCCTACCAGTGCCTCATTTACATATCATTTACATAAAGCATGCCCTAATTCATGCAGATTCGATAGGGAGCCAATAAATGGCAGCATTCAACTGTTCATGAGCCAATGGCTGTGCTAATATGTGGAATTTGAGGTCGAGCAGGAATCCCATTACTTCCCTTAATGATGAAACAATATAGCACCAAAAAGGATGATTGGAAAGAATAAAATGTACAAACAATATGTCATGTTTTTTAAGATGGTAGAAAGATGTGAAGATGTAGTGTGATCGTTTCAATAAACTAGCATATTTAAATGGAATATTTTTATTTTTTAGGCAGCCTCAGTAGAATAAAGCAGAGTGTAATAAGCTCACCACAAAAATGGTGGTAGTAACTTCAGAGGCTACAAATACCTACGAGGTGTGCAACGGGATTCGTAGATTGAGAAGAGGTGGTTCAGGTCAGTAAATGTCTTTTTCCATGTGTTGAAAATGGGTCTAAAGCAGATGTTACTGGCTGGCTAAAAGGAGTGACTGCATTTGGGCACTCCAAAGACCATACTGTGAAGGAAGTAGCTGAATTTGCAGGTGTATGTAAGCGTACAGGTCTACCAGGAGTGGCAAAAATCCCAGTCTACAGGAAATTCTCTGTAGGATTGTGCCAGGGAAGGCATCCACCAAATCTGGCCCAACTGTGCAATTCTTTGATGCAAGAGAGGCTGCACATTGATGCAGCCTACATCCAGAAAACTGTCCCGTTCAAGACAAATCGAAATCGCAGCTCTTATGCTTGTGGAAGTTTTACATGCTATTAGGTACATTTCAGTCACAGGGGACTCATTTTTGTCCAGTGAGCTTGTCTGCACGTGTCTTTAAACGAAACGTGCAGCATTTGTTTATACCAGTATGCATGTAAAATAAGTATGTTCACTTTTGTACTGGATTGCCACATGCATACATTATCAGTAATAATGCTTTGTCTAGTTTCATTCTCATTACTGGTATTATGGACAATAGTGATAATAGATTTGGTTAGTTAATCATAAAAGTAACAATATGTAAGATGACATAATCAGTAAGACAGATTATTTAGCTTAAAACATTCTAAGAATGAAAACAATTATCAGAAATAATGTGAAGATATAACAGGTTTGACAGTATGCCAATGACGTCTATGTATGTATTTGAAAATGTATCTACTTAAGTTAGCATGCTACCCAGCTAGTCTCAGTTCCTATCTCCAAAAGCAAGGAAAGCAAGTGAAAAAAATCAATAGATAACATTGGCATTGCTTTCCAGACTGGTTAGTATACAGCAGGGGAGGAGTAAAGATGGAGTAGGAGGGACTGTGTGGAACATGAGTCTGATAGCTGGCATCATCTTACATACTGCTCCTTTGAGTATTTTTTTCAAGTTGTTAAACTATTATATACATTTATATGCACTTTTTAATGGACCCCAGAAAATAGGGTAGGCAAATGCTTCCTCTAAAAAGCCTGAAGCCACCTACCACATCTTTTTGAACAGCTGCTAAGGCATCGTCATTGGACAGCTCAACATGCTTGGAGGAGAATGCTAAGGTCTAGTTCTGTTATGCAGTTAACAGATGCAAACATCAGTTAGCGTCATGCTGAATGATAGGTGAACAATGGCAAAATCACTTTGGGACTCTGGGATTTCATGAACAGGGCCAATGTTAAGACACTTGCTGCTTTTAGGAACCCCATGACACTTATATTTTCTTTCAACTTGCAAAGGAACCAATTCCATTACCATTATCCTTACATGCCACAGTTTTCAAAACCATTCCTAGTTGTATTGTTGGATACCCAACAGAATACAACAAATAACATCTGATGGTGCAAGTTCCTGTCACTAACAACTGTCTGAGGCCTCCTGGCTTGACCTTGAACCTCATTGGAGGGTGCATAGCTTTCTTAAACTTTTGATGATGGGGGTAATTGTGTGAACAGTTCTGTGACTGACAGGTTGAGAAATCGTTACAAAGGTGGACAAAGCAGCACAGTGACTAGGGCAGTCAGAGGCAGGACTGTGAGGGGGAGTGATCAATTGACGTGATGAGAGCAAAGCCTGCTTCTGCTAGAAGCAAAGAATAATCCCTGTTTACAGTTAGGCTCCACAGACTTTTATGGGTAACATGTGATTTGTGAGGCCTTCTGGCTTAATGCCACAGTTATGCACTAAATGTAAATCCTAAACATAGGAAAAAGCTTAATGCATTCATTTGTAACTATGAATTATTTATACACAGGCATGAGATCATAACTTTTTCCTTCAGAAAACACTACAAAGTAGAGGTGTACATCTCTGAACCCACAGTAAAAACAACTTATTGCACCTTTAAAAGTCATTTCAGTATGATTTGAAAAACATTGCTTATACAAATGTCACTGGTGGAGCCATGTGTACATTAGAGGAGCATAGATAATAGGCAGGGTTTAAACGTAACAGGAAAATGATGGATCTGGATCCAGGACCTCCCAGATTGGATCTAGCGCCGATTTTAGTGGATCTTGCAGTCTGTTCAAATATTAAACATATTCATTGGACGACCTGCAGAGAACCAGCAAGAAACATCATAATATACTATATGACCTAAAGTGGACACCTGACCATTAAACCTAAATGAGATTGATGGACATGCCATTCTAAAACCATGGACATTCATGTGACGTTGTCCCCACTATAATTAAAAGTCTCTCTACTTGTCACTTCCACAAGATTTTGGAATCTGTGGGAATCTGTGCCCATTCACTCAAAAGAGCAGTTGTAATGTTAAGCACTGATGTTGGACGAGAAGGTCTGGCTTGCAAATGATGTTTCTATTCATCCGAAACCTGTTCAGTGGGGTTGAGGTCAGGGCTCTGTGCAGGCCAAGTTCCTCCAAACCAAACTTGTCAAAGCATGTCTTTATGCACCTTGCTTTGTGAACAGGGACACAGTCATCCTGAAATGGAAAAGGCTCCTCCCAAGGCTCCTTGTTGGCTGTAGCATTAACATTACCCATCCTGGGAACTAAGGGGTTTAGCCCAAGTCCTGAAACACAACTCCCAGACCCATTATCCCTCCTCCACCAAACTTTACTTTAGTTGGCACTATGCATTCTGGAAGTTAGCATCCACCAAACCCAGAACCGTCCATCAGATGCATCTCTAGCATGATGCATCAGTCCAGAGAACACATTCCCATTACTATAGAGTCTTGTAGCACTGCACATAGTGATCTTAGGCTTGTGTGTAGCTTGGAGTTTGCGTGGTCTACCTCTTTGTGAGCTGTGGCTCCTTGGCTCTTCCATTTCAGTTGACAGATCTGCTCGGAACAGATCTAGCAGGGTACAAATTTTATGAACTGACTTGTGGCAAAGGTGACATCCTATGACAGCCCGTTTAAAGTCACTGAGCTCTTCAGGATGATTCATTCTACTGCCAGTGTTTGTCTATGGAGATTGTGCGGCTGTGTGGTTTGAGTTTATACACCTAATAGCAATGGGTGTGAGTGAAACGTCGGTATTCAGTAATTAGTAATTAGTTTTAGCCCTTTACTTCTTTAAAACATCATGGAACATGATAAAAATGTGAACAAGCTAACTAAAAAGAAGCATCTATAGCTATATATAACTATAAGCTATATCATCTTGTGCCATGGTATGCATGCACTTTCTGAACTCCTGTTTGGCTGTGCAGGGTGATTGAAATGGTAATAAAAACAACATCATTGCTATGTTTATCAAATGCACCACCACTACTGTGATATTAACTACTCATGCATTAGTAGGGAGAGTGCTTGATGCTTAAGAGCCTCGTTAGCAGACTCGTTAGTCGAAATATCCACTGTTATAGGGAAAGCTCACACTGAGCTGCATTCACATTTTTTTACACCCCATCGACCTGCTGGATCATCACTTACAATGAAGTTCCAATAATATGGCAAGGGTTTTTTTCAGCTGTCTATGTTAAAAAGAGTCAGAAGCCATGTCTGGCTAATAAGCATGTAAATACAGAGAAAATATTATGAATGAATCAGGTACTCCAGATTCTATCAGGTCAGCACCAGATACTATCAGGTGAACACAAAATGCTGGAGGCTATCAGGTCAGCACAAGACACTGTCAGGTAAGCACATACTAAATACTATGTGACGCTTACGAAATATTATCAGGTGACCGACAGGTACTTTCAAATATACCTGCCTGTATCTGCAGCTCGCTTGATAACATCTGGTGTGCACCAAATAGTATTTGAGGCTTATTTAATAGTGATTTGATAGTAATCTGATGTCCACCAGATTTTTACTTTAGCAAAACACCACATCCCCTCAGGGCTCTGTGGAATATATACCAATCAAAATGTACAAGCAAAGCAACATTAACAACAGGGTAAAGAAAAGCTACTGTATATGTGGAGTGGTGTCAATTCTTTTCTCAGGAGGGGGTTCTCATACCTCCGCTTTCATCCCTTGCTGCTTGCTAGCAGCTCAACACTATATTTCACAAACATACCTCTTTTCCACCAACTAAGTGCCAGTGCTCGTACCAGAGCTGCTGCTGGTTCCCAGGATCTATCGAACCTGTTAAGAACAGGCCCCTTTTCCACAACTTTGAGAGCCATGTGATGACGTATCTGGATATGGGACATCTCCGGGCAATGCATAAAAACAATACGGCGAAACATGTTCTTTCTGCAGCAGACCACTGATAGGCTGTTTTTGCTGCTGCTTTTGTTGTTTTTAACTCATTCTACTGCTTCTGTGAAAATGGTGGCATCAACAACTTTCATTCACTTTTCCTTTTGCCACTTGGGTAACAGGCTCCATGGTTCTAGACCAGCGAGTTCAAGGGGCTGGAGCAGCACCAATTTTGCCGGCCGCGTAACAGTATTTTTGTGGTGAAAATTTTGGCACCAGCACCATGTTGGTGGAAAAGATCTAACAGAGAGCCAGCCATATTACAGTTCAACAGACAACACATAATGTGTTTAAATAACAATATCTGACTCTGTATCTGTTCTGCTGGTAGAATCCGGAAAGAGGTCAATCGTAATTTTTACAAATATATTCATGGTGGATGTAAGGTGTTGTAGGGCAAAATGGTGAAAACCTTTTCTTTTCCAGATTTACCACTATTTTACCATCATTTACGTATTATCAGGTACACATCAGAAACAGGTGAGCACCAGATACTATCAGGTGAACACAAAATACTATGTGGCCTGCACCAGATATTATCAGGGGACCACTAGGTACTTTTAAACAAATACCATGTCTGTATCTGGTGCTCACCTGACAGTATCTGGTGCTCACCACACAGTATTTGGTACTTGCCTGATTGCAGTTTTTCTGATGCATACCAGATTTTTACTTAACGTATCAAACATCTGTATTTGTGTGGCAACCCCTGGTTCCCATCACCACCATTGTAAGTGGGTTACTTTCTCTACAGTGAACCATTTCACTCCAAACCACTCATATATACTGTATGACTGTCTCTATCTCAATTATATTGTTATGCTAATTATTATTATTTTTTTTATTGATGGTATCCCCTTTAAAAAACGGAAGAATAAAGACTTATCACAGTTACAGCGTATTTGTCAAGGTAGCCATGAGCTACACAGCATATCTCACCATAGTTTTCAGGCAAAGAAAGAAAGCTTGCACATTTCTAGCCTATTCAGCCAGCTATGAAATTATGTATGCTGTCTCGCTCCTCCAAATTGTGAGAAGAGAATCTTTTCTGATAATTACTACAGCTGGAGTGAGACCCTTCATATGTGCTCATGATCATCCGGAACTTTTGGGAGGAGAAGAGTCCTCGTTTTCTTGTGTTATTACCAATGTGAAATAATTCAAAGCAGCATACAAGGTTTTTTTTCCTTTTTTTTTTTTGAGACATCCAACCCTATAAATAATCAAGGGCCTGTTCAAACCCTCCGAGTAATTACCCGTGTGTGGTGACAGCTAAAGGCAGTCGGAAAATGACAGGTCTCCAACAGGGAGATGTAGTGTAAATTTTATGAGTGACAAAGAAGATTAGCAGAGCAGCTTGCTACATGCTACCCTGACCTCTGTCGGGGGCCGGGACACGTGGAGAGGAAGGTGAACAGAGAGTCGAGATGGAAAGCGAATGGACAGTTCTAGTCATTAGTGGGTAGGTCAGTATGGATATATGTGCATTTGCCTCATGTTACCTTCTACATTCTTTTAAGCAGCGAGAGACGGATCTAACTCTCCTTCATAAATATTAAAGTTAATCTATTTAAAGTATTTGTGGACATGAAAAAGATGAATATCATCTCAAGCACCAATCCTTAAAGGGCCCATGTCATGGAAAGTTTAGAATTATATATTTCCTAATTAAACTAAGCTACAAAAAAACAGCCACTATGTCTATCATGGTATTAGAACCATGATGAAGCTAATCACATGAAGGTAATCAGGAGTGTTGTCGCTGCACATGGCCTTTAGGATTTCATGCTGCTCTTGTGCTAGTTAATATTGGCATTACCTTAACAGTAATTTACTGTACCTTATTATATGACAGTCATTTAAACCATGAGATTACTGTGATTAGCTGTATTTGGCTGTACATTTATTAGGACTGTAGTCAAGACTGCCTTTGTCAAGCCCAAGACGAGTCCAAGACCATGACTAGTCGAGACAAGTCAGTAAAGAGTCCAACTGAAAGCGAAACTGGGTCAAAAATAAAACCCCAGAAATCAAGTCCTCTTCAAGACCTTCATTATTCCTTACTCTTCCTGTAAAAATAACTAGATAAATACAAACGAAAGATTTCCTTTCCACAAAATGAAACTGCATGGACAAAAATAACTCAATATTAAATTCAAACCATAATAAAATACCTCAGTACCTCAGAGACTGAAAGTGCATACAACTCCCACTCAAAATGAATACAACCAAAGCACACTCTAAATAAAGCCACCCATGCCATGCTCTAAACGAATCCAAGCAGTGTCGATTCTGGATTTTCTGAATTAGTGCTACTAATCCTCACTCTAAATGAATTCCACCAATGGTCTCATGATATATCATTAAACAGATTTTTGTCCTGATGGTTTAATTAAGTCAATACATTTACTTACTATTAGCATCTATGGTAAATTACATCAGGATATCCTCTGATTCCTTTCTGACAGAATATAAAGTCACGCCTTTCAATTAGCAAAAACAACATGTTTCAATCAAAAATGCCTTTCATTTGATATCGACAAACCTGCCTGTATGTCTGTCTGCTTGGATCATCTGCCCTGAGTGCAATATCTTACACTACCGTAGAGGTTATACAGGTGACATGGTTCACCTCTGTGCAACACTTTACAGCCAGGTTAAACACCAGCCAATCCGATTTTATAAAAGATGCTTTTGAGACTATAAATCAGACTTCCTACCTAACATCATTAACCAAATTAACTCTGATTGGCCATATTAAACTATCTCTAGCTAGCTCTCTAGGTGCAAACGTGTGCCTTTGAATAGATTTAGCAACAATTAGTTAGCAAAACAGGACACTAAAAGCCGTCAAATTCTATAAATACCTGTTTACATGGAACAGGTATGCTGTATGAACAAATGTTTGAATTAGCTTCACAAATGTAGCCAGTAGCCAGTAATTAACTGTACATTTAAATGTGAACAATGTGATTCGTAATAGGGCTGCACACAATTTAGAATTTGGTCCACTGAATCATGAATCAGATTTGCCTGTTCAATACGACACATTTGGCTATTCATTCCATTTTTTTCACATTATCAGGAAATCCACTGGCACGAATTTCATTGATGATTTTCACCACATTAACACAGTGAATTGCAACAAAACACATTTTTACTGATGCAACAGAACAGCTTTCAAAAATCAATACAAACAAAAGATTTGCATTGTAATGTGTGACTACTACTGTGATTCTCGTGAAACATAATAAATAAAGTGTAAATGAATGAATAAACAAATTAAACACTCGTGATTTAAGAATTGAGCAAACTAGTTTGCACGCTTCTCTGACGGGGTTGGCCACTCTCTAAGTAGCGGCTCTCCCACCGGCTAGAGGACATGATCAAGCTGCCTATGAGGCTAGTGACCATTACTGCCTTAGAAACTGTTTAAGTGCTTTATATGTGTACCTGTAACAATAAATGATGATAAATTTAGACTGATATGGGCAATATTTATTGAGCTACACATACAGAAGCAGTGTTTCTCAGTATGGCGTCGGGCCACCATGTTTGCTAATGCAACATGCCAGACATATCAACATGGAGTTGTAGAGGTTCCTAATGGTGTCCTGTGATAATCCATCCCATGCAGCTTGAATATTCTCACACAGTTCCTGCGGATGTTGCGGTAGGGGTGGAGGTGGAGTGACACCAGGCCTTTTGGACATGTGGCACGTGACAAAAAAACATAGACAACGTTAATCTTGGTGCTGACCATGGTGCCTCCACACACAGATTTGTTGGCCGTCTCCACTGAGACAAAAGCGTGACTTGACATTGAAGATGACCCCCTGCCATTCTGAGTCACTCCATGACAGTCCAACACCACAACACCAGCAACGTCGATGAGGTTTTAAGGGCAGTTGTTGTAATGGCCTACGTGCATTTGTCTTGTATCATACAGTCGTCTGCCAATGGTGCTGGCACTAACAGGATGACTCATGGAGGGCATCATTGCTCCATAACTGCTAGCAATCGTGCCTGTGGGGTCAGTCAGGTACAGCAATAAGGCAAGTCCTTACATAACATGCGCGGCCGAGCATGAAACTTCAATCATTTGCATGTCTCACAATGTCAAACCTGTTTCATTCCTGTTGGCTGATTCCTTCTGGGTGCAACTATTTACACCATTATTTTGTGGACACTGAGTATACTATATGTACATATACTGTGAGTTAATCTGCCCATATAATTACCTAACGGCTGCTCCTGTTTAAAAGTCTGAATTGCCACCATACTTTAGATTTCATTTCATCTTTCAGTTAAGCAGCAGTGCACACTATCACAGATAGCCCTGCCAGACAGCCCTGCTAGAATCTAAAATATATTCATAATTCCCCTTATTTATCGCTAATTATAGCTTCATTCCTGATCAGGTTTGTATGCTTCTGTCTGTTTTATCCTGTTACTAAAAAGCACTGACTGACAAAAAAACACTTCTTGACTGCTCAACTTCTCAATCATATCATAGTAGACTGACAGGTATCTGACAGATGATTCAACTTATCAACTTTCAGAGAGCAGCCCTAACTTGTAATTCAGCCAGACCAATAAATATGTTTATTCAAATATTTATTCACCATAGTTTGTGCTGTATATGCACAGAATATGTCACATATCCATTTATAAAATGCAAATACAGATTTCACAGACAGTTTAACTGACCACATGACCAAAAATCTGACAATGGAAACAATATAAATAGCAACATCCTTATAGACAATAATGTGCTTCCAACTTTGTGGTGATTGGTGAGGGAAGGATCTTATCTGTAGCAGCATGACTGCCCTGTGCAGTTTGACATGTTTGGTAAGGAGTAACTCTCAGTGGTCTGCACAAAGCCCTGATCAGGGAACTTCCCAACACCTTTGGGATGAACTGGAAGGCCAACTGTGAGCAAGGCCTTCTCAGTCAACATCACTGTGTGACCTCGCTTGTTTACTAATTCCCAGACACACTCCAGGATCCAAAGATGAGCAGAGTCAACTACATATTAATGCCCATGGATTTGGAATGGGATCTGATCATGTGACGGCTAGGTGTCCACATATTTGTGTCCATATAGTGTATATCAGACTTGAAGGCACAATAATGGAAACAGCCTTGTATAATTCTAATGTATATATAGAGAACAATGGTCGTGTAAAATCAAAATGCAAGAACCTATACAAACAGGATCAGAGCGCCTCAGTGTCAAATGTCAAATGTGGGCATTTTAATTATGACAAAATTGGAAAAATGCAGAATATATGTGAAATGTGGTTGGGATTATCTAACATTTGAAAGCCAAGGCACTTCAAATGTGAACGTGGCAATCAAAAAGAGCCGTCTTGATGAACTGTTTCACTGGCACGATTCAGTCATGGGCTAATGTGCATGCCTCAGCGCAACAGCAGTCCTGGAACCTGATTGTTATTTCGTTTCGCCATGTCTCTGTGTGCAGGCCTATTGAGTGAGGCCTCCACCTCGAGTCTTCTCGCTCAGCCCCCTCTGTCTGATCTGCCATTGATACTCCTTTGTGTTCCCTTTCCAAAGAGAGGCTTTGTTCGCCATATAATTACAGGGGTATATCTCTTCAATTGTGTTCTCGCTGCGCACTTGCGAAGCTCCAGTGCTTCTAGTGCTGCAGTACTGTTCTGTGTGACAGAGAGATGGGGCAAACAGCCATGTTCACATTCGAACTATCTACTGCTGAGCGGCGGAATCCACTCAGAAAGCTCTTGTGATGGCGTGAGGTCATCGCTCCAGAGGAAAAACAAGGGGGAGACAGCGAACATAGATTCTTCGTCTACTGACTTTTGTAAACTAGGAGCAATCAAAAGACACTGCTATGTGTATATGTTTTTATACACTCATCATCAAAAGAATAACTGCATCTGGAAGGAAGTGTCGGATTGCAGTGCTATTAGGAAGGAAGATAAAGGTTACCAGAAACATTAAATGATGATAAATTTAGACTGATATGGGCAATATTTATTGAGCTACACATACAAAAGTAGTAGCTCTCAATATGCCATTAGGCCGCTATGTTTGCTAACCCAACATGCCAGATGTCTCTGCATGGAGCTGTAGAGATTCGTAATGATGTCCTGTGATAATTCATCCCATGCAGCTTGATCTCACACAGTTCCCGCAGATGTTGTGGTAGGGGTGAAGGTGGAGTGATACCAGGCCTTCTGGACATGTGAGCCATGACAACAAACCATTCATCTTGTTGCTGACCACGGAACCTCCACAAACGGATTTGTTGGTCGTCTCCCGGTAAATGTGGCCCTTTATTATTACATCCAGCATTGGAATATTTACTCAAAAAAAACATTGAATTTACCAGTTACTTGGAAAAATAATTTTATTTCTCATCACTTTACTTTT
The DNA here is from genome assembly GCA_034552555.1 of Semaprochilodus insignis. Classification (NCBI taxonomy): domain Eukaryota; kingdom Metazoa; phylum Chordata; class Actinopteri; order Characiformes; family Prochilodontidae; genus Semaprochilodus; species Semaprochilodus insignis. The sequence continues at coordinate 5,001,321 of CM067492.1, read as the reverse complement.
ACATTACTCTGTACCAAAATGATCTCACTGCAGTGGCAGTACTTTTTAATGGTTTCAACCACATTTTTCAAACAAGCAACGTTATCATTATCTGCCAACACAGTGAGATCATTTCAATTAATAATATTATGCAAGTAAAAGATATAGAAACAAGTTACATAAATGTAGAATATTCTTACAAATGTGAAATATGAAATATTAGAAATAATATTTATGATATTATTATATGTAATATTTATATTAAAATAAGTTAACATAAAGTAATACATTAACAATGGTTAACTAATGTTGAATAAACACGTAACAACTATTACACATTTTACTTAACATGTAAACATATAGTTGTTACATGTTTACTTCATGTTAATTAATACTTCATGTTAGTTAGTCAACACTTAATAAGAAATATTAGATATATCACCTTGACGATTTCATTTGCCAATATTTCTTTCTTTTTTTTCTGTGTTGATGCTTGTACCACTCAATAGCCCAGAGCTTCAACTAATGTCCAACATTTTAACAATCCCAGAGGCCCCTTTCCTGTCCTTTGCCAAGTACCCCAAAGTCACTAAATCCACCCCTGGCTGGAAGTAGAGTTTTGCTTTTGTCTTGTGGTCATATTCTCTAAGTGAACACGTTCACAGTTTCCCATGGTTAACAGTATGCTGATATAGTTTTGTACCCTCTCCACAGTGGTAAATGGGTAGGTTGTAGTGTTCCTATGCAGGCTACACTATAAGGCCATACAGTGTAAATATTTGAGTCCCCTACATTCGCATTCATAAAAATGTCGACAGTGCTGTAAATGTTTTACCTACTATGACGACTTCCATTTGTTCCGTTTGTTATTAATGCTAGAGCTTCTAATATGTTAGTGTTTCAGAAACATTTTCAATGTGTAAACTTGAGGCTAAACAGAAAGCTCTTGATCCTTGTCAAAGGTCTGGTATAACCGCTCCAGAGGAGCTACGAAGGGGGATGGAAGAGTGCCAGTGTATATTCCTCAGTGGATGTGTTCCAGTAACTAGGGGTTTGCTATTTGTGGCCTATTTGTTGAACAGATAAAATGATTTGGATTTGGATTATTTGCATTAGCCTGGAAGAGGGTGTGGCTAGACCTGGAAACAGTGCTGGAATTTGCTCGTACGGAGTGGATGCTAATACTCAAATGTGTCACAGATTGCACAGTAGCAATGAAAGTAATTCCATAGAGCATTTCAGAAGCACTAATGTCAGCAATAAAAAGCCAGAAATGTACTGACATGGTGCTAAACAACGTGCTGCATACTACACATGTAAAGATGTGACAGAAATAGATACAATGTTAGCAACAGCATATGTAGCATAGAAGCTACTGCTGTGTCCAAAACTGAAAGCAGCTGTCTTGCTACTTGTGCTTGTCTCATAAGTCAGTGCCTTAGTGCATTGTTACTCAGCCCTGCTCCTGGAGGCCTACTGTCCTGCACGTTTCAGTGTTCTCCTGCTCTCAACAAACCTGATCCAACTAATCAGCTCATTAACAGCCTATTATTGAGTTAAAGTGGTGGCACTTACTCTAGGACCAGAGTGAAAAAAACTGCCAAAGAAGGCAACACTTTGATGAAGACCGCTTATCCGCATATCATTTGAGACGCGCCTTGAAGGAAGCAATGCCTTACATCGGCATTTGCTCCCTAACTGTATCGGCAGTGGCAAATCCCAAATGCCAACTTCTACACTGCTTTCCAAAAATGGCTGAACGGAGGAACCTAAGAAGTCAGCATTTTAAACCTAACGTCTGACTTGGACATGACTTGGTGCCTACCTGCACCAGAGTACTGTTTCAGACACAGGCTATATGTTATGTGAAGCAAATATAGATGTGTAAAAGCTGAACGTTAGTTATTACTTAAGTAATAAGAACTTCTAAATTGCACTTTTGCATTGGACTTATCATCAGCAGAGTCGCCAGTGATCTCCAGTGATGCCACAGCCATCCTTGGCCGTAAGTCTGAGGTTTGCTCTCCCTATCCCCCATCACCTAGAACACAGGTATCTGTTAGCTAGTGTAACACAATCGGCAGGTAGCATTCTCCTCCAAGCTCACTGACTGGTCCAATGACATTGTGTAATGCTGGCCAACGTTGGGTAGTAAGAGGACATGTAGCTAGGGTGTAGAATTAGCAATGACTGCATTGTTGGAAAATACTACTAAAATTAAAATGCTAAGATTTGAAAAATGTGTAGAAATAACACTAAACAAAGAGCTGTTGCTCATTGTCAGAGGCCTAATGTCACTGCTCTGGAGGAGAAATGAAGGAGGACAGGAGAACGAGTGCCACTGTAGATTCCTTCACGGACGTGTTCCGGAAACGCGCCGATAGAGGCCCAGCGTGGCATGTGGTATGCGACGGGGCCATGCCGTGTTGCAAATCTCCCCGGCCATCTCTCTGAGAGCTGAGCTCAGCTTGCCACGCACGCTGTTCCAACAGGCTCCACGTCGGCTTGTGTCTCGTCTTGTCAAGTGGCTGACGTTCTGATTTAATCAACATCCACAGCTGCCAGATGAATTAGATCACTATCAAAAATGCGCCTGCTACACCATGTCCCTCACTTGTCAGGGACCAACTCATCTGCTCATTTATTTATTGCGCCGGCCCTCCCATCGAGACACCTTGTAGCCCCCTCGTGGAAGGTGGCGGGCTCCATCTGGATGCGCTCCAGATTCCGCGATGCCGTTTTTATCAGCAGTTCGATGGTTGATGTGGAAATGAGGAGGTAAACATTCCTTGACTGGAATCAATCTTTGATTCGCGATGAAGGGACGTGTCTGGACTAGGGTTTCTACCCGCATTTTGTGCCAAAGATCAAATCTGTCTGGGTGTCTTTTTAAAAGAGGTGCGTAAATCACAGAGTTTCAAATGACGAAGTATGTTGCTTTGACAGCTCCGGCTTTACGATCACAGGAAAAATAACCTTTAGGCACACATCAGCAGGAGGCCTTCGTGTCAACGTTACTTAAAGGGGAACTCCGTTGATTTCTCTCCATTTCTGCATAATTAAATAGTTAAGATGCGAACAAAGTCATTCAGAGTGGTTTGGTGTGAAATGCTCTGTTCTAGAGAAACTTATTGAGTCAGAATGGTTCACAGTGGTGGCGGTGGGAACCAGACGTCTGAATCATCTAATGCTTCTAAAAGCTAACTCACAAAGTTATTGCAAAAGGTAAACATTACAGACTGTTATGTTCTGTAATTGCTGTACAATATGAGTTTGGCCTGAAAAGTGTTGGTTATAAATTCATTTATGGTGAAGTGGTAAAGGTGGAAAACAAAATAGTCCCAAAAGAAAATATGTTTTTTCCAGGTGTACCACTGTTTTAGACATGTGTTGGCTCACTGGTGGCTTTGGATAGTATATACACTCATCGTCAAGAGAATAGTTGCACAAATAGTTGGACCCAGTAGGAATCAACTGACAGGAATGAAACTTGGCGGGGAGGTTTGACATTGTGAGACATGCGAATGATTCAAGTTTCACGCTCAGCCGCACATGTGACCTAAGTTAAGGACGGGCCTTAATGCTGTACATGGCTGACCCAACAGCCACGACTGCAGACATTCAGTGAGCAGTGATGCCCTCCATAAGCCATCCTTTTAATGTCAGCACCACTAGCAGACGGCTGCACAACGCAGGACTACATGCAGGCAGACTGCTACGACGACTGCCCTTAACACCGCGCCAACATCGGCAAAGACTGCAATGGTGTTGTGCCAGACTGTCATGGAGCAACTCAGAATGGCAGCGGGTCATCTTCAGTGATGAGTCCCGCTTTTGCCTTGGTGGAGACGACCAATGAATCAGTGTGAGGAGGCACTGTGGTCAGCGCCAAGATGAAGGGTTTGTTGAGAACATTCAAGCTGCATGGGATGGATTATCACAAGACACCATTAGGAACCTCTACAACTCCATGCCTATATGTCTGGCATGTTGTGTCAGCAAACATGGCGGCCCAGTGCCATACTGAGAGACACTACTTCTGTATGTGTAGCTCAATAAATATTGCCCATATCTGTCTACATTTATCATCATTTATTGTTCCTGGTAACCTTTATCTTCCTTCCCAATAGCACTGCAATCTGACACTTTCTCTCTGGGTAGAACTACTCTTTTGATGATGAGTCTAAAATGGCTCTATTTGCAGTGTAGGCATTGCGACCCCTGGTTCCTATCAACCACTGTGGAATTTCACAACAAACAACTCTGAATGACTCCCAAATTATGCACCAATGTTGACAAATCATCAGAACTTACTGGAATCATTGGATTTTTTCCTACTTTCTTCCCACAATTGGCCAAATTTAGATGATTTATGCAATGACTTGTCAGGAGATAACATTGTGCGCAAGGAGCTCCATGTACTCTTTGATCAAATATGACAATACCCTCTTCAGCAACAGAAACCATGGCTTTCGCATTCGAGTAGAAGAGCTGTGGCTGTACTGCCATGCTACACTAAGCAGGAATCTAGCATGCCAAGATGCATGAACATTTTGAAAGGGATTGGACAGATGCTCTTCATTTCAAAAGCATTTTCTCATTGCCAACGGCAAATCAACTAAATGGATGTCAGTCACTCCATTCTTCTCTCGCAGCAGAGAGAATGCTTTTCACTGAGCTTCGCAATTCCGCTCCTCTGTTTCATTCATTTATCTACCGTTTGCAATACGAGGAGAACGCCGCAGAGGTACATATAACCTTCCGACGTAGACAATTTATAAGCATATGAGGGTTCCGTATTAAACCGATTGGTCCGTCCCGAGGATGGGACGAAATTATTTGAGCAATGGAGCAAGTCCCTCTTCTGTGGCGCTTGCCTCGAATAGACCACTTTCAGAATTAAATGTCAGATCCTTAATGCTTCCATTACAAAGCTGAAATATTTAGCCCATGCGCTCCACTCTAATGCTGCTCATGTGCGGCATCTTAGTGCAGTTAAAGATATCGGCTGGTGCGTTTGTTAGGCCACTGGGAACGGCAAAGCCTCCGCCTGTTTCTGCTTCAATAATGAAAGAAAAAAGAAAAAGAAAAAAGAAAGAAAGCGGAAAAAAACAAGCGGAAAAACCCTCAAAATCTTTCTATTCCGCCTTCAACGTCTGTACAAATAGCTCTTAGCTCTAATCCGGCCCCCCCGCAACAAGGTTACACACAACGTTTGGGAAGATGTAAGTGAAAATGAAAAAGGGGGAAAAAACAGAAGAAAAAAAAAGATAACAGCGAGCAGTGTGCAGTAAGAGCTCAGCGCGCATGAATTATGTGTAGAAGTGAATGAAGGGTGTGCGGTGGTGGTGGTGATGGCGAGGAGGCTTCTGATTGAGATGTCCACTTCCGGCTCACTGGTTTGATATTTCCATCATGGACAGCGAAGGAGACCCTGACAGTTGGGCTGCTCAAAGCCAGCTGTTTTCATGCTTTGAAGCTTCCGCAATGCGCAGCCAAGTTGAAGGATTGTTAGGAGATTATTAAACAAAGTGACATGCCGAAAAACACAGATCCGGCGATGGAGAATCGAGAGCGCTTTGGCCCTCCCCGCACTGGTCACGGTATATTTCTCGCTCCCCGCTACAGCAGATAAGGTAAAAGATGCAGCTTTTGTGCCAGACTGAACATACATGTTAACAGTTAAAGCCATTGTCTAGCCACAAATCTGATTTTCACAATTTCCCCTTTTCTCAAATGAGACTGTTTGGGTTTTGAGGTTTGCTTCTTTAGTTTTGCACTGCAGCAAGTTTATGTGGCCTATGATGCAATGATCTGTATGTTATCTATAAGAATGGACAAAGTCACAGGCATCATTCCAGCTTCACACTTTAACGTCCATTTTCAACTTGACAAGGTGAAGTTACAGCAAAGTTTGAATAAATAAATATGGAAATATGATACAACTCGGCTTTAAAAAGTGCTGAACGGACCTGTCTGAGAACTGTATGGGCGTGGCTAATAAGCAGCTTGATTGACAATTCTCTGTCACGCTTTTCTGCCACTAATACAGAACTAAAATCAATATATTCAGCTTTTATGTGATGCTAACTGGATGAAAGGAGGGAATGGAGGAGTGGACAAATAACAGTGTACGGATAAATAAATAGCTGACAGGTAGCTACATATATACATATATATACTATATAGCATATACTGTAAATATAGCAGATTCTATCATGCTATTATGCTAAATGCATTATTCTGTAGGTACTATAGGTGGTTACAGTTGCAAATATCAAAGCATATTAAATCAGACCCAATTTAAATCAGAGACAAATATCTCATGATATCAAACCTACCCACCAAGTTTCATTCCTGTCGGTTGATTCCTTCTGGGTGCAGTTATTTGTGCAACTATTCTTTTGATGATGAGTGTGTCAGACAATAGAAGATTTCTACAGCGGGCTCTCTTAGAGCTGATGCATTCTCCTCAGTGACAAAACAATACATTAACTTCACAGGTGTTGATCAAAATCAGAGTTAGACCATTACGTGGCATGGGCGGTGTCAAAGCATTTTCTGGCCTGGGAGTTTCCCAGAATGAATCTCATCGATTCCAGAGCATGATTGCGAAACTCATAACAGTGGGATCAGGATTAGTAAGGAGGTCACCCACATCTTTTTTTCTGTTTTCCTACCTCAGACAAAAGAAGAAGAACAAATAAATGTGAGTTCAGTTTTCCTAATCCCTCTTTAGCGTCAAACTCCAATGGCCTAATTAAGTACTCATGAACAAAGTACATTATGAGCTGAGCCTAGGCCTACATTGAGCCATTTACTACACCAAAAGGCCTTTTTCTGTGAAGTGTCCTCAGTTAGAACATAATGTGACAACTAGCCTGAATGTAAGCCCAGAAAGCTGTTTTAAATGCTTGAAAAACAAAGCCAATGACCTTTTGACATGCTTTTCTTTTTCACTTTCCCTCAAGGCTTTGGGTTAATGACCATGGGTCATTCACATGGCCAAGGGAATCACATGCTGGTCAACCATGGAAAGACAGTGTCCAAACAACCGTAGCATAAGCTAGGCTAACACTAATGTCGGCTAAATTCTCAATCTTTTGATAGAAATAAAGCTTACAGTGTACACTACATGCCCAAAAGTATCCAGACACCCCTTCTAATTAGTGAACTAAGCTAATTTAAGGTCACTCATTGCTAATGCTGGCATTCTGGGCACATACAGTTTGCATCATCACCATAGAAAAGCTTTGCCACACATGAACAATGCCTAATACTGAACCTCATCTAGAGGGGTATAAAGCCCCCCTCCAGCATTTGAGTGTGGAGCAGTGGAACCGCCTTCTCTGGAGTGATGAAGCTACATCTAATACCTCTGGAATGAGCTGAAATGGTGTTTGTGATCCAGAATTAGTCATCCAACATATGTGCCTGACCACTGATGATCTTATAGCTGAATGCGAGCAGATCCTCACAACAGTTTAGTGTCAAGCTTCCACAGAAGAGTAGAGGCTGTTACTTCAACAAAGAGGCGGGACAAATTCCCTATTAAGAACTTTGATTTCAGAAACATTGTACAATCAGACGTCTTCAAACTACTGGCCATATAGTGTAGCATTGTATAATGTAGTGGGATTTCTATATCTATACAGCTATACATATAGATGATCTATACATCAGGCAAATCAGAAACAGGTTGAGATGAAACAATATTTTAACATCTGAAATAATAACACGTGCAGACTCAAACTTTCCTTCAGCATAAGCCTGCATGAAGTGATTTAACATAGACCCTAAAGTGCACATGTGCTTGAATAGGAGATCCATTTCCCTCCTTGGATTCGCATTAGGTACGACCCCCTCAGACCTAATGTAATCTAACACGCAAAAATAGCTTTCTCCATTTATCGAGAGTAGTAGGCCAAATGTGGCACCTTCTCCTGCATGACCCCCAAGAAAAGAAGCTCGCTAAATCATACGCAGCAGCTGCGGAAGGCCTCCGACTCTTCTGAATAACTGCTCTCCTCACCTTCGGCAGCGAGTGGAAGGAGGGGGGGTAAAAAAACAATATCCGTTCCGAGGATGCAGGCATTCATCTTCGACCGAGACGCTGCGTCCGTACGACACATCACTCCGCAAAGAGGAAGAAATAACGCTTTAAGGAGAAATGTAACTTCCAGTGCTGCTCACTCACCTAAGAAGCATCAGCTCTATAGTTTGTTTACCCGCGTGTGCACTTATGATTCCCCAGGGGGCCACAAACCCTGTGTCTAACTCACCCTCAGGGTCCGCGGGTGTTTCTCCCGACGAAATGAAATTTTATGGCACGCGAGATTAGCCGACGCTAATGCAAGGTCAAAAATAATAGAATCAATAGGCAGGCCTGGCCATGTTAACATTTACAGAAAATTACAGACTGAAAAGCGCTGTCGAAAACAGAATGGAACGAGTCTCCACTGAATTCGTATTGATGCCTTTTCATTATTTCTCATAATTTGACTTTCTTTTGTGCACTGCGGCGGTCAGCAACCGTGGTTTATCACCCTTTGTGCGCATACGGGGTGTGTGCGCGAGAGAAACGTGTGTGTGTGGAATTGCGTGGCAGGGTCAATGTACTGCTGTCAGCTTTCAATGACTTCTCGCAGCCAATCAGGCTGTCGGCTCTTAATTGATTAATGACACGTAAGAAGGGAGGGATTAGGTAACCTTGCATTGAGAGAATGGCAAGTGATTTTCAGTGGCCTGTGTTAGCAGCTGGCCAATCAGTATGAGAGGAGAACAATGGGCTTATCAAAAAAGCAGCACAGAAAAAAAATATACGGGAATGAAAAATGAATTGTATACATGAACAGGTGACTATATAGGTATATAGCATCGCAGTGTTCTTTGCCCATTCTATTAAAAGCACCCACCTTGTAGGGATTAGAGTGCTGGAAATAATGTCATTCCATGCCTCAGAGCAGAATTAGTGGAATCAGCAATGGTACATGCCTGATGGCGCCATGCAGCCATGTATATGTCGTAATGGGAATGGCATAACTTAATGACAGTGGCGTATACTGTATATACAACCCCAAATCAAAAGCAGCGGGAACAGTGGGCTAATACAAAAAGCAGTGTTTCTTACATTTACTTTGACTTTTATTTCATTGCAGATACAGTGATAGACATAACCCAAGATAAGACATGTTTTGTCTGGTCTAAGTCATTACATTTGCATTTCAGGCCTGCAACACATTCCAAAAGTGTTTGGACAATAAAGCATTTACCACTTTGTAATGTTGACATTCCTCCTCACAACTCTTAAAGATGGTTTGGCACAGAGGATACCAGGTGATGAAATGTTTCAGGTGTTTTTATTTATTTTTTTTTGTATTGTCTCGTTGAAAAATGCAGGACCTCCCTGGAAAAGATGTCTTCTTGAAGGCAGCACATGTTGCTCTAGGATCTCTGTAAATTATCTCTGCCAAGGTCACTGACATACTGACTCCATACCATGAAGCACCTTAGCTTTTGGACTTTTAGGACTGGATGGTCCTTTTCTATCTTTGGTCCGGTGCACACAGTGTCCCTTTTTTCCTAAAAGCTTCTGGAATATTGATTCGTCTGACCACAATAGTTGCTTCCTTTGTGTGATGGTCTATCCCACATGCCACCGAACCCAGAGAAGTTGATGCCGCTTCTGGATATGGTTAAGATGAGGCTTCTCTTTTGCACAATAAAGTTTTAAGTAGCATTTGTGAATTTAACTCTGTATTGTAGTGCTTGACAATATCATGCACTGTTCGGAGGAAAAATATTTCTTTTTCTTTGAGGAAGATTTTTTTAAAACATTTCAATCATTTTCTCACACATTTATTGACAAACTGGAGATCCTCTGTCCATCTTTGTTCCTCAAAGACTTAGGCTTTTGTGTATACTGCTCGTCACCTGATTATACCTCATTACTAGCCCTAAATTGCCCCAGTCACAACTTTTTTGGAATGTGTTGCAGACCTGAAATGCAGGAATGGATGTACATTAAAAAATGAAATTAAGTTGACCAAATTAGTTTTTGCATTTGCATATATATATATATATCACAGTCTTGTTTGGGATTTTTGGGCTTCTAGTTCTGATTTTTTGACCGTCTTGCATGCGCTGCTCATCTGAGGTCTATCCACAGATTTGTGATGATGTATAAGTTGGAGGATTGAGAGGGCAAAAGCTTCAGCTTGCGTCTCTTGAGGTAGTTCATTGTGAATTTTGATTGCATTTAGGATCATTATCCTGTTGTAGAAGAGAGCCTCTTTACGTTCTCATCTACAGTGTAATGCTTGCTTCCAGAATTTGCTGGTATTGAATACATTCTTCCCTCTATCAGTAAAAGTTCTGCACCCTTTCATGAAGTTTCTTGAAGTTCTACACTCTTTTCTCTCCAAACATAACTATTCTATTTTAACTCGTCAGTCCACAAAATTTGTTTTTAAAACACAACAGGCTTCTTTAGATGTCCATTTGCAAACGCCTGATACTAAATTCTGTGGTGAAGATACAGGACCATGAACGTCACATTTATGCATGGGACCACTGCACAGTAGAACAGTACACCACCTACTCAGAGTCTGCAAGATCATCTTCAAGGTCTTTTGCAGTCAAACAGGGGTGTAGATTTGTCATTCTAGCAATCGGACGAGAAAGTTTTCTTGGTCTTCCAAACCTCAACTTGACCTCCACCATTCCTGTTAATTGCCAGTTCTTAATTACATTACGAAATGAGGAAATGGGTACCTGAAAACACTTTGCTATCTTCTTATAGCCTTCTCCTGCTTTGTGGGCATCAATTATTTTAATTTCCAGAGTGCTAGGCAGCTGCTCAGAGGAGCCCATGGCTGTTAATCGTTCGGACAAGATTTGAGGAGTCAGAGTATTAACAAGCTCTGAGATTTGCATCACCTGGTCTTTTCTAATGATGACTGTAAACAAACCCTAACAAGGTAATTAAGGTCTGAGACCTTAAGTTAAAAAAAAAGAGTAATCTGACAGCTTAAATCTGGGGTGCCCAAATATCACTTCAAAATTGCATAAAACAACAAAATAATGCAGTAGTCTTGCTTAATATGTTGGAAAGAATGTTTCATTTTTAACCTCATGGCCTTGGAGATTGTCTGTTACAATACAGGAAATAGGTGAATTTGCAGGTGCATGGACATATACGGTCATACAGGTCTACAAGCAGTGACTAAAATCACAGTCTCTACTCTTTTTTAACTAAACTTAAGGTGTCAGACTATATATATATATATATATGTATATATATATATATATATATATATATATATATCACAATATATATTATACATTGGGCACCCTTGGTCAAAATTTCTGTTACAGTGAATAGTAAATCTCCGAAAGGATTAAAGTTAAAACATTCTTTTCAACATATATACATATATATGTACAAACATGTATATATTGTGCAAATAAGGTTATGTCATTTCAGGCCATATGTAGGAATATACTGGTTATCTCCATTAGTAATTTGCCCGTCTCTTTTTGTCTGTCACTAATAACAATGAACATCTCTGATAATTATGGTGAAGCCAGAAGCACGATCAGTGAAAGAGCTGATGAACAAGTCCACAAAAGCCTGATTATACAATGACAAAGATTACATCAAAGCGTCAGAGCAGAACAAAGCCCACTAACATCAGTGTAAACAAAATGTCTTGGTCTTAGTTTTATTGCCCCTCTGAACAATGTCAATATCAGCTAGTGACTCGTCGTCAAGTGTTGTGGGCACGGCGTCTGCTCGAATCCATTGTCACCCTCGCTGCGGAAGGAAAATAACAGTTATGAATGGTTTTCTCGGTGCTGCCATTGTCACATCAAGTGTTTTTATTGCTGTCATTATAGTTTAACATCGCACTGTTAATTCTGTTAATTAAAAAGCTGATTGCTTTTGCCAGTCTGTGATCTCCATTTGGTGAGTCCATATGGTAGAAGATCACTTGTTGTAAATTTCAATGAAGTCCTATCAGAGCTCGGATACATATAATCAAGCAGTACAAGAGCTGAAATTAAGTCTATAAACCTCAATTACCTTCTCTTGCCTCCGTCGTATCTTGTACCTCGGTTTACCTAATATGTCACTGTGTTTCCATGAAATTCATTTAGGCTACAGGTTACAATGAAGTCTATCACAACTGGTAATCATTAACATTATTTTAGCCAAGTCTAATATTTTATACATGGGTATAAAATAAAGGCCCCGTTTTCCTGACACATGTTCAGGTCCAGCAATTGTAGTACTTTAAGGCGAATCCACATAAACATTATAAATTCAGGTTTTTCAAGGTTTAATCAGTATCCCGGACCTACTGTGGACTGAACTATCCAGGATTATCCTTTCACTTCTAAAGATGTGAGCTTGACAGTCTTTTGAGCATTTTCAACTCCATTACTCTCATAATTCTAGCTGGCAAGCTGCTGAAACTGGGCACATTGTTTGCGATCTTGCTGTCAGCAAAACAAGAGGCTTGTCTCATGTACATAAATCAGAATGACACCCGGTCTGATGGCCTCTGATAGGATGGTTTTATTGGGGCCCTGAGGTACTGGAGTCCCGAGACGATTTAAACACACTGCTACCCGCATGATATGCAGTCTGATGACATACAATCTAGGGCCCGACTGATGTATATATCGATTGGCTAATAAAATCCGCCAACATTAAGGTTAGCAAATTCGTGAAGGTCCTTCCGAAATGGTCAGATATTCCTTTGAAGTGGCCTGGTTTACAGTTTAACAAACAAGCATCTTCAATATATATGAACAAAGCTCATTTCTGAGGCTTCAGTGGTCTCATATTGTCATACCACCCTTTGTTATCCATATTACATTAGAGGTTACCTGCTGCTCACTGTTCTGTAAGCAATATACAGCACCAGTCAAAAGTTTAGACACACCCAACTACATGGATGTTTTTCGTTATTCTAAAGACTCTAAAGGCTTACGCTTAACAGTTCCTGTTGATGAGATGCCTACTTCTAATACACTCATCGTCAAAAGAATAGGTGCACCCAGAACGAAGTGTTGGATTACAATACTATTATGAAGGAAGGTAAAGGAACAATAACTGATGATAAATTTAGACTGATATGGTTGATATTTATTGAGCTACACATACAGAAGTGGTGTATCTCAGTATGGCGTTTGGTCACCATGTTGGCTAATGCAACATGCCAGACGTCTTGGCATGGAGCTTCTAATGGTGTCCTGTGATAAGCCATCCCATGTAGCTTGAACATTCTCACACAGTTCCTGCAGATTGTGCGGTAGGGATGGAGGTGGAGTGACACAACGC